>VWZE01021318.1:9436-40291 GCA_013396675.1 Eubucco bourcierii | reverse complement strand
TATTACAATCATTATGAGAAAATAGATGAGGTATGGAATCTGTTCAGCTTGGCTGGATTAACTGAAGTACAGAATTTAGTTGATCGGCGATTACAAGTAAACAGGAAGAAAAAAGTGAAAATGCAACGAGTTTGGATACAAAGCAAGTTCCAGAAACCATTGATGCTGCCTCTGAATAATCCTGAAGAAACCACCAAAGGCACTCTTACAGATAATTGTACAATGAACTCCAAAAACTGAAGAGTTTGAGTATGTATAGTTCCTATAAATCTTGTGTTAACCACTGAAAGGAGAAATATATTGAAGTATCTTCCCCTGTTGGTTTTTTTTTTCCATTTTTTTTTTTAATGCATGTGTGTGGGAAAAAAAAAAAAAAAAGGCATTTTTGACTTGCAAAAAATGGATATACATGAGTCTATTCATATTACCAGACACTATTAGTTTACTTACTTAAGTATGAGTAGTCAATAAGTATAAGCATATATCTTGTTTCTGTTAAAATCTCCAGTATGTAAAAAGTTTTAGAGTGAAGTAACTGTTTCAGAGATTTAGAGAAATGATGACTCTTCTTAGTTCGCTATGGGCTATGCTGTGTTAATTTCTGAGTCATGTCTCCTTTAACCACTGTGTAGACATACAGTGTATTTTGGCTTTTAGGGGAAATTGTTTAGTATTTTGGCTTTTAGGGGAAATTTATTTAGCATAAATAATGAAGACAAAATCTCCTTCTGATTTGCATAGAAGTTACCATTTCATAGTAACCACATGTGACATGCATAGGTATCAGATTAGTGATTGTGTCCACCACTGTGATTGACTAACTCCTCTGAAGCCTCCATATTCTATCTACATGCTCATCAGAAACATGCCAAACTCAAGTTTCTGTGACAGCTTACTGACATATATTTAAAGTGCTATAGGTTGTGAACTGAACATCATGTAGAAAAGAGTTTGCCAAAATGCCAAACTAGTGCTGAAACCAAATAGTGAATATTTACCTGAATAAATACAAGCATTACTTTTGTGATACATCAGATATGCTAGAGAGAGAAGCAGAAAGAGCAGGGTGGAGTACCTTTTATTAATAGTGTTATATGGTAATCTTACAGCAAGAGGTTGCTTTCTTAGGGCTTGAGTCTTAGCAAAAATGCAGAGTGTTTTTGCATGGACCTTGTGGATGAGACAGTAAAAGGACAGGGCCACGCCACACTAGGATGTCAAGTGCTTTTAAGAGGAAAACCAAAATGGGAACACTGTTTTCAGCTGCAGGCCATGATACTGAGTCTCTTGAGGTAGTATTTAAAGATGCTGCTTCTGCTAATTAAATGTAATTGTACAGAAGGAGGAAAGGACAAGAAAAGGGTGAATTAATAAATCTCTTCGGTACGGATAGAGGATGCATGTATATAACGTGGTTGTGGTTTTGAGTACCATTAATACACTGGCACTCAAAGTCTCTTTTCTTGCTTTTTGTTTTAGTCTGAAGATTAAGCATGTCACAACTGACAACTCTTTTTTTTTTTTTTTTTGCAAATTGTTAGTTGCTAAGCTAAGTAGAACTGATTGGCTTCTAGAAAAAAATTATCTAAATTTAGATGCTAGGTATTTTCATCCTCTTTGACAGATGAGGAATCTGCTTAATTTCCATAAACCTAAATCTATTTCAAGAATGAAGTGCAGCAAGGGGTCTTTGAAGGTAGGATCTGATCCTTCATTTCTGGGGTATTCTAAAATCCTGTTAGAATAGGGTACTGTTTTATGAATTAAATGGTTGTCGTGGGTTTAAAAAGCCGACAGAGTAAACCTCTCAAGTGAATTGGAGAAACAAACAATTATATTTGGAGAGAGTTACAGATAGAAATTACAAGGCAGATACAGAATCCATAAGCGAGCCCCCTGAATTTTTTCCCCAACCCAAGACGAAATCTATCATCCCCTGTGCTCCAATCCTCCCCCCACCATGCCTCTGCCATCCAAGAGGCCTAAGCACAGCCTCTGGAGGCCCTAAACCAGGCCTATCCTTACATGTTTGTCCAAATATTCCAGCTCCTACCTGACACAAGGCTGAAAGGGGAGGAAAGGAGAACCAACTGGCCTTGCCGTGAGTTTACGAAGAGATAGCAGAATTATGGGATTGAATAACAATCTTCTAGTCCCCAGAGGACTCTTTTTAACCTTATAGTTCCCAACCTGGTTCAATGGTGTGGTATCAGTCTTAGCTGTGCTTCTTCAAAGTCTTAAGATACTGTGGCATCTGTATGGGAAATGTGAATAAATACCTACTTATATCTTGATTATATTGCTATCCTGTGCTATTAGTGGTGACTTCTGAGTGCGTAACAGCTTTTAGTCTAGTACAAAACATTTTCAGTTGTAGAATTTTCCAGGGGAGTGATAGTGATGATAAGCTTTTGAGCATCATGTGGTCTTATTCATGTGTGTGATGTAGATTTTCCACGTGTAGTGGCTAATGAAACATTTGCTTTGGTTCTCACAAGATTTTAATATGCTATGTTGTTAATTTAACAAAAATGTGACATCAAAAGAAACCAAACCCTGAATTCAATATGACCTTGAGCAAAACTGTCTGTATCTCTTCCATACCTTGCAGCATAAGTACTGGCTGCTGCTTTTAGAATAATGGTGTCTACTTTAGAAGTAATAAGATCAGATACTATTTTTAAGTGTAGAGTATCCACTGTGAAGTGCTCTGTAACTAGTCTGAACGCTTGTAAGGTTGACAGAAGCAGAAATACACAAAGTCATGGTTGCCAATAAGAACTTTTGAATTCAAATAGAACTTTCTGCCTTTTGGCTTACATGACCTTTCAGTTTTCGAAAATCTTAATCAGTTGCATTTTTTTTTTAAAAATACTTTTGAATTATATGTATTAATTGGGAAAACTCATATTACAGCCTTGGCAAAAGGCTAGTAGAACTACTGAATTGAAAGCAGAGAGACACAGACAACTATAAAGGAAGTGCAGCTTAAAGTAGCTCACTAACAGTAATTTCTGGGGGAAAGAAGAATTAGGGTATTGCAAACAAAGTGTGTCCAAGCATAGAAAAAGGTTGGAAGTTTCACTTTTGAAATCTGAAGTTACTCCTTTAGTCAGATATGTACCCAAAAAATGTAATTGTATACATTTATAGAAGAGCACAGTATATAACTGCTAAACATTTAAATTGTTAATTGCAGGTTATTTTTTTAATTTTTATTTTGGTCAATATAGCATCCTATGCTGTGGAAGCAGAATTGTGGAAGTATACAAATGGCCTATTATCATATCAATAAACACTCTTGGCAATTAGGTAGTCTTGTTAGAACTGATCTTTGGCTTCATTGGCTTTGGCTTGCTTTATTAGTAGTGTATAATTTTTTTGCCCATCTCCACTTGTATTACATTACATTTATGCACAGATATACATTAAAATGGTACTTATTGGTTTAGACCTTGCTTAGTTTTTAAGCAAGTATAAGACAAGTATGAATTAGAAAGCAACCAGCCTTTTTTTTTCCCCTACACTAATTGCTGAGAATGTATTCAGTAACAGTTAACTTGTATTAAAAATGTGTTGTGGGTTTTTTTTCCCAGCAAACCAAAGCAAGTGCTTACGTCATATCTGCAAATCCACTGAATCTGAAGAGGATGACCAAAATGCAGAGCAGATGAGGCGACAACAGAGACTCTTAGTGACACTATGGAAAGGTTTCTTGTATTAAAAACAGCCAATGAAGCATTGGAATGGACTGCACAGGAACATGGTTGAGTTACCAATCCTGGATGTGTTTAAAGGTCGTTTAGATGTGGTGCTTGGGGATATAGTTTAGGGGGGGGACACTTTGTAGAGTAGGACTATTGGTTGGACTTGGTGATCCAGAGGGTCTTTTCCAACCTGAATGTTTCTGTGATTCTCTTTTGTTTGCTCATCACTCAGCTAATCTGCACATTCTGCTGTTTATTAATGTCTAAAAATTTGTGATGTTATCTTGAAGTTTGTATTAAACACCATAAATATTGCTACTTCTTTTTGGTTTGTGGTATGATCTCGATTCGGTGCTCTTTGAACTGTTGACGTACACTTCATTTCCCCTTTTTCCTGTGCACAGTAAATAATGAAACAGTTTCCACAGGAGCTATATACATGGCATTTAGAGTGAAGTTTACTGGCTGGGTTATTTCTATGGTTGAAGCAAGAGAGTTTTATTTCCTTCTGTACAGAACAGATTGCTTTTTCCTTTTGTGTGAATGCAATGAATTATATAGATTCTAAATTAATGTAGTGGTATTTGCTGTATTTTTTTAATTAATTTAAATGAAATATATTTCAGGGTATGCTGGGTTTAATGGCAATGATAATAGACAGCATGCTCATAATGAGTGGTTGAACAACTTTGGAAGTAAACCATGTATACTTAATATAAATATATGAAACATTGCTATTGTTACTAATGCAGTTCACTGCCTTGCAGTGTAAAGTTCTCTTCATGTTTGGAACCAAGATTGGACATGAGAGGTTTTTTTTT
Source organism: Eubucco bourcierii (assembly GCA_013396675.1). Classification (NCBI taxonomy): domain Eukaryota; kingdom Metazoa; phylum Chordata; class Aves; order Piciformes; family Ramphastidae; genus Eubucco; species Eubucco bourcierii. Next base: position 35,763 of record VWZE01021318.1, on the reverse strand, counting down.
TTAATTTCAGTTATGTGCCAGTTGCCCTCCTCTTGAGAATCAACCAGAACTACATTCATTGCCCTGGGCATCTCAGTAGGTTGTTTTTTTTTCCGTATCTGCTGGTTCAGGCATACAGGTCATGCACTGACTGAGCTTTGAGTTGAGAAGGGAACTTCCCTGTCCAGTGATCATCCTCCACCATTTGCTATTACCAAACAGCGAGAAGAATTTGGCTGATTTGAAAGGAAGGGCCATACAGGCAGGAGGGGAGGAAGATGAAGATGCAGCTCAAAGGCGGACAAGAAGAGTGAGTGTTTCCTTTGGGAATTAGGGTAAAAACAAAGCTTGGATGGACTGGGAAAAGCAACAAGAATGAGATGCAGAACTGAACAGGGAACTGAAGAACAGAACACCATGGGCACCATATAGGGTGGTGTGTAACAGAATACAGTGTGGCAGGGTGAGGACATTCCATCTACAAACAATGAAATAGGGGAGGCAAAAGGAAAAAACCAGACTGATCTGTCACAGAAATAGGGTGAAACCCAGCTGAACAAACAAATCGGACCAGGGATTTCAGGTGGAAAGACCTATCTTTCAGTCTTTTCCTCCCAAGTGGTAATGCGTTTTCATGTCTTGGTGGAATACTATAGGCTTTGTCTTTCATCCATATGTGCACAATGTATTTTGATTTATTCCAAAGATGGTATGTTCCATTTCTAGTTTGTATGTACAATACACCTGCTTTTGCTTTTTCCTTAGGGAGCAATGTTTTTACCTTCTTTCAAGTAGAACTCTATAGTGACAGAAACTACGCTCCTTAACTCCTGCCATGCAAATACCGAAGTGAAGTGTCTGCATCCTGATTGTGTGCATTCAAGGTAGGACAATTAAATTTACTCCATATGTTCTGGTGGTGTCCTATTTAAATCAAGACTATCTGTGCAGATTATCACCTTGAAGTGCTTCTCAATCTCAGTTTCTGTTACGCTTGCATCTGTTCAACAGAACTTAAATGGATTTGTAGAAGCTAGAAATACTACTTGAAAACAGCAGAATAATCTTTAGGTTTTATCTAGAATTACAACAGTTTAGAAAGGGAATATGGTTGCAGAGGAGCGCTCATCCAAGAGGCTGAAAATTTAGGTTATTTGAGGTGTAATGTACATCATCAAGAATAATAAACCTAATATCCGTATTAAAAAGCTTCATATAATTAATATAAGCCAAAGTTAGGTTGTCAGTTGTTACTGTGAAACACAAGTTGACAACAAGATAGTCCTATTTCAGAGGATATTTCATTGATCATGTTACTACAGTTTTGAAGGGAGCATGAAAGATTGAGAGCAAGTTAGTTTAATGATAGCTAAAACCCACTGTCAACATATACAATTTAATAAATGCTCAAAGAATAATCTGAACATTCCTGTGTATTGATACTAAATAAACTGTAAAGTTAATTAAGAGATGTGGTGTATAATGCTATAAAAGCAACCAAAATGCTAAAATTTGTAATGTAAAAATAGAANCTGTAAAGAACTTCCTCCTGACATCCAGTCTAAATCTTCCCTCTGCCAGTTTAAACCCATTGCCCCTTGTCCTGTCGTTGCAAGACCTTGTAAATAGTCTCTCCCAAGCCTTCCTGTAGGCCCCCTTCAGATACTGGAAGGCTACTCTAAGGTCTCCTCAAAGCCTTCTCTTCTCCAGGCTGAAGAGCCCCAACTCTCTCAGCCTATCCTCATAGGAGAGCTGCTCCAGCTCTCTAATCATCTTCGTGGCCCTCCTCTGGACCCGCTCCAACACTTCCATGCCCTTCCTGTGCTGGGGGCTCCAGAACTGCACACTGGAGTATTCCAGGTGGGGTTTGATGAGAGCAGAGTAAAGGGGCAGAATCTTCTCCCTTGCCCTGCTTTTTTATATATTTATAAATGAGATGTAAGAGTAGAATGCTTTGTAGCTACTACATAAATCCAGTGTATAGTCTTCTCTGTAGTACATCCTGTTCATCTAGAAAAGTGATGCAGTGGAAATAGGTGGTGAAAATTCATAGAGACATGAAAAAACTTGATATGAGGGCAGGTTAGGGAAATGACAATATGAGGATGGCATATAATGTTACAGTTTAGCATTTTAGAAGGGCAGTTTTATTCTTTTACATGATACAAACAAGGTGGTAAATTAGTCAAGTTGGCAAATATATATAGTATGCAGTATAAAAACACAAGGAATCACAGTGTTCACAAGACTAAAAGTTAGATGAGTTACCAAGAATTGATTGTATTGGATTTTTCAGGTTTTGTTTTTATATGTGTGAAAGGTAAAATCTGCATATTTACTGTTTAAGATTTTTTAACTGCCTCCAATAAAAAAAATATAAAAAACCCAACGCAAACAAAAACCCAACCCAACCAACTGAAAAACCTGAAAACCTCCCCCCCCCCCCCCCCCAAAAAAAAAAAACCAACCACCCACAACACCACCCTCTCCATTATCTTTCTCATTATCTTTTGAGAAATCCTGACATGTCTCAGCAGCAGAACTGGAGAATAAACCTGAGAACAAAATGGGTCTAGTAAGTACAGTTCACTGAGTTAAGAAGAAACAGGGGAGAAGAGTAGAAGGAAAAAGAGAGCATACTAATTGGCATGACAACGTTTAGTCTGTAGCAGTCATACAGCATTTAGGATTTTATATAGAATGATAAATTCAGTACAGTGCCTGAGAGAAAGGGAGACATCAGTCTTACCACACTTTCGCTTACAACAATATAATTTTAAATTGGTGTTTGGACAGACTAAGACCCTAAGAAAAATGTAATTGGTTTGTTAAGAGTGTGCAATCGGTTATGCTTAGGTCACATTGGTGGTATTGGAGGGTTTCACTGCAGAGCCAACACCCATTTTAGATTTCTTTAGTGTCAGGCACACTAGGCTTCATTTCCTCCCAAATAACAAGTGTTCTTTAAATGGAGGAACTGCATCTTTGAACTTGAATGAAAGGGATGTGCAGCGCAGGGTTTAGCAGATAGGCTTTGACAATCTGAACCTACTACTAGTCTTTTATTCTACACTAGGAAAAGCTTTGTCGTTTTTAATGACTCTGCTACATACCCTATTAAGCTTAGTAGTCAGATGTCATTCTGAGGAATCAGGCAGCTTAGTTTCCAATGACACTGATTACACGCAACAGTGAGAGGATGAGAAAGAGTGGTGGGTGGAGGAGTGAAAAGGCAGTGTGAGGCATTCCAGGGAGGAGGCTTGGACGCTGGCATTTGCATGTGGGTGACAATCCCTCTGAGAAACAATTTTTATTCTGAAGTGGGGCAGGGTTGAATCTTCTATGCTCACTTCAGGTTTAAACTCCATCCCCACATACTACCAGTGCAGCTTGTAGCTAAATGTGTGTTTACTTAAAATGAAGAGAAAAATAACAGCAGCAAGAAGCTGCATCTTCAGAATGGAGCTGTGATTTCACGGAGACCCTCGCACATTAATTGCTGGCATAAATGGGTGTAATTCTCAATGACAACACTAAGCCTGTTTACACAGGGGCTGAGCTAAACCCAAAGATGATGCACAATGCTATTCAAAATCAATCATTTAATCCTTTTTTAAAAAAAAATTGTGATCTAACAGACAAAGACATTTGTGTTAAAAAAAGATGTTACGACAAAGCTGTGATTGTCGGTGAGCATGACTTGCTTTGAGATTGTGACAAACACACTCATCGTATTTTAGATAAACATTTCATCTTGTTCTTCAAGAGTGAATATTAGTGAGCTGAATAAGTACTCAGTGATAGTTACCAAATCTGCAGTAGGGTCTATTTTTGAAATTGGAAACAGTCTGAGCTATCTTATGCAAAGAGAGAAGAGCAAAATCACACTGGCAATAATTCTATGCTTTCTTTTACTGAGGTTTGCAAGGAATCAAGATAATCAACAAGAACCTTGGGTTTAGTTTCTTTTTATTTTTCATGTGCTTAATAACAAATGGAAGCAGATGGAAAAGGAAACTACATGACACACAGCCTGCAAAGCATATTTAACTACTAAACCACACTCTTGCATTAATTGGCATGAGGCAAAGTATCAGAAACAGTAAATAATTATTTTACTTTGAAACAATGTTAATAAAAAGCCTGGTTTCGGGCTTAAATCTTGAGAGGAAAAAAAAAAAACCCAAACACCTTTGAATCTTTGACCTAGATTCCCAATGTCATATATGTCAGTGTAATTCCAGAAGATTCTTAAAGTCTGTGGAGTTATTTCAACGTCCGACTAGTTGCTTGCAATTAATTGGTGCCCAGTGTTCCTTGTAAAAATAAAATAAAATAATTTTTAAAAGGCAAACAGAGAAGTACAAAAATGTTCTCAGCATCTAAATTGATTATTTTAAAATGGAACTCAAAATCAGTTGCACAGAGGCAATACCTTTGTTCACTACTCTTTGTTTAAGGGCTGAAATTTGGTTTGGGACTAAGATGCTTGCGTATCTGTGTTTATATTTTAGTGTAGGATGTTCAGAAAGTTTTATCCTACAACATTCTCTTAACAGTTAGTAAGTATTATGAAACTTGGTAACCAACCAGATGATAATGGTTGATTAAAATAAGTGATTTACAACAAAATGCTTAAAACATTACGTTTTGCTGTTTCTCTCTCAAGTACTTGAGAAAGTACACGTGAGAAAGTATGGCTACTCCTGAACGTAATAATCCTTCAAAGTCCAAAATATAAATATTGTGAAGATAATATTGAAAAATAAGACATTAAAGGGGAAAATGGCTTTTTTTTTTTAAGTGCACTGCGAGGAAGTCAAAAAGCACCTTTGTGTTTCCCTATCATTTTACATTTCCTAGACAAAGACTTTGCAGGGTGGTATGTGTTTCTAAGGAAATACTAGTAAGGCAGTATAATTTAAGCTTGCATTATGCTTTGGGCTTCCATTTTTTTGCAGAACTGTTCATTCTTATTTTCCTAAATCGATCCATCAGATAAAGAAAACAAAACTCTTCGAAATCCACAATTTTTTATGATAGTGTAGGTAATTATTAACTAAGTGTCGTTACCAGTGCATTTTCCTGCAATCTGTGAGATCAAGAATGGGCCAGTTTTAGCTGCTATTTTATGAGCATTTTTTTCAGTAGAGGTATACAACATGTATGTTTGTGGTACACTTCATATAATTTTAATGGTCTTGTTTCCAGCTACCCTACTTTCTGATTTAAGTTAATAAAGCTTTTGGAGATTCCCAAGTGCAATGTAAGTATTGCTTACATTATCTAAGTATTACTATTTGTATTCATAAAACGAATAAACACCAAGTTGAACATAACTCTCTTAAGTGTAACTGCATCAACAGTGACAGCTGAAGGCCTCTTGGTTTTCATCTCCAGCTTACTAGACGAGATCAGCAATGAATGTGCAAACTTTCCCCAGAGGAGCCTAGAGCAACCTTTTTTATCTCTCTGAGAGTGCTCCTAAGTATTTCAGTGCTCCCTGATTTTTTTTATTTTTTTTTTAAACCCCACAACAAAGCAATTATTGCCAAACAGAAGCCTAAAGGGCTTAGATTATATACATACATATATATCTGTGTTTGTGTACAAAAATAAAATGAGTGCATACAGAACATCAGCAGTCTTGGAGGTAGAGAGATGGAAATTGGCTTGCATCCAAATTTTAAAAGTGCAGGCATAAGGAAAAAAATGTTTAAAGAGGCATTTAACATAAGGTAAAAAAGAAAGGTTATATGTTTAGAAGTTATTCATAAAACCTGTGGTAGTATAGCATATGAAGTGAAAAGAAAAGTTATTAATGGACTTTCAATTTTTGGTCTGGAAAAGTGTATAAGCTGTAACTTTTATGTCTGGACTTTGTAAGCACTTTTATACAAGGGGCCTCCTGGGGATTTGCATTCTTCTGCAGTCAGTATGGGTGCTGAGTCATCAGGAAAGTTGGCCATTTGGTTTTAGATTTCTAAATATAGAGGTGAACATTTAAAGCCCTGATCTGAGAACAGTGGACACTCGTATGCAGCTTTGGTGACCTGAACGATTTCATTCTTATCAGTGCTCATATCAGAACCAAAGCTGTATATATACTGCTGAAAAACCTTGCTCTTGTGACAAGAATTAGTTAAAAAAATTTTAAATTAAATGCAGAAGAATAACAAGTTTCAGTTTCTGCTAAGCATCAAAACTCTCTCAAGATAGCTCATCTGCTCTTGCTGTATGCAGAGGATACAGAAAAAAAGTAGACTTTGGGGGAGGTAACCTGAAAGAAATCTAATTTAAGCTTAAGACTTTGAATGGGTGAATTTTGACTCTTCAGTTGGGCTTTAGCTACTGTGTTCAGGGAGTAAGGAACATGAGTTTGTGAGAGTCTGGCATGTGGAAATGGTCAGTTCTCGAAATATTATTAGAGAAGATTTGAGTAGCTTTGCCTTTGCAATTGGTATATTATATATAATCACAACATTCAGTGCATGGATTGGTGGGTTTATTACTTCTGATTAATTTCTGCACACTTAGGTTTGTTTGGGAACTTTGATATAAAGGGCATTTTGACATTCCAAATCCTGTGCAGAGAATCAGAATTGGAAAAAAAAAAAAAAAAAAAGGCATTTTCACTTTCAATGCAGATAAATTTGTATAATTCAGTATTACATAGTAGAAACAACTTCTTTAAAAAGCAACATTTTGCATTGGTGATTTAGTGGTTTATTTTGACAGCATTCTGTGCCTTCTGCATAGATCCTAGCTGAAGAAATGCTTGCTGAGTGCCTTGCCACCCAAAAATGTGGGGTGGGGAGCGAGAAATCCTGTCTGGTCAACAATTAACGTCAGTTTGACTAAATGTGTGCATTGGTGGCAGTGGCACTGCTCAGGCAGGCCTCAGCCATTCTGACTATTGGGTGCCACTAGAGTGCTGTGGCTTACTCCTGGTTCTCTCTGCTGCAGAGCATTTGCAACATAGATGTCATCTCCCCATGGTCTTCCAGGAAAGTGAGCCCTTGAAGGATCTGTGAGGTCTGATGCTTATTGTTCTGTCAGACCAGGTACGGCCCAGGGGTGTGCCAGTGCCTGGTTCTGTTTAAATGAAGTAAATGCTTCTTCATTTGGATTGGTTACAGTCCAGGTGATTTTTGGATTAAGGAAAGGATAAGTAGATAGCAGAGGAAAGACTTTTGAGAGAATATAGTTTTGTATATCAATTTTGTTTCAAACTTTCATCCTGAGTACCTACAGTGTGTTTCAAGGTTTTTTTAATTTTTCTTTTTGTTTTAGGTGAAATAGCTGAGAACAGAACTTCTTAACAGGGTATAAAACCAGTGTAGCTATGTTAAGCAATGAAGTACTTGCCATTGGCCATTGCATCCAACCCGCATTGCTTTTGTGCAGTGGCAGTTCATATGCAACTGATTGGTCCAAAAGTGAAAAAAAAAAAAGGCATTGCTGTAAGATGTAAGGTTCAAAATGACTCTGCCCTAATTTTCTAAGAGAATTTAAAACATGCGAAGTTTGAGGTTTTAAAAGTCATCCATGTGTAAGTTACAAACCCACATCAAGTTAGCAACTTACATAAAAATTTGAAATTAGTGTTTTGTCATTTGCTTCTAGCTCTAAACCAGTTTACATCCAACTGGTGTAAAACTAAGACAGTTTCACAGCAAACAGGGATTTTTTTGACAGTATTATGGCAGGATGATGAGAAGATCTGTTTGTGGTTAAACTAGTGTGGAATACTGCACCAACACGTCTTAAAAGGTACCACTACTAGCCTACCCCCAGGTGTGGACTTCTTTGTTACTTTGCAACATATGCTAAGTTTGTGGAGTTTCACAGCAGCATATAGACAGGAGTCAAGATCTCTGGGCTATAGAAAATAAATGCCTAATATGCAACCTACAAGTATGTTTCTGCTGCCTGTGCTAGGTATAAAGAAAGCTAAGAAGTCCTGGTTTATTCCACTATGAGGAAAATCAGTAAATGTTACATTATCCAACCCTTTATGTGGGACTTCATAAAACATGTTTGTTGGAGAGAACTGAATCCTGCTTTCAGTTACATACGGTATGCTAAAGATACTAATTTGCAACTTTATTACCAGTCTTTATTATAAATTTCTCTTTATTATGGGTGCTTCTTTGCACAGGATCAAAACCTGAATGTGTGTTTTTCTTAATTGAACTTCCTGTTGTTATTTCTCTATTCTATACCTACAACTTTTGGAACACTAGCTACTTCATGCATGCTACCATTAGTATATAAGAGACAAGACCATGGCAGCATTAAAAAATACAAAATGCAGCTGAAATGAGACAGACATATGAAATCCAAGTTAGTGATTGTCTAAAATATAGCCATAACTCAAGCCTGAAGTCTAACATTTGGTGACCAGTTGCTACGTTTCATTTGAGTCTTTTATGAAATGAAACATCGAAAATGCAAAATACTTCCTGTATCTACAAAACTGCTAGTGGTTTTTTTTTAATTCTGTTGGTATTTGCTTCCCTGTGTCTTTAACAGTGAGATACATACTCAGTTAGGTAGCAGTAATTCCCAAAAGTATAATTTAGGTTTTGTTCTCTGAAATATGATGTAATTTACATTCAGGGTTTTTTTTCCTTCATCTGAGGGCCCTGGTGTGTCAGTCATCCCAGTTAATTCTGAAGATGCTGCTGCATGAGTTGTGGTGAAATGAAATTTCTGTACAAAATGCAACTTTTGTGTCTAAACTATGCTTGCAGATTTCTCTATTGAATGTGGAAGAGTTCACAACAGCATCCTAGTCAGTGGCAGTTAATATTCAGTGTCTAATTTAAGCATCTCTAATATGACATCTTAAAAATTATATAATAGATTTATTTCACACAATTTCTAGAACTCAAGCATGAAATTGATACAACAAATACTGTTCTGACCCACAGGAACCAAGTTTTGCCACCAGCTTCAGTCAAGACAAGATCACATAAAGAAATTCACAGTCAGATCTGCAACTATTGTGCATACATGTTCAGGTAGATCTGTTGACACTTTCATAAGTGTAATATGAAGTATAGTTAGGCTGTTTGTATTTTTACCTACCCAGATAGGAAACTACAGAATCTTTTTGCAAAGTGAAAAGGAAAGAGAAGATCCTGCATCTTAGGTATGTCTGTGCATTGCTACATTGTCAGACTCACTTTTTAAAATTAGTTTCTCAGTTCTTCTCAGAAGTGCTTTAGTAAAAGATTAATGTTGGTGTTCAGCAATCACAGGGCAGAAGCAGTCCAGAGTCTGTATCTGCTCCTTATAGAAAAGGCCTGTAATAAAGCAGCAGGATGACTTAATACAAAGAATTTTGAAAAAGGAAGCTTTTCTGTGTTCTCATTTATTAGACACAGAGTGACTACTGAAGAGTAACCTTTAAGGAACTCAAAATCACACCTGAATAATTTGCATTTAGAAAGGATGTTCCTTTTGTGTTCAATTGGTTTATTGAATCCGTCTTAGATTTCTGTAAATGCTGCACAGATTTTGCATCTCCTGTACTTTGCCTAAATGAAAGACTAACCTTTGGAATCTGGCTTGGCTATATTACATTCATGTTTAGTCTAATAGAGGTGATGAAAGTCATTGAACTGAATGGCACAAATTCCCTTGGTCCTTGAAAAGCAGCTTTGACAACAATCTCACTTGGATGTTCAGTGACAGGAATTAACATCATTCCTATACACAGGGACACGCTTCTGCTTAAAACAGCCTTCAGAAATTCATGTTTCGGTAATCTTCCATGAGGGCAGTGTGGTGCCAAAGGAGGAAAAGCTGAATATACTTTTCATTCCCAGGAGGAATTAAAAAGAAGGCAAGTGGTTAGGAAGCCTGCCTTCATTTTGTTTCTACTGACCTGCCATAAAGAAACTTGAAACAAAGCTCATGTTACTAGACAGAAATATTTTGAAAATGACTGCCTTTGGTATGAATATGGGATGAGCTCATTTTTTTCTTTTCCTCCACTGTACAGTATGTGTTGACAGTAAATTCTTCCTGCAGATAGTGGTCATAAGTTTTGCCCTGAGGGTCAGACAGAAAACTGTATCAGAAGTCTAACAGAAATCTTGCTGTAGGACCTCTATATAATAGGCCTATTTCATCAGTTCCATTTCATCAGTTTTGTGTAGATGTATCAGGTATCTTCTACAAAGTCTTTTTAGGTATATGACATATATATATATATGGTAATGAGGTTTTTGAGACCCATAATATTTTGGGATTTGTGTGTGATTTTTATGCAAAAGCAAAATCCATATAGAAGTCAGACATGATTCTAGTTAGTGAATTACATTTGGAAAGTTCTGTGTGGAAAAAGACCCATCATCACTAACAGGGATTAGGGATTTAATATTCTACTTAATATACCCAACATTGGACAAATAAGATTTTAAGTAGAATTTCTGAGTTTATTCATAGCAATAACTAAGTACTTGCATTAAGGCAGGCTGACAGTTTAGTTCTGATCCTGAAAAGCAGGAAAAAGCTAATGTCTTTGTGAACTCTGCACTCTCTTTATGAGAACTTTGCAATAACAGTGCAATTGCTCTTTTGAGCCAGGCTCTGGGATCTCCTGAGTAATTCTGAATGTGTGAGACTCAGTTATTGGCATCCTGGTCCCTGTATAGTTTTTGTTTTGGTTTTTTTTTAATTCCACTTCCCTGCAGTGTTCCTTGCCAAAAGGGTTACTTTTACCCTTTAACATATGAAGGTAAAAAGGCTAGAGTTTGGAATGATAGTACTGAAAAGTGAAAGCTTCTATGAAAGAGAAATTGCAACTTTTTAATCAAAAAAACTTATTCAGGTTTCAGGTGGTTGGATCCCATCCCAAGAAACTATCCAGTGAACAGTTTGTCACTGCTGTCCATCAGGACCAAATAACAAGACCCCATGAATAACCACCATCATAAAAGACCATTAAAGTCATATATAAATAAAGGATTCACAAACAGCCTGGATACTTTGTACCTGTCACATCAGCAAAATGGCCCTGGCTGCAGTCCTGGAGTTAGATACAGCTAGTTTAACTGTAATTGATTGTCAGGCTGTCTAAGAAATTGTCCCACGCTGGTGAATAATAATCTCAACTATGTCATTGTCAGTTTATGGTTGGGTTAGAGTAATGGTGATACAATAATGTGTAGCAGTAACTCAGATACTTAAGACTTGCATGTAGTGTAGAACAATGCTGTATGTTCTCAAGGATGGAGGATACTGTCCATTTGTCTTCTCTTCCTTGCTCTGCCTGTTCAAATAATAGTAAATCAGCGTCAATATCCTGCTCTGTTTTCTCTAGAAGAAGGAGCTTTGGAGTATTTCAGGAATCCACTAAAGCTCAGAAATAAAACATGGGTCACCTAGAACAAACAATCATTCCATAGTAGTAGCAAAGCTTGGCCATGTGAGAACAGAATTTTCTTCGGAAAGAATTCAGCACTGTCTCAGAAGCTACAGAAAATGAACATTTCTTTAATGCTGTGTGCTCTGACAGAGTACCTGTCTCTGTGTGCGTGCGCGTGTAAAACGAAGCGAGATGACTTGCTACTTCCCAGCTCCAGCAGACAAAAGTCTTAGAACTTCTTAAGTAGCCACTGTGTTGCTTTAGGTATCTCTGGAACATGGTCAGGGAACAATAAAGACATTAAAAATAGCATAAAAAATAGAAGCTAATGTTCAAAAAGGTCTTGCTACTATTTCTAAACTTACTACTATTTCTCTAAATGATGTCATAAATAAATATGTGCAACTGACTGTAGATCATCCCCTACCCCTGAGGGTTAAAAAGCTTGATGTGGAACAAGTTCTACAGGATATTTTATAGGAACTTTTTTTAATCTTTTAATAACTTTGCAATATGAATTTGAGTGTACCGTGATATTATCATAGAAAAGATCAAAATAGCAATTAGAATAAGTGAAAAGGAGACGGAACTGGCACAAAATCTGTGTGGAACAAAGAACTGATATTTATTATCCAAAGTACAACTCCCATTGGGGACTTATGTAGATATTGTACAGTTCGTGATGGAATATGTCCTCTAATGAAGGACCATTATTATGGGAAGCAGGTAATCTCCAGTCAAAATAAAAACCTAGGCACAATTATATTACTTGTTAGCATGTAAGCAGCTAAAGGAGTCCTGTGCGTTATTAGGCACTTGCCCTTATTACCTGAGGTGAAGTTGTCTGATAGGAAAACTGAGTAGGACTTCCTGTGGAAAAAAATACAAACTGTATACAAAGTTGTCTGTATGAGTCTAACGGCTGATTTAAGTACTTTAGGTTTTGTTGGCGATGAAACAAATATTTTGTCTGTTCCTGAGTTATGTGAGCCCTATTAAGTACTTGGATAACAAATACACTTGATATATCTAATAATGAACTGTGTTCTTTTTGCTTCCTTAGGATTCTTAAACCTTGACTGAGTCCCCTCATCTGAGACAGGCATTGCTTTCACTGTTGTTTCTGTGACAGCTGAATATGAATGGTGACTCTATCTTTGGAAAGCAGAAAATTAAATGCATTGTCTTTTAGTGGTCAAGTCTGATAGGTATGCTCTTTTATGTGTCAGCATGGAGACTTTTATATAAGATTTTGCAAACGTGAAAATAACTTTTCCCTAGAGAGACAGATGAGGAATAAAGGATTAGTACATCTCTCCATACAATAACACTTAATATGAAATTCTAGTCCTATTTATAAAAACGAGAGCTTTGCTACTGACTTCAGTAGGATCACAGTTTTACCCCTAAGGTGCAGTTGTGCTTTCCTAGGAAAGCTAATGTATAAAATAGAGCCTCAGCCAGCACATCATCAATGCAACAGCATAGAAAGAGGATAACATTCAATGACATCCATTGCCAATAATAGCTGCTGCGGGCATCCTGTTGAGCAGTGTATTAATGTTAGTCACTAACTTTCCAGGTTTGTATAAGATTATTTCTTTGTACCTGAATGAGGTAGACTTAGGATGCATTTAGGTTCTTTGTGGAACTGTGGTTAGCAGTTGTTTTTTGTAATTTTTTTTGAAACTCAGATGTGGTAAAGCTTCTTTTATATTTATTAATAAAGCACACCACTTGTAACTAAGTTATTTAAGTCCTTCAAGGCACTGTTTAATTTTTCAGTTAACTTTTTTTGGTTCTATCTAGTTCTGTAGTAGCTTCCTATCCTTAGGTCTTGCCTTTTGTAAAGTTGGTATTTTCATGCATGCGTTCCTGAGAAGTATCCTGCACCTCACAAAAGAAGGAAAAATACTCTTTACTGGGATCCCAGTCTTCACTGGCCTACTGTTCACTAGGTATTGTGCTAAGGACATCAGCAACATTACAGAGGGTCTTTGGCCTATGTGTTGCCTGTAAGTCAAGACTGTTGTTCCATATCTTCCAGGTAAGACTAGCACACTCTTTTTAATAGGGCTGTTTAGATATCAAAAAATATAAGAAAATAACTACTTGATGTGTTTGCATGAGAATGAATCTTGTAGATAAAATTATAATGCATAATAGTTTCCTGCAGCTCCCCAGATAGTTGTTAGAGTAGTCTGAAATTTAATTCAGCCTCTCCCTGTGAAACTGGATCTCTACTTTGTACTTCTGATTGCTTCTCTCAGCTTGATTAATGACGTGGAAGCACTTGTTCTTCTCTGAATAGTGTCTGCGTGCCTCCTGCCAAAGCTATGGAGATCACCTTCTGCTGAGCTTATACATATATGCAGCAATAGCAGCCGTAATGGGTGCTTCAGTGCACTGTGTAATATCTTCTTCCAAATTAAGGAGGCTCTGACACATCAGTCAGTTTTTCTCTGCCTGTATTTGATTGCACACTTAAAATCAGCTGACTCTCAGCTCAAGTGGTGTCTTGTAGCTTTAAGCTCACCAGTGGCTGTTGTCTATATTAGGAAATTCTTCTGTCACTGTAAATGGTAAACCAAGACTCATACTGAAGCTGGCCCTGGAATTTCTTTGCAATGATCCTCTCCAAGAAACCTGAGCTTTCTTGATTACAAGTAGGAAAACTCTTGAAGGAGTGTGTGCACATTGTAGGGAGAACATAAGGGATAAAAAAGATTTGGTTGAATAATTTCAAAAAATGAACAAAAAATATTAATTATGTGTATCAAACTAGAAAGAAACAAAATGATAGTGTGAGGTGACAGTGCCTTTTTAGGATCTGAAAGTACTGGAAGTTTTACTCAAGACTGAATAAAGTTCTGCATTGTGGTACTAGATGTCAGCGTCTTGAGAGATTCAGCCTGGCACAGTGAGACCACTTCATTGCCTCATTTCATGCTAGTGTGTTTCAGGCTACATGCTGTGTATCTCCAGTATTTGGCTTTTTATACTATATGCAATAGATTCAATTTTCCTATTCTTGCAGGCAATATCTTTAGCAATGTGCTCTGAAATGCCTTATGGATTCAAGCTGTCCCTTAATCAGTGTTGTGGAGGATGTGGTTTTCACAGTATTACCAGGGTTGGAAGAGACCTCAAAGATCATCAAGTCCAACCCATCACCACAGACCTCAAGAAGTTTTGATCTTTTTCTCTAATATATGGACTATGATACTAGATTCATCCTGGCATACATCTGTCAGATGAGACTGAAAGCATTCAGTTAGAGAAACTTCGTTACCAGAATGGGGGGAAGGAGGACAACAAATTTTAGTCAGTCTGAAAAAGTGGGATTGAAACATAACATAAATAGGAAATAGAGGGTATCTCAAAGTAAGGTCATAACAGAAGACTTAAATTATACATCTACTCAGACAGCAACAGGATATCCTCAAAATACACTACAGCATCTGCATACTGATACTGACTTTTACAAATATGCAGCAAATATGGATCGTTTGTGAAAAGAACAGCCATGGGTCAGAATGTAACATAACAGAGAAAAGAACTTTGCAAATGGAAATATGTATTATTAGTGAACAGTAACTGCTTCCTACTAAAACTGGCAGGAATGATGAATCCAACATGCTTAATATTTATTGGAGAACTGGGAAGCTAGTGTACAGTAAAAAAACCCTCTTTTCCCTTCTAGAAAAATCAGCAAAGCTAACATTGCCAGACCATAATGAAGTGTACACCAGTGTACTGAGAGCTACTGAGCTGCACATCCACCACTAAAAACCACCACTGCTTCATACTGAACCAAGGAAGGGAAAATACAAAATTAAAAATCCTACTTTGACAGAAGGATATGCAGAATTCTTTTCCATCTTTTTGTGTTTGCTTGTTTGGTTTTTTTGTGCTTGTTAATACTTCTGTGTAACATTACTAGACTGCCATAAAGCAAATCAGAAGCAAGAGGGGAATGTGCCTGATTTGATCTTTGAGCCTCTTCGATTAGGTGCTGGTAAGTCAATGTCATCTCTGCATACTGCATCATGTTCTAGTATCTGCAGTTTGAGTCTTCAACTTAATGACCTTTTTTTATGGTTTATCCATTGATTATACCCAGGAAGATGTGATTCACTTGAACTACAAAATTCCTGTTTGTTGTGGTACTAATATGCATTGTGCCTACTGAAAGCTGCAGCAGAAGAGAAAGGGAGGATGCCTAATAGGCTTGACAGCATCTTTTGTCTGTGTTGCACAAGGGGAGAGGGAAAGTTGTCTAGGAATTGTCTTATCATCATACATACATATACAGCTACATAAGCTTTTTTATTTGTTTATTTAATCTCTCTGCTGCTTTTTCTGTGCTTGTCTTAACCCTTTGAAGTAAGCAAGGAAAAACTGTATGACAAGCATTAATTTTTTTTCTTTCTCAAGAGGAGCTAGTGTCCGTTGTGTTGAGGAAAAAATGGGACCATGTGGAAAGCTAGATTTCAATTAACACATCAAAGATCTGTGGGAATTTCGTGTTTTCCTATATGCTCGCACACTGCATTCTTACCTCTTCTACTTCTCTACTTCTTCTTTGCTTCTCCAAAGAGGCCAAATGAAAGCAGTATAATTTTGTTGAATATATTCTGGGTTTTGCTGATGAATTAGATGAACAGCTGCGGCAAACAGTCTGGGAATACAATTTGGTGGCAAAAAAAAGATGAGATACAAACGAATTCCCTTATGATTCCATTCGTTCTATATGCAATATTATACCAGAGGGGTAAAAAAATGGGAAGCCCTAAAATTCAATTTCAATTTATTTAAGCTGGTTTAAAAAGAAACAATTCTACGTACATTGAACCCACAAAAGCATAGGTAGAAACTGCACAGCTGGTTGTGCACACTTGTTTTTTTGCATGCTTAAGAACTTTTACAGGCATAAGCATTGTACTTTCTTCTCAGTATTTCCCAAACAGTTAGGCCAATTCTTATATTATATAGTTCATATATTTTCGGTGTGCTCATATCTATTCATATGGAAGAAAGGCTTACATTTTGGCATGTAGGACAATCAAAAATTCAATCTGGAGAATGGAGTCATTGGTATGTGTCATTGTGCCTGCAATATCCTTCCACTCACATTTCTGCATTGTAAAAATCTGGCATGCAGTTATGTGTTAAAATGGGAAATTAAAGCTAATCCTCTCAGTTGCCAGAATAATGTCTTACACCAACTGAAGTAATGTGTATTTTGCTTTCTTCTCTTGCTACTTCAGTAAATTCCATCTCAGGTCCTCTTCACCGAGCAGCATCTGGGAACACACGGAGAATTAAACATCCCTGTCTACCAAAACAGGAGAGCCAAGCATAAAAATTATATTGGTCTTGGATAAATTACTATCTAGCGAAATTCTGATACTTCACACTATTTTAGTAAGGATGGTCAGATTTTTTGATGGGGATCTTGGTAACATAGAACATGTTATAGCCTTTGACCACACATCCCATATTTTGAAACAGCTGTCTGTGGTTACCAGCTTGTTCTTTTTATCCCACCACAAGCCAGTGACAGGAACCAGTTTATTTTCTTGATTGGTTGGAACACATGAAAATTCTCTTATGCTGTGTATATTTTGTAAACTACAGCCTTGGTCTCAAAACATAACCATTTTAGAGTTCTAGGAAAGTAATTTTAAATAAATATTTTAAAATGCTATCCTGGAACAGAGGTTGTTTTTTTTTTTTTTTTCATGTTTAGTTAACTGGAAAAGTCTTTCTTGGTAGTTACAAAAATATGGGAAAACAAACAAATAAATAAATAAATAAATAAAATTAACTGTTATAAATAATCTAAAACTTCAAGAATATTCATGAACACTTCAACACAAATAATCTTTTTGTTTGCTTAAAAGGGATTGTGTTAATTCTCAAGATGAAATTGCCATCACATCGACTGTAACTATAGCTTGACACTTCGTACTTCTGTACATGTGCATAGCTTGATATTATCTAAGTACCGGTAACAGTGATACCTAAGGCTACCATGGATAAACACAGAAGGTTTCTGATGACAGCATCTTAAGCACAGGAGAAAAACTCTCATGTGGTTTATGATACCATCATAACCCTGAGGTGCTGACAGAGCTTCATGCACAGTTTCTGTGAGTTGTTTTTCTGTATTTCATGTATAACTTTTGTTTCTTATTGAAAAATCACCGATATTATTAGCTTTAACCTGAGTTTATTTAAAGAGAAAAATGTCAATAAAAATAATCACCCTGGTTATTTTAAAAGAACTCAGAATCTCAGTCTGACATCTTAATGCTTATAAAATGGATATTTTGGACAAGAGAATAGTATTTTAAGAAATAATGTAATTAAACAAAACCAGTTGGGTTTTTTTAATTTATATTTATCTATGACTTTTGCCATGTGATTGATTGTATCACTCACTACGACAGTGAACTCTATCTAATCGCCATTAACAGAATATAGTAAGAACCGAGTGAAGCTTTTGCAAAGACATATATGTGCAAGCTGGATAAAAAATATTAATAGTCATTGCTATGATAACAGTCTGTGGTTTATGTATTTGTTTGTTTGTTTGTTTACAAATGGCAAAAGTTTGTGTTCCGTATTTTTTCATTTTCTGAATTATTTCTTATTTTACATGGAAGTTTGTTTTGAATTTTACTACGGCTTTGGCTGTCCACAATAGTTGTACTGCCTAACCTATAGCAGTTAAGGTAAAGGAAACAGGTTCTCTCAAGTGCAGGAATTATTACAGAAGGAAAAAAAAAGATACCAAAGGAGAGGAACAGAAAAAGACCTTAAAAGGTCATCCAGTCCATCCCTGTTCTGAGGCAGGAAATGGGTAACTAGGTCGTTCCTGACAGATGTTTGTCTAGGCTGTTGTTAAAAACCACAAATGAAGGGGATGCCATAACCTCTATAAACCTATTCCATCTAATCTAGACTCCAAGTTGAAAAGATTTTTATTTTTTTTTGTTCCTCCCCTCCCTGGTCCTCCCCTCTCCTTCCTATAATTGATATAATTGTTACAATCCAGGTGGGTGCAAAGAATTTATCATTCTTCTTGATTTAATTTCAACTCCTTCCAAGTTGTTGGAATTGTTTTTGGTGTGCATTGCCCAGAATTACTCAGAATGCTCCAGTTGCAGTTTTCAGTGCTACTGAGCCTCAAAAATAATTAGGTCCTGCATCTCACATACTGCGCACTTCCTAATACGTTCTGGAATGTGAAATGCCTTTCTGCAGCATCATCATGTTATTGTTGACTCATACTTGGTTTGAAATTCACTCAAACTTTCCTATCCTTTTCTGCAATCCTGTTCCCTTGTTAAAGCTTCACTGTATTATATTGATAGACTCTGTCTTATTTTTGTTGTGTGTAGTATGTAGTTTCTCTCTGTATAATATGAGCTTGATGCAGTTATACTGTATCTCACATTAACTGGGTATTTTGAATTCTGATCTGTTTTCCTATGCATTTGTAACCATCTTCCAGATTTTGTGGACATGATTTCAAGTTTACTCTCTGTTCTATCACTACTTGAGTGTCAACTGTATCTTGATTTCTTCTACACATTTTTTTTTTTGCACTGTGAGCAAAATAAAAGAGGACCCAACTAAAACCTTCAATAAAATGGAGATATCACATTTACTGCTTTCTTCTTATTCAATAGGCCTGTTGTCTTTCTAAGAAATAAATAAGAAAGATTTGACACAATAATGATCCTAAGATTACTTTTTAACATCTTGTTTCTTAATCTTTTTCTATCATATTGTTACCTTCGTGCCTATACACTAACTGCCTATTAACTTATGGTAGTGTCCCTCAGAAATGAAGGAAGTACTTAGGAAAGTTACATCAGTTTGACTCTAATTCTCAAAACAGGCAGCAGCATTAGCACAATTTACTATGGAAACACAGTTTATATGATATTACTGTGTGACCAGTCAGACCACACCATGCCTGTTGAATTAGTTGCAAACTTCTCAGCCAAACTGGACTGAATAGTCATGGTCTTAAAGGTACCACGTTTCTACAGTTTTTGTGAAAGTGTACAGGTAAGTAGAGTCAATAGAGAGTGGCAACAAGGAATTCAGTGTAAATGAAACCTCTGTGGCAACAAGGAATTCAATGTAAATGAAACCATTATATCAGGCATTGGAAATCTCACAAGAGAAAGTTATGAATATTCCAGACATAAATTTCAGTCATTGCTTTCACTCTGGGTTAATCTAAACAGGAGAAACAAAAGCTATGAGAAGACAGGCTTTATCCACTGCTTTCTGAACTACGCTTCTAAGTCATCAGAAGATTCTGTCTTAATATCACTCAATCCATTCCCCTCCCTCCTTTTCTGGTCTATGCTTCTTGCACCTTTGCTAATATTAATCATTTTGCGTATCTGATGATAAGACTTTTGCAGACACCTGAGGTTAGAAAGAGCATTGACTGTTTTAGTCATCTGTCACATTATTTGCTATCCTTCTTGTTGGATATTGGATCTGAACCTTCTTTTGTCTCCATTAGTTCATGTTTATGTGTGTAACATTTTATTGGCTTTTTTAGGCCCTTTCGTAGTTTAACTCATTTTACCTCTTAGCCTTCCAATTTGTTCCCCATGTGAGCATGCTATTATTTGTAACTCATTTTAGTCATCTATTTTTCTTTCCACTCTTTCTGTGTGATTTGTTCATGTTTGTAAGTTAATCAAATAGCTCCCAGTGAAGCCCTGTTGCTGTCTATCAGTCCTTTCTTTGCATCAGGGTAATCGACTGTTGTGCCTTTAGTACACTTCATTCAGTAACTGTCAGCTTTCCTATGGTCTCGTTTCCTTCTGAATTTCTTCCAAAATATATACCCACCCTGTAATTGCCTCAGCTAATTAAAATCTGCTTTTGGAAACCCATTGTCTTTCTGCCAGTCCATGCTTTCTTTGGCATCATTAATTTTATTGTTTTGTGATCAGTTTTATATTTATACCTCCCACCTTTGTCTCAATCAGGAAGTATTAACTGATAAGCTAAATAATATGCAAAACTGCCTTTCCTCCCTTATCTCCTCAACTGTCTGAAATCACATGCAGTTGTTCTCAGTACCCTTCAGGAATGTGCTGTGCAGCTTGTATCTTGTACAAATATTTTCCAGGAACTTGTGTGTGTGTATGGGTGGTGGGTGAAAAGAGGTTGTCCCAAATCTGTGAGGTGTTATCTTTTTCTTGAAGGGAGGAATATGACATATCTGGATGTCATATAAAAGGGACAGGATGCTGGACTAGGTGGGTTTCAGATCACGCTAAGTAAAGTAGCTTCCCTCTTCCCAGCACAACAGGCATTATGGACTGGGGCAGCAGACCTGCTCACCTGAAGCTGGAAGTGAACAGGGGTGGGGAATGTCTAGATTCTACTGTCATTCAATATTAATATTTAATTGTTGATGTTATTTGGCCAAAGTCTGAAGGCCTTATTCAACAACAGCAAAAAAGCCCAACAACCTGAAACTGGTATGCCTTTTGCCTGAAAAAAGCATCATGACGTGCCCCATTGCTTTTAGAAACCACCTGCTGACATGGCTCTGGAAACACTGGCCATCTCTAATGGCTTAAATCAAAGGCAACAAAATAAGCTCCAGGCAAGACAGATACTTCAGGAAACAAGATACAAGGTGTAAAGGGTGAGATGGAAGTATGAAAGATGTGTGGAAAGGCATGAGCTTCAAAAAAGATGGAGAGGAAGCCTGACAGATAAGAGGGGCCTGTTTACCTGAGAGCAGTGTTATAAAAGGAATAGTCTGAGTGCAGCAAAAGATTACAGGGAATAGCAGACAAGTAAATTGCTAGGGACATGGGAAGAAAAGCAATAAAATGAAAACAGGTGGGAAAAAAGAAAGTAAATGTAACATCCATCATGATAGGATTCTTAATTTTTTCACCAGGGAATATTTAAAACCAAATTATTTTTTATTAAAATGGCATACACAGGAAGACATTGTAAAACTGTCTTTCATTTTGACTGGGATGTAGCTAAAAACCTGAGTAGCTAGAGCAGAGATAAATGGTGAAAAAACCCTCACTGTTTAATTTTTGTGTTTAAATTGGAGGGAAGCTGTTTCCAGGCTTCTTAGAGAACCGGAGTACAAATAAGCATACCAGAGGTGGATTACTGGATCTGACTGATGGTATCAAAGGTATGATAAATGCAGTTTATGACAATTACATGGATGGTAAAAATAGATCTGTGTTTACATGGTGTTTGTGTCTTTTTCTGGAATGTAGGCTTAATGTGATACCACTTTTTTTCGTTTTGTCCTCTCTCTGCATCTTGATATGCTGGTATATTTAGCAAAGATATTTTTGCTAGTATATTATTTATGTATGTTTTTTGTTACCTTGCAACTCAGAGTTGCTAGCAAGTGCTGTATTAAAAAAAAATTACAAAGCAGGTAGTGCAGTAAATGGCTCAGGGAGACAGCTCTTAATTCAGTGAGCTTCGAAATTCATTTCATCAAGATCTAAATGATTTTTTCCCAATAAAAATATTGGTGCTCTAAATAAGTTTCAGAATACTTAACTAAATTAGAAAATTAATGTTAGTACAATTGCAACATTCCTGTTTGCTTATAAATAGAAATGCTGTGTGAAAATTAGGTGCAGAAGCTGTTACAATCTGAGGCAGTGTTCTATCACAGCAATGCACTTGCTGTCACAGTCACTTGGCATTTTACCTTGTACTTGTGCCAAAACTGCATTTTGAATCTTCTGAGCTACACGACACAGACTAGAAGATTCTAGTTGTCATTCCAGTCCAGGCTGGTCAGGAGCACATTGGTTTAATATAGGAAGGGTCCATACATGTGGTCAGCTGTGCCAGGCAGAAGAAGAAAGGACAGTGTTTGAGCTACAACTTACAGCATTCACCAAAAGAGAAAGCAGTATTTTCTTCTCCCAAGCTACATTTTCCCAGCGTACTGTATTCTGTCTAACCTAGAAATGTCAAAAATACATCATTTTGATGATGAAATAATATAGGCATTTTCTACTTGAGCTGCTGTACCAGTATGTCTGTTTAGTTAAAAGAATGTTTTTCTATGGTAATTAAATCAGATTGGCTCCTGGCATTGGCATAGCTATAGGTGTATGTGCTATATATGTGGTAGGTGAGTGTGTGTGTATGTGTGTATACATATATGTATATAATTCATATATATTGGCAGATGTACTAGCAAATATACAGTATGCCATACTCTAATATCTTATGCTTTAAGAAAACACCACTGCAAGTCTGTTTTCCAAAGTGCTGGGATGACAGGCAACTGACAGAATCTGAAGCCTTCTTAACAGCAGTTTCACGGGTGTTGAAGGTAATGGATGGACTGAATCAGAGGACTTGAATATTGCTTGTAGAAGAGAATTGCTTGTTGGAGGAAAGAATAGAAACAAGGCTGGGTTGTTCTGTTGTCTGTGGAAGAAGGTGATTTGCTTCAATTTCATGAAGAAATACTAAATATTTCTGATTAAATATATGAAGAGGTAAAAAGAAGAGATGTAATACTCTTTGGAATAATGAAAGGTCGTTATACTTTTCTGTTCTCCAGTTGTCCTTGATTTGAGGGTTACTGCTGTGATAAACCTTGCTAACTTATATTTGACGCATTCTCATAAGAAAAATAGCACACAGACATTTCATTCCTCTCTGTTCTGATCTGAATTTTGAGGTCCTCTTCCTTAGCAGTTTGTTTGCAAAGCTAAATGAGGTTTCTTGGGTTTAACCTGGAGCCAAGCTTTTCCCTTGTAGATAGGTATATGGCACCTTCTTCGTTCTTATCCATACAATACCACAGAGGGGGAATTTCCCCATATCTACTACATCAAGTTACCCTTGGCATTGATAGGCAGTGTTCACATAGGAAACCTTGATGGCACACTGCTCATGAAAACTAGAAAACAAATATCTAAGATTTATTCTATTAAAAAAAATAAAAGGGAGTACTACTTATTTTGTACTATTTGAGTTGAATTTAGTGTTTAGCATTTTGGATGGGCGACACTGATCCGACTGCTCACCAGTGAAAGAGAGAGGTTAACCACCTGGCCACTGGACCATAAAGTTTTATTGCAAAACAAAAGCAAGGTATTTGAGTAAAATCACTACATACATTTATGATTCTGTGTAATAAGGGAAGTCTTTTAGAATATACTTGGAAAATTCTAAAAGGTATTAATGAAGATGTTCTCTGCACGTGTGATACTATTAAATTGGTAACACTGAAGCAACGTGGCTTTACAATAATGGGATACTGTGTCAGCTCTAACACCTTCAGAAAGCAGGTTTTCTATGAACTACAGGGAGGAAATAAACCCCTTCCATGTGTTTTTGAATTTACATAGATAGCCTCATCTGGAGATTATCTATATAATTCACATTCTACTTTGTCTACGTAACAGCTTACAAAATCAAGAGCTATAGCTCTGCTGTATTACAAGTAGACTCCAACCTGTATTTTCCAGCAGGTATACGCGTTTCTGACAAGCAGCAGGTGCTGTGTTGGGGAATCCTTTAGTACATTGTCCACTCACTCCTGGTCCCTCATTGAGGTGCCTTCTAGCACATGACAAGATATGGGTTTAAACTGGCAAGAGGGGAGATTTAGACTAGATGTTAGGAGGAAGTTCTTTACAGTAAGGGTGGTGAGGCACTGGAACAGGTTGCCCAGGGAGGTCGTGGATGCTCCCTCCCTGGAGGTGTTCAAGGCCAGATTGGATGAGGCCTTGAGTGAGCTGTACTAGTGGGAGGTGTCCCTGCCTATGGCAGGGGGTTGGAACTAGATGATCCTTGAGGTCCCTTCCAACCTTACCATTCTATGATTCTATATTGTAAAGATATTTTTCACGGTGTTAATTGTAAAAGACATTTTGGTGGTTTTATAGTTAGTTAAACTTAATGGCTAACAGAAGTAATGAATGGGATCTTCCTTTTCATATCCTGTTCCCCTTGTCAAAGCAGATGATGCTTTGACAAAGTCCCAACCGTATCAGTGGAATAACTTTAGACACCAGTGTGTAAGTGGCAGAAAGAACGTGTGTTTATTTTTTTGTAAGGGTAGCAGGGGTTTGTATTCAGTGGATGCAAATGCATATAAACAATGAGACTGAATTTCTTTAACTTACTGCTGCTTATTTGGCAAATTTTAAAAGCAGCCTGCTGCAGCAGGATATACTCACCAGGAAATGAGGTGCATGTTCACTTATGCTATCGTATGGATTGTGAGATTATGTTTTGACCTTGCAAGAAGTTTCTATACTAAGTATTAGTACTGTGGTCAGAGAGAACTAGCACTGTTAAACTTCATGCCTAAGTACTAGCAATTCCCTGGTTTAGTTTGCTTAGCTAAAGCCTGAGAAGTCATCTTTAGGATCGAGTCCTAACAGACAAGTAAGCCTTGGTTGAAGTATGACATCACTTTGCCAAATACAGTGTATCATTGTTAATAATACATGTCCTGGAACACTTTATTTCGCAAGTAAAGATACTAATTTTTACTTCAAGTTAATACTGAACTGCCAAGAAACTTACAGATGGGCTGTATACTTGTGAGAAGTGAAGATCTTTGATAATTTGACAGATGACACTTCAAAAGGAAGAAACAGAATTAGTTATATCTGTGTTGTTCACAAACCTGCAACCCGACATTGGTAATCTATTCTGGCCATTTTCAAATAGAGGGGAAAGTAGATTAGACAGCCACGATGTCTCTGCAACAGTAACCACAAAATGAGCACTGTGCCTTGCTGATGAATATACTTCTTTGAACATGCAGAATGCGATATATCTGCAAGCGTATTTTTTTTTTAATAATCATTGTCCTACTTAACTTGCACTCAAAAGGCTTTCTTCCTGAACTGCCTTAGCCATGTATCTCATATTCTCATTGAAGACTGTGTTATTTTTAAGGAAGGAAATCCTGAAAATTTGGTTTAAATTCTGCGATGTCTGCACTTTATCCTAACTCAAGCGGCAAGGTACGTTTTGAAAGGGGGTGGGTGGCGGTGGGGGTGTGTTTCTCCAGCTCTTCCTCAGCTTGTGGGGTGAGACAGGTGAGAGGTCGTAGGGCCTGGCCCATGGCTTCTGCCCCAGTTTCAGTTCATCTGGTGGCATCTGCAGCTTTGCAGCAAGGCAGGTTACAGCTGGCGAGTAACACCTCCCTCCGGACGACAGCTTCTTTCGGGTCCCCCCAGCACTCTGCTGCCACCCGGTCCTGTTTGGGGAAAAGAAAAGCTCTTCCAATCCGTTCGATTGCTGACGGCACCCGGAGGAAAACCTGCAAAAACATTCACCCGACTGTGATAGGAAGTGCCTCTTTCAGCCCCACTGTTACTGCCTGTACTTACCGCTGCAGCGGGCTGAGATCGCCCTGCGCGGTCTCACAGCGGGGCGGTGTCGGGTGGCGCGGCCGTGGCGCGTACAGGCTCCGCTCCCGCTACCATGGCCCTGGCGGCAGAGCGAGTGGGTTCCGGCGAGGGCGGACCGGGCCACTCAGGAGACCCGGACGGAGAGAAGCACCAAGGTCTCGTAGGAGCCACCTCCGGCCCCGCTGCGGTGGCTGGCGGAACGCTGCTTGCGGTGCGGAAGGTGCGCGCTGGGGTGCAGAGGAAAAGCCCCGCCGCGAGACTAACGTGTGGGGGAAGGTGGGGGGTCGGTCGGCGTGCAGCTGCAGACCGGCCCAGGGCATGGACGTGGGGCGACCACGGAGGCAGAAACCGGTCGACATACTCAGGCCGCGCCGCTGAGGGCGACGGGGCAGGTGTGTGCGCGGGGAGACGCCGCTCCCCGCTCACCGCCCCTGGGCGGCTACAGCACGGTTGGGCTCCACTGGGCGCCGGCGGAGCGCGGCGCTCGCTCGGCTCGCGATCCTGTTTGCGCATGACCCCTCCCCGCCTGCGCCCTC
>VWZE01021317.1:48341-60210 GCA_013396675.1 Eubucco bourcierii | reverse complement strand
GATGCTGCTTTTCATGGGATCACATCCCAAGTTCTCTGCTTGCAAGATAACTCAGCTCGATGAGTCATGATTATGCAAAGATATTGAACCTGCTGCTTACAACTTGTATTTGTACACCAGCATCATTTCAAACTTTATTGCTCCCTTTTGCTTTCTATCTCTAATAAGAGGCCTGCCTACAAAGCCCACAGGATCCTCTAAAACACACAGTTCATTAGTTCTGTTTGGGAAAAAAAAAATTGCAGACACTGAAAAATATATCTGAGGCAGACATGTCTGGAATTGATAATGAAACTGTGGTGCATTCTAGGGCACTGGGAATCAAAAACCTGGTATTAATATGGAACTTAGACCCATGGATCCTGCAATGCCAAGAAAACTTTGGGATAGAGTCATTAATTAGGTGTGGCTTCCACTTCTTTCTCCTTCACTCTCTCTTTGCCCTTTATCCCAGTATTAGTTTCATAGAATCATAGAATGGGAAGGTTGGAAGGGACCTCAAGGATCATCCAGTTCCTACCCCCTGCATGGTCTATAGAATCATAGAGTGCTTTGGGTTGGAAGGGACCTTTAAAATTCATCCAGTTCAATGCCCCTGTGGTCAGCAGGGACACCTCCAGCTCAGAACCACAAACAACCAGACCTGGAATGGTTCAGGGATGGGGTTTCTGTCTGGGCAAGTATTTCACCACTCCCACTGTGAGAAATGTCACAGAATCACAGAGTGTCAGGGGCTGGAAGGGACCTCAAAAACTCATCCACTCCAATCCCCCTGCCAGAGTAGGATCTCCTCTCCCAGATCACACAGGAACACATGCAGGTGGGGTTTGAGTATCTCCAGAGAAGGAGACTCCACAATCCCTCCTGGGGAACCTGTTCCAGGGTTCTGTCACTCTCACAGGGAAAATATTCCTCCTCACGTCTCCATGGAACTTCCTATGCCTCAGCTTCCACCATTGCCCTTGTCCTGTCATCAGGCATCACCCAGCAGAACTGCTCCAGCCCTGGCATCTTCTTTGTGACCTCCTCTGGACCCTCTCCAACAGTTTTGTGTCCTTCTTTTGGGGACACTAGAACTGGAGACAGGATTGGAGGTGAGGTCTCAGCAGAGCAGAGCTGAGGAGACAATGACCATAAAGATTTGAATTTCTCATCCACCAGGCTGAACCAGAAAACTTCAAACCCATCTCATCTACAGCAAAAATTGTCCTTTTATAGAATCAGAGAATCATAGAATGGTAAGGTTGGAAGGGACCTCAAGGAGCATCCAGTTCCAACCCCCTACCATAGGCAGGGACACCTCCCACTAGTACAGCTCACTCAAGACCTCCTCGAACCTGGCCTTGAACACCTCCAGGGAGGAAGCAGCCACAACCTCCCTGGGCAACCTGTGCCAGTGTCTCACCACCCTCACTGCAAACAACTTCCTCCTAACATCCACTTTCAATCTCTCCTCTGCCAGTTCAAACCCATTCCCCTTGTCCTGCCATTCCCAGACCTTCTCAATAGTCCCTCCCCAGCCTTCCTGTAGCCCCCTTCAGATACTGGAAGGCTACTCCAAGCTCTCCTGGAAGCCTTCTCTTCTCCAGGCTGCAGAACCCCAATTCTTGTAGCCTGTCCTCATAGCAGAGCTGCTGCAACCCTGTGAGCATCTTCATGACCTTCTCTGGACTGGCTCCAACAGTTTGCTTTTTCCTCTTCTCAGCTTTGAAAGCAATGCAGTTTGCACTGGATTTCCAACCTTGGGACACTGTTTGGGTGTAGCAAAAGGAGTCAGTTTCCACCTCTTGCTGCCCTGTTTTCTGTAGCTTCCTGTATGCTTCTGGGTTGGGAAACAAGAGAGGGAAGGCCAGGCTGAGTTAACAAAGAGGGAGGGAATCTATTCATTACTTCAAAACACAATTTCCAAGCTGTTGGTAGCTCACCTCTACCAAATTCAGTCTTGATGCTTTGTCATTTTGAAGACTGAGTGTAAGATAAAATTAGCTTTAAATCTACTAGGGATTTTTTCTGTTCAGCACTGCTGGAAAAGTAAGAAAAGATAGTTAACAGGACCAGGGAGAAAGGCATCTTTAGATAAGGATGAGCTGCAGGTATAAGCTACAGATACAACCTTGCATGCTTCCCTCACATGTCCAGCTACCTGTGTTATGCCTTTTGAAACCAATAAACTATTTCTAATTAAATTTAACAAAGGCATGGACTTCATGGAGATGCTAAGATGGACAGAGGAATCAGTGCAGCCTCAGCAAGTGTGCAGCTGGCACCAAGCTGTGTGGCACAGTCACTTGCTAGAGGGCAGGGATCCATCCAGAGGGACCTGCACAGGCTGCAGAGCTGTGCCCAGGCCAACCTCAGGACATTCAACAAGGCCAAGTGTAAGGTCCTGCACCTGGGTAGGCACAATGCCAAGCACAGCTCCAGGCTGGGTGGGGAATAGCTGAGAGCAGCCCTGAGGAACAGGCCCTGGGGGTCTGGTTGATGAAAAGCTCCACATGAGGCTGCAGGGTGAGTGCAGCCCAGACAGCAACTGTGTGCTGGGCTGCAGCAAGAGCAGTGTGGGCAGCAGGGCAAGGGAGGGGATTGTGCCCCTTGGCTCTGCTCTCCTCAGACCCCACCTGGAGTCCTGTGTGCAGTTCTGGAGCCCCCAGCACAGGCAGGACATGGAAGTGTTGGAGCCAGTGCAGAGGAGGCCACCAAGATGCTGAGAGGGCTGCAGCAGCTCTGCTGTGAGGACAGGCTGAGAGAGTTGGGGCTCTGCAGCCTGGAGAGGAGAAGGCTTCCAGGAGACCTTGGAGTGGCCTTGCGGGATCTGAAGGGGGCTCCGGGAAGGCTGTGGAGGGACTATTGACAAGGGCTGGGAATGCCAGGACAAGGGGAATGGGTTTGAACTGGCAGAGGGGAAACTGAAACTGGATGTCAGGAGGAAGTTGTTTGCAGTGAGGGTGGTGAGACACTGGCACAGGTTGCCCAGGGAGGTTGTGGCTGCTCCCTGCCTGGAGGTGTTCAAGGCCAGTTTGGAGGAGGCCTTGAGTGACCTGTGCTAGTGGGAGGTGTCCCTACCTATGGCAGGGGTTTAGCACTAGATGAGGTCCCTTCCAACCTTACCATTCTGTGATTCTATGATTCTAAAAGCCAGAGGAGAGGGAGGATGTAAGTACTGGTATAGAGAATAAAGATATGTTCACCCTATATGAGACATCAGACAATGCAGATTCATGCAATAAGTCTCCCAGATCTTGAGCCTTCCCCCCTTGGAGATTCACACTTGGGAGGGATGTCAAATGTGATGCAGAGTGGCTTAGTTTACAGAGGAATTTGTTTAAATTGAAGCATCTAAAGGCAACTTCAAAGCTTTTCTTACTCACTTCATCATGTTTGGCTACTTACTGCCTCCATGTGAATAATTTTAAGTAAGCTGACTAAATTAATGTCATGTCAGCACTAAAGTGGTGTCAAAAAATCTGCCTTGAGCACTTTTGAGGTTGCTGTTGGTTGCTTTTCCACATGGCTGCACAGGGAAGCACAGAGACTGTTCCACATTTCAGTGCCAAGTGTTTAAAGCCCCTCCTCACATTAACACATTCACAGAACTGACAGATGTGGTGGCTTTTTATGAAGAAGTCACAGTGACAGTGCCCAATGGAAGGGCAACTGATGGCATCTACCTGGACCTGAGTAAGGCATTTGACTCTGTGCCACAGGGCACCCTGGGCACCAA
This sequence comes from Eubucco bourcierii, assembly GCA_013396675.1. Classification (NCBI taxonomy): domain Eukaryota; kingdom Metazoa; phylum Chordata; class Aves; order Piciformes; family Ramphastidae; genus Eubucco; species Eubucco bourcierii. Next base: position 56,489 of record VWZE01021317.1, on the reverse strand, counting down.
ACTGGAAACACATGGACTGGATGTGTGGAGCACTGCTGGGTAAGGAGCTGGCTGGATGGTGGCACACAGAGAGTGGTGAGCAAGGGCACAATGGCCACTTGCAGACCAGTGCCAAGTGACTCCCTCAGGGGTCAGTGCTGGCACCAGTGCTGTTTGACATCTTTGTCAGTGCCATGGACAGAGGAATCAGTGCAGCCTCAGCAAGTGTGCAGCTGGCACCAAGCTGTGTGGCACAGTCACTTGCTAGAGGGCAGGGATCCATCCAGAGGGACCTGCACAGGCTGCAGAGCTGTGCCCAGGCCAACCTCATGACATTCAACAAGGCCAAGTGCAAGGTCCTGCACCTGGGTAGGCACAATGCCAAGCACAGCTCCAGGCTGGGTGGGGAATGGCTGAGAGCAGCTCTCAGGAAAAGGGTCTGGGGGTGTGGGGTGATGAAAAGCTCAAGCTGAGGCTGCAGTGTGAGTGCAGCCCAGACAGCAACCGTGTGCTGAGAGTGTGGCACAGGCTGCCCAGGGAGGCTGTGGCTGCCTCCTTGCTGGGGGTGTTGCAGGCCAGGCTGGATGAGGCCTTGAGCAGCTGAGTGTGGCTGAGAGGAGTCCCTGGGCATGGTGTGGAGGTTGGAGCAGATGAGCTCTGAGCTCCTTTCCAACCTGAGGCATTCTGTGATGATGCTGAAGATGATTTTCAAGGCGAGCTCAATTCACAGGTGGTATTTCAGATATTAGTATCTGCACCAGGCTGTTAATGAAGCTGGCAGGTGCTGAGCAGCAAAATGAAGCTGCCATGAGTTCAGAATGACCAATGATTTAAAATCTGGGGAAAATAAGAAGACAACTTACTTGCAGAGCCCATCCATGCTGCTGGTTAGATTTTTCACAGCAGGTTACTTATCAGCCTAATGGAATTGCTGACACGCACAACCTTAACTCCTGTATCACCCAGCCACTGCTCTAATCTAACTGATTTGTGGCTGTTTCCTTGGATGAAGACATAGAGTGGATGTGCTTTCCAAAATAGCTTCAGTTCTTCTTCAGGACAAAAAGCCTGTCCCAGAGGTAGCTGTGATTACTGATTCAAACAGATGGTTATGATTTTTGGGAGCCTGCTAAACGACAGTTCATCATATCCCACATCAGCTGGGCTGGATGATGACAGCACCTTCCCCTGACCTCTGTGGGCAAGAAGCTCCTCCTGCATCTACTCACTTTTTGTTCACACTACAGAGGCAGCAGTTTTGATGAGTTATGTCAGTTAATTATCTTGTGTTCCCCTGTTATCTACATGAGCATAAAGCCCTTGCAGCAATGGCTATGTCACACTGCATCTCCTCCTCAACTTCTTGTGTTCCAAAGTACCACAGTATCACAGTATCACCAAGGTTGGAAGAGACCTCAAAGCTCATCAAGTCCAACCCATTCCCACAGCCCTCAAGACCAGACCATGGCACCAAGTGCCGCATCCAAATGCATCTTGAACACCTCCAGGGACGGTGACTGCACCACCTCCTGGGCAGCCCATTCCAGCAGTCAATGACTCTCTCAGTCAAGAACTTTCTCCTCACCTCCAGCCTAAACTTCCCCTGGCACAGCTTGAGACTGTGTCCTCTTGTTCTGGTGCTGCTTGCCTGAGAGAAGAAAGCAACCTCCTCCTGGCTACAACCACCCTTCAGGTAGTTGTAGAAAGCAGTAAGGTCTCCCCTGAGCCTCCTCTTCTCCCAGAGCCATGCACTGACTTCCTCTTCCTTCAGCTGCATGGTGCTGAGGAAAAGAGTCTGCAGTACTGTCATAGAACCATAGAATGGTTTAGGTTGGAAGGGAGTTCAAAGCTCAGCCAGATCCAACCCCCCTGTGCCATAGGCAGGGACACCTCCCAGTAGAACAGGTTGCTCAAGGCCTCNTCCTGTAGGCCCCTTCAGATCCTAGAAGGCCACTCCAAGGTGTCCTGGAAGCTTTCTGCAGGCTGCAGAGCCCCAACTCTCTCAGCCTGTCCTCACAGCAGAGCTGCTGCAGTCCTCTCAGCATCTTGGCGGCCTCCTCTGGACTGGTTCCAACACTTTCATGTCCTTCCTGTGCTGGGGGCTCCAGAACTGCACACAGGACACCAGGAGGTGTCTGAGGAGAGGAGAGCAGAGCCAAGGGACACAACCCCCTCCCTTGCCCTGCTGCCCACACTGCTCTTGCTGCAGCCCAGCACACAGTTGCTGTCTGGGTTGCTCACGTACACTGCCGGTTGATGTATTGCAGGGAGAAGGGAACTGCAAACAGAACAAAGGAATGAATTTAACACTAAACAAGACCACTACAATATATTTGTCCTCTGGGCAACCTGGTCTAGCTGAGGGTGCCCCCGCTGACTGCAGAAGGATTGGACTAGATGACCTTTGGAGGTCCCTTCCAACCCAGAGCACTCTGTGATTCCATCAGCCAAGCCTTTCTTATGCAGTTGTTTCATTCTGTCTTTGTGGGTTTCCTGAATCAAATGTAGCATTTGAAGCCAAGAGGTATTCTGCAGTCAGCATTACTTTCTATAGCAAAGAAAGCTCTTTTCTAGTCAGTGTGACTTTCTGCAGCAAACATTTATGGATGTCTGAAACTTGATACACAAATATTTGAACATTTTCCCACAGCCGTATGGTGAATCACTTCTATAAATACATTCTGCAGTCTGAGCAAGGAGGGATCCATCTCAGTAAATCCCCAACCAGGAAGGCTCTGCCATTCTCTAATCAACTTCCTCTCCATAGTGTTCATCCATATGTACAAGTTCAGTACCTAAGGAGTGCAGAGAGGGACCTAGACCCCAAAGAAAGCAACTTCCAGAATGATTTTGGGACATTCCTGACCAAACCCGAGCGGGAGTTGTCATCGATTTGTCTCATGGATCTTTTTTTCCTGCAACTGATGTTTATTTGTAAAATGCATTCCTGTTTGCCTCTCCTTTGAAAATGCTGCAAATGAGATGCTTAAGGGCAATCAATAATTTAAGCCACAAAATCATGGTTCCACTCATCACTCTGCCAGGAAGAGAGTTATTCATTTTCAGGTTTTTTATTTCAAGGGAAGGTTGTTAAATTGATAGGCCTGGACTGAAGCACTGCTGAGAGATGTTTCTACCTGTGCTGAGGAAAGGCATCAGTTTCAGATGTTCTGGGGATCAAAGGCAGCAAAGGCAATCACATAAGCTCCAAAAGGGGTTGTTACAGATGGTTTTATTTATGCAAAGAGGAGTAAAAGGCTCAAACCTGTGCAGCTGAAATACCTTGTTGGAGGGGGCTGTCCTGTAGAAATAACAGCAGCTTAGAGAGCTGGCAAAGGACAAAACTCCACAGCTGGTCATGCTGCATTAGCAGCAGTGAAGGAAGGAAGGATGTTGTGTGGCAGGCTGCAAAGCACTGCCGGCAAGAGAGAAGGCATCAGTCTGAAGAAATGCATCTCTCACTGGTAATGATCAGGTGTGGTTTGATCTGGGAGGGTGCAGGTGTTTGATATGATCCCCTTGTCAAAATAATCACAACTCACCAGGGCCACTGCTCCTCCATAGCTCCTTAATGATAAGGTGAAGAGATTCAGCCTCTGGTAGAGACTTCTGGTACTGGCAGCAGTGAGAGCAGATGACAGTGGGTGTGATTAAACAGATTGGCAGCTGAAGCCCAAGGATGCTGCATCAGTCTGCAAGAGCAGCAGAATGCTCCATGGTGCTGCCTCCCTTTGCAACCAGCCTGGAATTTCTGCTGCATGTTTACAGTGGTTTCACATCCAAGAGGGGAGTCATCAGAAACAGGTTAACAAATACAGACTTTGGGGTTGTCTTCTGTGAGGATAAATTCAAAATCTTGCAAGGGAGGATTCTTTTGCCCTGCCTGAGAGCAAGTCTGTGGTTCTGTGGGAACACTGTGGAGCACAGAGTGTCTGAAAGGCCATGCTACCCACCTGGAGGGATGGGGAAGTGTATGTCCAACCAAGCTCTGAGCTCCTGATCCTCTCAGTCTCTCTGGGGTTATATCTGATTGGTGCAGTGAAATTGAATAGCCTGGATAACACCACCTAAGTACTGCCCTGAGGAACAGGCCCTGGGGGTCTGGTTGATGAAAAGCTCCACATGAGGCTGCAGGGTGAGTGCAGCCCAGACAGCAACTGTGTGCTGGGCTGCAGCAAGAGCAGTGTGGGCAGCAGGGCAAGGGAGGGGATTGTGCCCCTTGGCTCTGCTCTCCTCAGATCCCACCTGCAGTCCTGGGTGCAGTTCTGGAGCCCCCAGCACAGGAAGGACATGGAAATGTTGGAGCAGGTCCAGAGGAGGCCACCAAGATGCTGAGAGGGCTGCAGCAGCTCTGCTGTGAGGACAGGCTGAGAGAGTTGGGGCTGTGCAGCCTGCAGAAGAGAAGGCTTCCAGGAGAGCTTGGAGTGGCCTTGCGGGATCTGAAGGGGTCTGCAGGAAGGCTGTGGAGGGACTATTGACAAGGGCTTGGAATGCCAGGCAATGGGTTTGAACTGGCAGAGGGGAGATTGAAACTGGATGTTAGGAAGAAGTTCTTTGCAGTGTGGCAACTGGCAAAGGTTGCCCAGGGAGGTTGTGGAGCACAGAAGCACCCAACATGATCAAAGATGTGATCAAAGATCACATTCTGTGCTTCTGTGCTCCACAACCTCCCTGGAGGTGTTCAGGACCAGGTTGGAGGAGGCCTTGAGTGCCCTGTCCTAGTGGGAGGTGTCCTTGCCTATGGCAGGGGGTTGGAACAGGATGAGCTTTGAGGTCCCTTCCAATCTTACCATTCTATGATTCTGTGATGTGGGTTAGGAACTTCTCCCCCATTCTTGAAATTTCCCAGATCAGCTCAGACAGCTTGGCAGTGAGATGAAGCTCTACTTACAGCAAAGCAAAATTTACAATCATATATAGATAGTATTTACAAGTATTTACAGTTACATACAAATGAGAAATCACACAGAAATCCAAACTCCCTCCTGAACAAAGAAACTGCCCAGAAGGGCTCAAAGCTACCCTCACTTTCTCTCTATCTCCCTTCCCATCCAGGAACCAAAACCAGCAAGTCGACAAAGCTTAGGTTGTCAGTTGTTAACAGAGCTTAGAGGAGACATATCAGAGCAGAACAAAGGAGAAAAGAAGAGGGCAACATCCCAGGACAAAGTGAGAGAACATTGATTACATTTTAGCTTTTTATCTCTCTCAGCAAACCAATGAATGATTACAGACATCACCATTATTTTCTTTTTCACCACCAAAGAGCTAATTTCCATCATTAAAATATTCCAATTAGCATCAGAGCAGCACAAACCACCACTGCTATCTTCTCTGCAGAAGCAAACAGCCTGATTTTGTTGTAACTTGGCAATGGAACATTTTGTGTTCCCCTTGGTGGCAGATTTATTTTTCCAGCAGAGCCAAACTGCTGTCTCTGTCCTAGGTACAGCCAATACCTTCACTTAGCCCATGAATTTTTGGATGCCTTCTTTAATCTCCAGTCCCTTTTTTTTTTTTTTTTCTAGATTAAGGTCTGGCAGATTTTTGGTGGCAAATTCACTACTTTTTGCTCAGAAAATGGTGTATGGACTGAAATAATTTCAAAGAAAACAGAGGGCAGAGGGTTAGCAGATCTTCTCTTGCTGCTCCAGACGTACATGGCACAAAAGCAAATGCTTCTGCAATTCATCTCCTCCTCACTACATCACAAATTACCCAACAGCATCTGCCAGTTAAAGGTCTTCAGTCTCACCAGTGGACCTGTTACAGGACTGGGTGTCCTCAGTGACTCTGTTTTTCATCAGCATGGCCTCCCTGACAGATTGGTATTGATTTCTCTTCTTATTGGGCTTGGTCTGTGGTGTAACAAATACTTGATGGGGCATACACTTGGGCAGGGCAAAATTTGGTGTGTGATAGGGAAAACAAGAAAAGAGGAATCCTGTTTGCTACACATAGAAGAAAAGCACCAAAAAAGTACTCAAGTGTTTCTAGCAAAAGGCTGGGACAGTTTTGCAGCACTACAATAGCATTTGCCACTTGGGCAGGGGGGAAAGCACTGTCCTGTGGTGTGCATTGGTGACAGGTAGGAGGCAACGAGATGCTGCCAGAGACATTAGGCTCTGCCTCTGACCCCTCTTGATGGTCCTGCAATCTGCTGAGGAGTTTTCCCCTGGCATTCAAGCAGCAATTCGTTTTAAAATCTATCAGTGTCACCAAGAAATTGCAAAGTAGCAAGAGCCACCATTAGCTCCTGACCCTGCAGTGTTTTGTTCTTGCTGCTGCTGGAGGCAGACATTCAACTGACAGCACACAGCCGGCAGATGCTGACCCCACATTCAGAAACACTTCCTCGCGATCCGTACAGAGTTTCCCAACTCTGATGTTTACTTTTATTAACCAATTTAACCTATTCCTAGAGAAGGAATGAGCAGCAGGGTGGGCAGCCAGTGGCCTGTATGCAACAAGAGCACAATTTCCATAATCCATCCCTTACCTGCACAGAGGAAATGAGATAGCAGGTTCCTTAGCCTTATCTGCTTCACCTGCAAACACCTGGGAGGAAGAGCCCTGTCCCCAGGCACACAAGCAGTGTTTTGAAGTCCCAGAGCACCTCTAGCATCCAAACACCACATTACAAAGTTCCACAGCACAAACCCAGCTCACACCCACCAAAGGTGTCCATCTGCAAGCCTTATTGACCTTGAGGAGACACAGGAAGGTTTCCCAGGCAATACACCCACACAATAGATTGTGCATCCTGAAATGCTCTTTGTTAACAATATGGATGCTTAGCCTGAGATAAAAGATCTCTCTATAAAACTGTAGAGGGAGAATCAGACTCAAACAAGTTGTGCCTGCCCAGCCATCCATTCATCCATCATCTGTTAGATCATTTTCTACTCTACATCTGTACATCTGTTACCCCTGGCTAAGAAATAAAATTCCTGGCCATTGCCCAGCGTTGCAGGAAGGGTGGTCAGCACATCTGAAACATTTGCCATCTGCTGGCTTTTTTTTTTTTTTCCCCCATCTTAAACATAATAGGAGTTAATCTGTGGTGACTACTTAATGCTTGAAATTATGGGAAAGCTCTGAAAGGTAAGAAGCTGTGCAAAGAAAGGAGTTAAAGTAAACACACTGACCTGAGAACACAGCACTGCTGTAAACCTGGCTGTGGGGTGCTTCGCAGTTGAGGCTGAGGGCTGACCCGGAGAAGCAGAGGAGCGGTGAGCCACAGGTACCTGCAAGGTGTGAAATGGTGAACACTGAAGTGATAATGAAATAAAGGCTCATGGTGACTCTCTACCAGACACCCCAGGCTGCTATCTGCACTGAAATGCAGCACTGGACCTCATCTGCAGGTGCCCAGGCATGTGTGCATCACCTCCTCGCTGTTCTGTCCTCAACCCTGGGTGCTCTGCTTGCTGCTCAGCGACAAAACTCCCAACCAGCCCCAGCCATAGCCATGTGGGTTTTCCTGAGCCTGTCAAGCAATATGTTGACCCCAGAACAGCCAACCTCAACATGGAGAGCTGAGAGAGCAGGTTGTGAGGAGGGACCACAGCTGCAGCTGGGCTGAACGGCCAAGCCCTGCCAAGCCAGTGACTGTTTATTAAGGCATTCATGAATGGTACAGTTCCACTTCCCCACAACCAACCCCCATTAAGGCCACTGCTTTGTCTTTCTTTTAACAGTTGCCTTTCTCCCCAGTTGCCTCTCCCATCTGCTCCAAGGATGCAGCATTTTGTTGCTATTTGCTCCCATCCTTTCTCACATGGTTTGGTGATCAACATGCCCAATGTCAGCACAAGGGGCAATGGTACAAACTGAGGCACAGGGAGTTTCATGGAAACCTGAGGACATTTTTTTTCCCTGTGAGGGTGACAGAACATTGGAACAGGCTGCCCAGGGGGGTTGTGGAGTTTCCCTCTCTGGAGATATTCAAAACCAACCTTGATGTGCTCCAGTGTGATCTGCTATGGGTGATGCTGCTGTGGGAGAGGGGATGGACTGGATGCACTTTGGAGGTCCCTTCCAGCACCTGACATTCTGTGATTCTGTGATTATCATAGAATCATAGAATGGTTTAGGTTGGAAGGGACCTCAAAGCTCAGCCAGTTCCAACCCCCTGCCATAGGCAGGGACACCTCCCACTAGCACAGG
>VWZE01021317.1:25511-40948 GCA_013396675.1 Eubucco bourcierii | reverse complement strand
CTAGTGGGAGGTGTCCCTGCCTATGGCAGGGGGTTGGAACTAGATGATCCTTGAGGTCCCTTCCAACCTTACCATTCTATGTTTCCATGATTCTATGTTTCCATGATTCTATGTTTCTATGGTTCTATGATTCTATGTCTGAGATTTTTTTTTTTCTTTTTTAATTGGTAAAACATTTCCTGCCCACTTTAAGTAAGGGCAATACTTATGGTGGAAAGCAACAGCCAGTGGCAGAAAAAAAAGGATTTGCACTGGGTGATTTAAATGCCTAAGTCACAGGACTCCATAAACACACAGATTTAGTTGAGCTAGAGAACATTGAGACAGTGCTGCTGCCTTAACCTTTGCCAGACATCTTCTACATCTTGCAGTACTCATGCAGGATTGGAAACAGGTTTTGAGGGCTTTGAGACTATCTCTTTCCTAAGCCTTGTATCTCCACTTAGCCTGAATCCAGGGCTCAACTCTAACAGTTGCTCTGTCACCTGAGGATCCCTCCCAAGCAGAGAAGACAGATTAGGAAAAGGCAAGGGGACTCATGGGTTAAATCGAAGGAGATTTAATGAACCAGCAAAGCTGACATTAGTAACAGTGAACCAAAGAGACACAAAGCATGCAAAGTCACTCCTTAGCTCAGCAAAAGCTCGATGGGCACAGGAAACATGAATGCAGTCCTGAGGAACCATCACAGAATCACAGAATGGGCTGGGTTGGAAGGGACCTCCAAAGCTCACCCAGTCCAAACTCCTCTGCAGTCAGCAAGGACATCCTCCACTAGAGCAGGTTGCCCAGCGCCCTGTGACGTCTCATTTTGAATGTCTCCAGGGATGAGGACTCAACCTCCCTAGGCAAATTGTTGCAGTGTTCCACTACCCTAATGGTACAAAACTTGTTCCTAACATCCAATCTAAACCTGTTCTTCCCTAGTTTGAAGCCATTGCCTTTGTCCTGCCACTGCAGACCCTTGTAAAGAGTCTCTCTGCAGCCTCCCTTGCGCTGCTGCCCACACTGCTCTTGCTGCAGCCCAGCACACAGTTGCTGTCTGGGTTGCACTCACACTGCAGCCTCAGCTTGAGCTTTTCATCAACCCAAACTCCAAGGTCCTTTTCCTGAGAACTGCTCTCAGCCATTCCCTACCCAACCTGGAGCTGTGCTTGGGATTGTGCCTACCCAGGTGCAGGACCTTACACTTGGTCTTGTTGAATGTCATGAGGTTGGCCTGGGCACAGCTCTGCAGCCTGTGCAGGTCCCTCTGGATGGATCCCTGCCCTCTAGCAAGTGACTGTGCCACACAGCTTGGTGCCAGCTGCACACTTGCTGAGGCTGCACTGATTCCTCTGTCCATGGCACTGACAAAGATGTCAAACAGCACTGGTGCCAGTACTGACCCCTGAGGGATTCCACTTGTCACTGGTCTCCTGGTGGCCATTGTGCCCCTGATCACCACTGTCTGCATGCCACTGTCCAGTCAATTCCTCACCCAGCAGTGTTCCACCCATTCAGTCCATGTTTTTTTCAGTTTGGTGCCCAGGATGCCATGTGAGTATCTGAAGGGGGCTCCAGGAAGGCTGGGGAGGGACTATTGACAAGGTCTTGCAATGCCAGGACAAGGGGCAGTGGGTTTGAAGTGGCAGAGGGGAGATGTAAACTGGATGTTAGGAGGAAGTTGTTTGCAGTGAGGGTGGTGAGACACTGGCACAGGTTGCCCAGGGAGGTTGTGGCTGCTCCCTCCCTGGAGGTGTTCAAGGCCAGGTTGGAGGAGGCCTTGAGTGAGCTGTGCTAGTGGGAGGTGTCCCTGCCTATGGCGGGGGGTTGGAACTGGATGATCCTTGAGGTCTCTTCCAACCTTACCATTCTATGATTCTATGATTCTGTTCTGCAGCTCTGGGCTGGACTCTGTCTCCTCTGGCTGCAGCCAAGCACTGTTATCCCTCGCCAGGATACCCCAGGCATTAATCTTTTAACTTATTCACTGCTAAGCTCTAACTGCCTGCTCCTTTTCCATCAGAACTCCCTCTCTGCTGCCAGATATTTCCAAACACCACAACATTTCTTCTTTTTTATTTACATAGTTTTTGGTAATATCACTTAGAGCATGTTTGTGAGAAACAGCCACCTGCTCCCACTGGGAACAGGCTGATGCATGGATGGTAGATCCCAGAGAATATCTTGCAGAAGATAAAAGCAACACCAGCTCCCAAAGTATTGTCTGTGTATTCTTGTTCATAATAAGAAGCTGTGACTTGGGGGCCAGGACTCAGAACCTCACAGACATAAAGTGCAGCCTTGTAGCATACCAAACACCAAGCTCTTAAAACAGCAAAGAACCTGCTTGCAAATATTTACATATGGGGGTAGATGAGCTCACAGTTAATGTCTTGAGGTTGGGAGATGGATTTAATTCCCCATGCCAGGCACTCACAGCACAAGCATAAGTAAATGGTATGTCTCATCATACATAAATGTTAACACCTGCAGCCTAGCTGATAGTGGCCATTTGCTTACCCACACCTACCCCAGTTTCATTTTGGGCTATTTATAGTGATATGGGAAAAGGGATAGAAAATACAGAGTGTGGAAAGCAAGCTAAATCATTAACTGTATGAGCAGTTATATCTGAAGGGGGCTTCAGGAAGGCTGGGGAGGGACTATTGACAAGGTCTTGCAATGCCAGGACAAGGGGCAATGGGTTTAAACTGGCAGAGGGGAGACTGAAAGTGGATGTTAGGAGGAAATTGTTTGCAGTGAGGGTGGTGAGACACTGGCACAGGTTGCCCAGGGAGGTTGTGGAGCACAGAAGCACCCAATGTGATCTTTGGTCACGTTGAGTGCTTCTGTGCTCCACAACCTCCCTGGAGTTGTTCAAAGCCAGGTTGGAGGAGGCCTTGAGTGAGCTGTGCAAGTGGGAGGTGTCCCTACCTATGGCAGGGGATTGGAACTAGATGATCCTTGAGGTCCATTCCAACCTTCCCATTCTATGATTCTATAATTCCATGATTCTGTGGTTTAGCAGTGAACTTGTCAGTGCAGGATTTGATGACCTTAAAGCATCTTTTCCAACCTATAGGATCCTGTGATTCTATGACTTACTCAAGCCCTGCATGCTGCCAGTCTCAGGGATGCTGCCAACACCCATGGCTGAGGAGCTTGAATTTTGAAGGCAGCTGAGCCATCACCACACTGCACATCCCCTAGATGTAGCCCCATTTCCTAGATTTTTCTCCAAGACCACGATCTGGATTTGCTGGAGGGCTTCAGGAGATCTGCCTGGGGAAGGATTTAATGGCTTAGCCTTCAAAGGAGGTTGCTTTTGTGTTTGGAGGGGGAGATGCTTATCTGCACACAGATATACTGCAGGCCTGGCAGAGATGTGATCATTATTCTTAAGAGGAAAACTGGTAATATATCTAACAAAACAGTTTTGTCTGTGGATCAGCTTTGCTACCAACGAGCTGCATTTTTGTTAGCTCTTTGTGTTTTGCTAAATTCCCCAAGTGCTCAAAAGGGGCCTTTCTTCTCCTTTTTTTCATTTCATTGCAAAATAGCCCTCTAATACTCAAAAAAATTCTTAAACATTTATGGATAAACTCATGAATCTGCAAGCACTTGCAGATTTCCCATGACAGCTTCAATCCCTTCTATTAAACCTCATCTGGTAACTGCAAGTGTCAATTTTATTCCTACTCTGCTGAATCAGCCTAAGCTTGTCCCTGCATCCAAGAAAAGGGGAAAGTTAAAGGGAATTTCATTGCTTCACAGCTTGCTGCCTGAAAAAGCAGGTAGAAATGAACAGCACAGCACAGACACACACAATGAAAACTTTAAATTAGATCAATATATGCTCTTTGGTAGGTGTCCTCTGCAACCAGGTGGGTAGATTAAAGTCTTCTTCAACAACCACCATTATTTATTGAGAATATTTTATTTTGCAATATTTTGGAAAGAAAAGAAAACAAAATCTTTTCTCAGGTGTTGTGGTAGGCCAAGAATAGGCATAATATCCATCCTGGCATGTCCAGGGATAGTTACCTACTCCCTTTCCCCCTTCTGGAGTGGGAAGAGATGCAGGAAAGAGGACAAAGAACCTGGAACCACTGAGCCTAAAGACCCAGGGCATGCCCAGATTTGTTTTGCTCCTGTTTACATCCTGTGGTAAGCAAGGTACAAACACTTGGCTTGTGCCTGCATGGCCTATACTCTCCCAGTTTTGAGTAAAGCAAGCCTCTGGCTTCACCTAACAGGTTAGTTCTGGTAAAGTGCCATTCTGGTTGGTTAAGGGATGTAGCTTTTTCAGTTGCCCATTGGAAAAGAAGTTGTAAACAGCTCACCAAACCATGCCTCACCTCAGCTGGCCTTACCAAGCCTTGCCTTGTTGCCTTGGGAACCAGGAAGCCTTGCTGCTTCAAGGTCAGCCTTGCTGCTTCAAGGTCACCCTTGATGCTTCAAGATCAGCCTTGCTGCTTCAATGTCAGCCTTGCTGCTACAATGTCAGCCTTGCTGCTACAATGTCAGCCTTGCTGCTTCAATGTCAGCCTTGCTGCTTCAATGTCAGCCTTGCTGCTACAATGTCAGCCTTGCTGCTTCAAGGTCACCCTTGCTGCTTCAAGGTCAGCCTTGCTGCTTCAAGATCAGCCTTGCTGCTTCAATGTCAGCCTTGCTGCTACAATGTCAGCCTTGCTGCTTCAAGGTCAGCTTTGCTGCTTCAAGGTCATCCTTGCTGATTCAAGGTCAGCCTTGCTGCTTCAATGTCAGCCTTGCTGCTTCAATGTCAGTCTTGCTTCTTCAAGGTCAGCCTTGCTGCTTCAAGATCAGCCTTGCTGCTTCAAGGTCAGCCTTGCTGCTTCAATGTCAGCCTTGCTGCTACACCAAACTTCGATGTTCCAGGCTCATCTACCTGGAAACTTTGCCATGCCTGAGTTTACCAGGCAGAAACACAAGTGGCCTTCATGCTGTAGGCAAGAGTCACTGTTGAAAGCTGCCCAAAACTGCCAGCCTTAGCATGACCAACCCTGCCAGCAGGTAATGGCAGCTTAGACTGTGCAGAAGGGGTAAAGCTGGGAGAGCCAAGTGCCCCCAAGCAAGCTACACTACTGCCACTAGCAGCGACTGCTACTGAAAGTGATAAGCTGCTCCCAGCTGGAGACCTCATTGCTCTCTACAGCTCCATGAAAAGAGGTTGGAGCAAGGAGGGGGCAGCCTCTGTTGCTTGGTGCCAAGGGACAGGAGCAGAGGCAATGGTTCCAAGCTGCCTCAGGGAAGGCTCAGGGGAGGAAGAAATATAGGAAATATTTCTTCCCAGAGAGAGTCCTCAGACACTGGAATGGTCTGTCCAGGGCAGTGCTGCAGTCCCCATCCCTGATGGGATTCAAGCAGCCTGTGGTGCTTAGGGCCATGGTTTAGTGCTGACCCTGCACCTGGGTCGAGGGTTCAACTGGATGAGCTTGGAGGGCTCTTCCAACTGGATGTTTGCTGTGATTCTGTAGTTTTTGGTGATTCACAAGAAAACAGAAAGATGGGTGTTAGAAGGAACCTCTGGACACTAAGTCCAACCTCCCTGCTAGAGCAAGAAGCCCTCCCCCTCTTCATAGTAGTTTAAGAGCTAATTCTCTACTTTGGTTCTAAAGTATAAACAAGACAAAGGAACTTTCTGGACATTCTGTTGAATATAGAGTGAATGAGCAGGGCATTGCTTGTAAAAGGAAAATGATGAAGGGGGCCTACAGGAAGGCTGGGGAGGGATTATTTACAAGGTCTTGCAATGCCAGGACAAGGGGCAATGGGTTTGAACTGGCAGAAGGGAGATTTAGACTGGATGTTAGGAGGAAGTTGTTTGCAGTGAGGGTGGTGAGACACTGGCACAGGTTGCCCAGGGAGGTTGTGGCTGCTCCCTCCCTGGAGGTGTTCAAGGCCAGGTTGGAGGAGGCCTTGAGTGCTCTGTACTAGTGGGAGGTGTCCCTGCCTATGGCAAGGGGTTGGAACTGGATGATCCTTGAGGTCCCTTCCAACCTTCCCATTCTATGATTCTCTGACTCTAAGGCAAAGCTCAATAACCACATCTCCATCTCGGTCATGGTGAATGATGCAGCAGCAGCAGCTGTTTCCTCCCAATTCATCACATTTAACAGCGCCCAGGAAGGGATGCAGTGCCAAGTCCTGCCAATGAAGACGTCAAAACTAATGGAGTGAACTCTAGCAAGGTATGATTAACTCTTTGGCAAACATTTTTTCTTTATTAGGGTGTTAATTAGATTACTCTCTGAATTCTCAGTTAATAAAAAATATTAATATTTGATGTTTATCTACCACCGAGATACTAATAGCTGGCAGGTTAAATAGAGCTTTCCTGAAGCTGGATTTTATCAGGTTTTATTAGCTCTGAGCTTTGCCACAGTCAGAGTGGGCTCAGGAAGGCTTTTTTGCTGATTTCAGCACCATGTTGTACAGTCATAACACTACATATTGGTACACCAGGGTGCCAAGAAAATCAGAGCCCTATTATGCTAGGCATGCTCTTACAGAGAAGTGTAGAACCCTAAAGAGCTGGGATCTAAACTGAAGCTAGAGGGGAAAAAAACAAAACAAAACCAAACAAAAAACCCCAACAAAACCAAACTGAGAGAATCATAGAATGGGAAGATTGGAAGGGACCTCAAGCATCATCTAGTTCCAACCCCCTGCCATAGGCAGGGACACCTCCCACTAGCACAGCTCACTCAAGGCCTCCTCCAACCTGGCCTTGAACACCTCCAGGGAGGGAGCAGCCACAACCTCCCTGGGCAACCTGTTCCAGTGCCTCACCATCCTCACTGCAAACAACTTCCTCCTAACATCCAGTCTAAATCTCCCCTCTGCCAGTTCAAACCCATTGCCCCTTGTCCTGGCATTGCAAGACCTTGTCAATAGTCCCTCCCCAGCCTTCCTGGAGCCCCCTTCAGATCCTGGAATGCTACTCTAAGGTCTCCTGGAAGCCTTCTCTTCTCCAGGCTGCAGAGCCTCAACTCTCTCAGCCTGTCCTCACAGCAGAGCTGCTGCAGCCCTTTCAGCATCTTGGTGGCCTCCTCTGGACCCACTCCAACACTTCCATGTCCTTCCTGTGCTGGGGGCTCCAGAACTGCACCCAGGACTGCAGTGGAGTCTGAGGAGAGCAGAGCCAAGGGGTAGAATCAGCAGGTTGCTGCCTGAGCTGCATGTGCACACTGCAGGCTCATGTTGAGCTTTTCATCAACCCAGACTCCAAGGTCCTTTTCCTCAGGGCTACTCTCAGCCATTCACCACCCAGCCTGTATTTGTGCTTGGGATTGTGCCTACCCAGGTGCAGGACCTTACACTTGGCCTTGTTGAATGTCCTGAGGTTGGCCTGGGCACAGCTCTGCATCCTGTGCAGGTCTCTCTGGATGGATCCCTGCCCTCTAGCAAGTGACTGTGCCACACAGCTTGGTGCCAGCTGCTCACTTACTGAGGCTGCACTGATTCCTCTGTCTATTTTACTTCTTCAGTCCACTTTACTTCTTGCTCAACCTGTCACACATGGCACACACCTCAGAGCTCCCTGCTAATGCACTGAGAAGAGCTCTTGCCATGCAGGAGTAGCCCAGGTTTGACATTTACAGGGAAGCTGCTGGTAAAGCTTGAGCAGCTATGATTGATTTGTTGTTTTTTTTATAGGCAACTATTTAGATTGGGGTCAGAAACTGCCAGGAAGTTTCTAACTCCAGGAGGTCTTTGGTTTATTCACCTCATGAACCAGGCAAACCAAAGTGTGATATTTCCTGTAATTACCTGCATTGAGTAGACAGTAAAGGTGAGTTAGAACAGCAACAGTGGGAAACTACAACCACTCACAGTGTTCCTATCACTGTCCTGCTCAATTTTCATATTGGGACAACTTTAACTTAAAAATATGATCCTCTGAGCTGTCGCTGGAGCCAATACTCTGTGCTGCTTGCAAACTGCAGAAAACCACAGCATCACAGAGCACATCCTGCTGGCAGAGCCCTCCAAGCTCATCCAGTCCAAGCCTCCACCCAGCACTGCAGGCTCAGCACCAAACCATGGCCTAAGCACAGCTCCACAGGCTGCTGGAACACCTCCAGGGATGGGGACTCCAGCACTGCCCTGGGCAGAACATTCCAGGGTCTGAGAACCCTCTCTGGCAAGAAATATTTCCTGGCATCCAGCCTGAGCCTCCCCTGGGGCAGTTGGAGCCATTGCCTCTGCTCCTGTCCCTTGGCACCAAGCAGCAGAGGCTGCCCCCTCCTCGCTCCAACCTCCCTGCAGGCAGCTGCAGAGAGCAATGAGCTCTGCCCTCAGGCTGCTCTGCTCCAGCCTGCACACCCCCANCACTCGAGCTGTGGCCTCAGCAGTGCTGAGCACAGGGGGATGATCCCCTCTTGTC
This sequence comes from Eubucco bourcierii, assembly GCA_013396675.1. Lineage (NCBI taxonomy): Eukaryota > Metazoa > Chordata > Aves > Piciformes > Ramphastidae > Eubucco > Eubucco bourcierii. Next base: position 32,553 of record VWZE01021317.1, on the reverse strand, counting down.
CCTGTTGCCCACCCTGCTTCTGACCCAAACCAGGCTGCCATTGGCTTTCTTGGCCACCTGGACACTGCTGCCTCATGTTCAGTTGACTGTCTACCAGAACCCTCAGGTCCCTCTTTAAGCCACAGCTTTCCAGCCACACATCCCCAGGTCTGCAGCTTCCCATGGAGTTGTTGTGGCCACGGTGCAGGACCTGGCACTTGGCCTTATTAAACTTCATTTAATGAGCCTTGGCCCATGGCTCTCACCTGTCCAGGTCCTGCTGCAAAGGCTCTCTAACCTCTAGCAGCTGGACACAGCCACCCAGCTTGGTGCCATCTGCTCAGTTTTGGGGGTGCCTCAATGCCCTCACCCAAACCATTGATAAAGACACAAATGAGGACAGGCTCCAGCACTGAACCCTGGGGGACATCACTGGCGACTGGGCACAAGCAAGTAGCAGTACATACTCCCATGGCTACAGCTGATAAATGCTGATTTACTGACAGTGGTATTAATCTCCAGATACCAAAATTTGTCTGTTTTGGTTGGAATCTTCATCTCCCCCCTAGTATTCCTCTGCTGTTTTTCACAAAGATCTATTTTCTCTAATCTGCAGCTTTTGTAGGTCACCATAGCTTCATTTGCTGCTATTTGCTGATGGTCTGGGCTAGCTCTAAGCTTCCAACAGGACAGATGCAATTCTATTCTGCTATTCACATGGCTGGGAATGGTGAGAAGATCTTAATGCACTAATAATTTCTCCTCCAGCACTAATTAGTGTAATACCAGCAGCTGGACTGGAGAGAAGAGAATCTGGGTGAGAATTTCCCTGTTAAAAAGAGTAAGGATACCAATATTTCCATGGAATCACAGAATCACAGAATGACAGAGGCTAGAAGGGACTTGTGAAGATCATCTAGGTTAAACCCCATAGCAGAGCACTTTCATCTAGAGCAGGACAGGATTCAGGCAGGTTTTGAATAGCTCCACAACCTCTCTGGACAGCCTGCTCCAGGGCTTTACCACCCTCAAAGAAAGAACTTCGTCCTCATATTTAGGTGGAACTTCAGGCTTGTGCCCATTACACCTTGTCCTGTCACCAGGCACCACTAAAAATGACCCTTCAAGTGTTTATGAGCACTGAGAAGATCCTCCCTCAATCTTTTCTTCTCCAGGCTAAAAGCCTTGAAGCCTTCCTTGTAGATGCCTAATTATTGTCGTGGCCTTTTGCTGTGCCCTGTCTAGCAGTGCCCTGTCCTTCTTGAAATGGCAAGCCCAGAACTGGACACTGCTCCAGAGGAGGCCTTACCAGGGCACACTAAAGGGGGAGGAGATCCTGGGCTGGAACAGTCCCTACTATCAGTACAGGCTGGAGGATGAGCTGGTAGAAAGCAGCCCTGAGGAAAAGGACCTGGAGGTGCTGGTAGATGAGAAGTTGGACAAGAGCAGGCAGTGTGAGCCTGCAGCACAGGAGGCCAATGGTAGCCTGGGCTGCATCAAAAGTATGTGTGGCCAGAGATGAAGAGAGAGGATTCTGCCACTTTGCTCTGCTCTGCTGAGGTCTCACCTGGAGTGCTGTGTCCAGCTCTGGAGCCCTCAGCACAGGAACAACATGGAGCTGATGGAGGCCATGAAAATGCTCATACAGATGGAGCAGTTCTGCTATGAGGACAGGCTGAAGGACCTGGGAGTGTGCAGCCTGGACAGGAGAAGGTTCTGGAGAGACCTAATAGCAACCTGTCAGTACCTGAAGGGAGCCTACAAGAAGGATGGAGAGAGACTGTTTGCAAAGGAACAAGTTCTGCACTCTGGGGGTGGTGGAACACTGCAATAGTTTGCTCAGGGAGGTGGTTGAGGCTCCATCCCTGGAGATATTCAAGGTGAGGCTGGACAGGGCTCTGGGCAACCTGCTCTAGTGGAGGATGTCCCTGCTGAGTGCATAGCGGGCTGGACTAGATGAGCTTTGCAGATCCCTTCCAACTCAGACCATTCTGTGGTTCTGTGCTTCTGTGACCTACTGGCCACACTATTTTGAGGCACCCAAGGACACCATGGGCTTTCCTGGCCACAAGGGCACATTGCTACAAAAGCTTTTTATTTCAGAAAGGGCTGCCATGTTTGATCTAAACCAGGGTGTCCACATGGCCTTGCCTGGCATCAGTGGAGGTCTGCCAATATGGCTTTGTGATGGTTTGGGAGTTCCCTGCCCCCCTACACTTTATAAAACCCCCCAGACTAGACTCAGCCAGCTGGAAGTTAAGGCCTGAAGCTCTGTTTACAGCTCAGCACAATGTACAAGCAGAGATATACACAACAGACAGGAATAGTTACAGACACAGACAAGTTAAAGGCAATACAGAAACACAATTCCCCTCCCAGTAATCAGAGTCCCCAGGAGGGTCTCCCAACCACCCTTCCACCATCTCCCCACCCCTATACCTTACCCCAAGGTTTGCCTTACACACAAGGTGAGTCTGGAGGATCGGCCAGGGGGGTTAGAAGGAAAGTGGTTAGTGAGGTTAGCAGAGAGAAGGCAGCAAGAAGCCGCTAGACAGCCTGAGTGTGTCTGAGCCCAAGTGTCTTATCTTTGTTTTGTAGTCTTTTCTTGTACATCTCAGCAAGCCTATGAGTGAAGCAGACATCACCACTGTTTCCTTTTCACAGCCTATAGTATAATTTTCTCCATTAAAATATTCCAATTAGCCTCAAACCAGTACAGGTTTGGGCACACTGCTTCTACAGGAGAGAAAAGGAAAAGGTCTTACTAATTTCAGGTCAAGCCAAGCCAAAGCAGAGAATGGTTGTGAGTTTCCCTAGGTCATCTGATGCCCCCAGGGGACATGTTAAAAGGCCATTTTGTGAGAAATTGCAAAGCTGCAGATATGGATCTTGAGTTATTGATTTCTAAAGCAGAGTGAGCTGCTGAAAGCCAGGTTGCAAAGCTGAAGTGGTGGTGGAAAAAGCCAGTGGAATATCCTGTGTCAGGGCTGGAAGCTAAATGCTTGTGCTGGTTTGAGGCTAATTGGAAAATTTTAATGAAAAAAATTAGCTGATAGGCTGTGAAAAGCAAACAGTGATGGTGTCTGCTTCACTCATAGGCTTCCTGAGATGTATGAAAACAAAGACACAAATATAGATAAGGGAGAGAGTCTCCCTCTCTGGGAGCTGATGTGTATTCTGCTCTCTGCTTCTAACCCAACTCATCACTCTGCTTCTAACCCACCCCTTGCCCATCCTCCAAACCCACCTTGCATGTAAGGCAGACCTTGGGGTAAGTTAGAGGGGTGGAAAGAAGGTGGAAGGGTGGTTGGGAGCCCCTCCTGGGCACTCTGATTGCTGGGAGGGGAATTGTGTTGCTGTATTACCTTTAACTTGTATATCAGAGTCCCCAGGAGCGGCTCCCAGCCACCCTTCCACCTTCTTTCCACCCTCTGCCTTACCCCAGGGTCTGGTTTACATGCAAGATGAGTTTGGAGGATCAGCCCAGGGGAGTTAGAAGCTGAGTGGTCAGTTGGGTTACACAGCAGAGAGCCCAGCAGAGAGATGGAGACTCTCTCTCTCTCTGTTATTTATATTTGTGTCCTTGTTCTTATACATCCTGGGCACTCTGATTTCTGGGAGGGGAGTTGTGTTTCTGTATCACCTTTAACTTGTCTATGTCTGTAACTATTCCTGTCTGTTGTGTATATCTCTGCTTGTACATTGTGCTAAGCTGTAAATAAAGTTTCAGTCCTTAACTTCCAGCTGGTTGACTCTAGTCTGGGGGGTTTTCATAACGGGGGGGTGGGGGGCAGGGAACTCCCAAACCATCACAATGCTGTTGTTGTGTTGCTAAATGGAAGAAGGCTGTACTGCAACAAAGCCCAAAGCACATGGCAGTCCAGAATAATCAGCAGGATAAAGGCTGATGCCTTGATGAGGGAAGCTGCACTGCAACTGAAATCAGAATCCTCTTGTCAGATGGCAGACAACGAAAACAGACCTGACAACAGTTTAATGCTAAGCATTTGGGCCAGAAAAACTGTCTCTGATTGATGGGTTCTACAACCAACTCTGCTCAACCTGGGATGAAATCTTTGCAGAATTCCAGTGAGGTTTAAGGGAGTTGTTCAATCTCTGCTCTTGTGGCAGAGAGGAGAAGCTGTGGGCCAGCAGCTGTAGTGTAAATACAATCATTAGGAGGAAACAACTCTTAAATACGATAACTTCAAATGGCTACAGGCAGCCCTCATAAACCTCCCCCCAGATCTTCTCAGGACTGCAGACGTTGCATCAGCTGAGCAGTGAAAGTACCTAAAGGGGATGTACAGGAAAGCTGGGGAGGGACTGGTTACAAGGGCTTGTAGTGATGGGACAAGGAGTAATGGTTTGAAACTACAGAAGGGTGCATTTAAATTGGGCATTAGGAGGAAATTCTTCACTGTGTAGGTGGGGGAGACACTGACACAGGTTGTAAAGGAGACATTCAAGATCAGACTGGATGGGGCTCTGAGGAACCTGATCTAGTTAAAGGTGTCCCTGCTTACTGAAGGGATGCTGGACAAAGTAATCTTTAAAGGTCCTTACAAGTCAGTTTATCCTAGGATTCTATGATTCCATGATTCTGTGATCCCCTGCCTATGATTCTGTGGATCTGTGATTCTGTGTCTATGATTCTGTGGTTCTGTGAGTCCATGATTCTGTGTCCATGATTCTGTGATCCTGTGCCTATGATTCTGTGGTTCTGTGAGTCCATGATTCTGTGTCCATGATTCTGTGATCCTGTGCCTATGATTCTGTGGTTCTGTGATTCCATGATTCTGTGATTCTGTAATTCTGTGATTCTATGATTCTATGTTTCTGTGATTCTATGGTTCTGTGATTCTATGATTCTGTGGTTCTGTGATTCCATGATTCTGTGATTCTGTAATTCTGTGATTCTATGATTCTATGTTTCTGTGATTCTATGGTTCTGTGATTCTGTGATTCTATGATTCCATGATTCTGTGATCCTGTGCCTATGATTCTGTGTTTCTGTGATTCCATGATTCCATAATTCTATGATTCCATCACACTGTGATTCCATGAGTTTGTGATTTGGTGATTCTATGAAATGCAAACTCCACAGGAAAGAAGCAGAGGTCAGAGACCAGCAGCTCATGAGTGGCTTAAAAGTGGTTGGGGCTGTTCCAAAAACAGAAACAAATTCTATGGCCCAAAAACATCTGAGTTTGCGATGGAATAGGAGAGGGAAGTTCAGATTCAGCAACTCAGAGAAGTCCTTTGGGGAGTGAAGGAAACTGGGAACACCTGGGCATGCATGTGAGGGGGCAGGGGGCTGGGGGAAGCTGTACAGCCCACATTGGTCTGCTTGGCCCTGTGCCTCAGCAGGACAGCCTGAGGGCTCCAGGGAGGGAGCAGCCACAACCTCCCTGGGCAACCTGTGCCAGTGTCTCACCACCCTCACTGCAAACAACTTCCTTCTAACATCCACTTTCAATCTCCCCTCTGACACTTCAAACCCATTGCCCTTGTCCTGGCATTACAAGCCCTTGTCAATAGTCCTTCCCCAGCCTTTCTTAGCCCCCTTCAAGTAACTGGAAGGCTACTCCAAGGTCTTCTGGAAGCCTTCTCTTCTCCAGGCTGCAGAGCCCCAACTCTCTCAGCCTGTCCTCACAGCAGAGGACACATATCACAATGCTGCTGAGCAGGGTTGGTAAGGGGAGGACAAGGTAATGGCAACATGCACCTCTTTGGCTCTAGCACTGTGTGAGTAGGGAAGGGAGAGAAAACCACAGTTACAAAACATTCAGTCACCCTCTTGAATATTTGCTGATATATGCTTCTAGAGAATGCCAAGGTAAAAAGGCTGTTTCCAAATTTGAATGAATTTTGGTATTCCTCCATGGGAAAAAAAACCCCAAAAACCAAAAAACAACCCAACTGTTATTTTCTTCTTTGAACCTAAAGGAAAGCATTGAGAGTTTGATCAAAATCAGACCATGATGTTAAAATATAAAACAAAGCAAGGCCTGTTCTTTTCAGAAGCATACTTCACCTTTTAGTGAATATTTTATTGTTATGAATATTTAATCTTTTTTTTTTACATTTTTTTTTCTTAGTCATACATTTATATTTTTATTCTTCCAAGTATTTTGTTACTGATATTTTATTGTTCATATTTTATCAGGGTATTTGCCCCAGGCTATGCAATATAATGTCCACTCCTATGGGCATGCCACCTTCTCAGCTCTTACAAAGCACCATAACCTTTCTTCTCTTATTAATTTAATTAAAATGTGCAGGTCAAGATGTTTAAAGTTCACATTTCCTCTGTCAAATTCTCTTCTGGCTGTTGTAACTAAGCTGTTTGGATCTGTGACACTCAGATTAGAGGGGGATAAAAAGGTCTTTTGGTGCACTCATTAGAGGAACAACTGCATTACTATGAAATCTTTTTCCCTTGATGCTGAAAACAGCTGTTTCTGCTCAGCTCTTGCACTGTCTCCTAAAGCTCCAAAGGGACCTTGGCAGGCTTGAGAAATGGGCCAGTGCAAACTGCATGAGGTTCAACAAGTCAAAGTGCAAGGTCCAGCACCTGCGTCGGGCCAATCCCAGGCACAAATCAAGGCTGGGTGCAGAGTGGGTTAAGAGTAGCTCAGAAGAAAAGGACTTGGAGTAGCTCTGAAGAAAAGGACTTGGAGTAGCTAAGAAGAAAAGGACTTGGAGGTGTTGAAAGATGAGAAGCTCAGCATGAGCTGGCAGTGCCTTCGTGCAGCCCAGAAGACCAACAGTATCCTGGGTGGCATCAGGAAGACTGTGGCAAGTAAGGCTCTTGACTCTCTCTTGAGAGTAAGTATTGACTCTCCTTACTCTGCTCTTGAGATACAACACCTTGAATACTGCATCTGGTTCATAGAATCATAGCAGCATAGAAGCATAGAATCATAGAATCACAGAATCATAGAAGCATAGAATCATAGAATCATAGAAGCATAGAATCATAGAATCATAGAAGCATAGAAGCATAGAATCATAGAAGCATAGAATCACAGAATCATAGAAGCATAGAAGCATAGAATCA
>VWZE01021317.1:3982-16200 GCA_013396675.1 Eubucco bourcierii | reverse complement strand
AGGTTGCCCAGGGAGGTTGTGGCTGCTCCCTGCCTGGAGGTATTCAAGGCCAGGTTGGAGGAGGCCGTGAGTGCCCTGTGCTAGTGGGAGGTGTCCCTGCCTATGGCAGGGGGTTGGAACTAGATGATCCTTGAGGTCCCTTCCAACCTTACCATGCTATGATTCTATGATTACCTGCTCCTTGATCTATGATCTTTTGTCATCTGGGAGCTCATCCTGAAACCCTTACTAAAGAAAAACTCACACTGATTTAAAAGCTAAGCAAAGCCTTTGTGAATAAATCACCTGAGCTTTTGGTGTCATCGATCACTGAATCAAACTTCCCAATCCTTCAGGACTTCTTTGGCAAGGGCACTGTGACACCAACCTTGCTGCTTGGCATTGCTACCACTGCACTTCCAAGCCCTGCTCCTCTTTGCTGTGTCTTCCCAAATTCACTTTACCATTTCATTGCTTAGCTTTCCCAGATTAAGTAACCCCCACAGCAAGTCTGTGATTTACTCTGGATGATCCTGCTCTAACAGGAGGGTTGGAAGAGATGACCTCCAAATGTGCCTTCTAACCCCCACCAGCCTGTGATCCTGTGAACTGCTTCAGCCTCTATATTTAAATACTTAAACCATTTCTCCTACCCAGGAATTTCTTCTTATGAAAGACAGAGTTACTATCAGCAAGAAAGAATGTTGGAAGCTAAAGAGAAAGGAAAATAACCAAAGAGGAGTTTTACCTTTACTGAAGCAGCTTGGACCAATACTGCTGATTATTTAAAGGGTTTGTACTGTTTAAAGTGGGAGCAAGATTCTCACGGGTGTAATCAAGGGGCAGTGAGCTCAGGCTCCCATTCAGAGAAGCTGAGGAGCTTGTCCTCAGCTTTTAAGGAACATGAAACACTGTTAGGAACTACTATGGAAATGAGGAAGAGGATAATCAAATGTTGAATTCTAGCAACGGATCGAAAAGTCCAATCAGTTTCTGTGAAAGTTATGCTGAGATTTCTTCAGCTGTAATAAAAGCAAAGCCAAATCACTTCCTTGCAAGTGTTGCTGTTGCAGGGACTATCACACATCCTTCTGGAGCTGCTACAGTGCAATTATTAGAAGGCAAAAGGGAAAAGCTGCCAATTAACAACTTCAATTATTGGTTTCAAACCTCGAGATTATTTTTTTTCCTTTCTTGTCTGAGAGACATGGAAAACGTTTGAGAAGCTGACAGATCACTTTCTCTGCACTCTCAAATCAAAGTGGCTCTCATATGAAATGTTTTCTGAATGCAAGTGGCATACAGCAGGCTTGGGAACCTTACTCCTGTTGACAGCAACTCTCAAATTTGCAGTTTAAGAAGTTAACATTTTCTGTCCTCAAGCCCTTCTAATTCTCCCCCAAAAGATTTCTGCCAGGCTGGATGTGTGCACCTGGGGCTGCAATGCAGAGCTTGTCATCAAGGTTCAGCACCTGGCTGGACCACAGCCTAGTTTAGATGCACTTGGTGAAGGCCAAGCACAACTCCAGGGTGGGTGGCAAACGGCTGGAGAGCTGCCCTGAGGAGAAGGACCTGGGGGTCTGGGGTGATGAAAAGCTCAACATGAGCCTGCAGTGTGAGTGCAGCCCAGAGAGCATTCCATGATACTGTGATTCTAAGAACTTGTTTTGATGGATGGTGTACAGCCCAGACAGCAAACCATGACCTGGGCTACAGCAAGAGCAGTGTGGGCAGCAGGGCAAGGGAGGGGATTCTGCCCCTTTACTCTGCTCTCCTCAGACTCCACCTGCAGTCCTGTGTGCAGCTCTGGATTCCCCAGCACAGGAAGGACATGGAAGTGTTGGAGCCAGTCCAGAGGAAGCCATGAAGATGCTCAGAGGGCTGCAGCAGCTCTGCTGTGAGGACAAGCTGAGAGAGTTTGGGCTCTGCAGCCTGGAGAAGAGAAGGCTTCCAGGAGAGCTTGGAGTGGCCTTCCAGTATCTGAAGGGGGCTCCAGGAAGGCTGGGGAGGGACTATTGACAAGGGCTTGTGATGACAGGAGGAGGAGAAATGGGTTTGNGATCCCATTCTGTGCTTCTGTGCTCCACAACCTCCCTGGAGGTGTTCAGGACCAGGCTGGATGAGTCCTTGAGCGACCTGTTCCAGTGGGAGGTGTCCCTGCCTATGGCAGGGGGTTGGAGCTAGATACCAACCTAAGAATTCTGTGATTCTATGATTCCAAGGCTCTCCACATATCACTCTGTGTCTGCAGCAGAGGTTGATAATCATTTTTCTTCCACCTGTTTTATCTCTTTCATTCTGTCCACCAGATCCAGCATCAGCAAATGTGCCATTAAGAAGTAGAGCACCCAGCACAGGACAACCTAAATTGCTGTTCACTCTTGAAAAGCAGTAATGCAAAGAGATTGAGCATTAGATTAATAAGTGCCATTTGTCCCCAAATGAGGGAAGTCATTCCACAGTAAGTACCTTTATTTTCCTGGGGAAACTTTAGAGGGACATTGGGAGTCATCGATGAGCAATAGAAGCAATGCTAAAAGCCCAATAAAACAGGTGGGAATCAACACAGCCTGATGTCAGCAGGTCACCTCGGATGCTTTTGTTTAAATTAAAAAGAAATATGAAACCATTTAAAGCCAGCCTTTAGGAAATTGATCAGCAATCTCCCAGGCCACCCTGTTCTTTGCCTTAGTGATTTACAGCTCCTGTCACCCAGCCAGCACAAAGCAGAGGGGATCAGCAGCTACCACAAATCAGCAGCTAAGGCAGCTCACAGTAGACCTGCTCTTTTTCAAATACATGCACAAAAGCTGAGGAATTCGAGGGTCTGGGAGAGTGCTGGGGTCAAGGACAGGCTGCACAAGGGCTGAGCTGCTTTGGAAGGTACTGCCTTGTGCAGTGGTGTCCTAGGAGCTGAGAATCTCAACACTGATGACATGCTCTTGAACTTACCCAGCTGCAGTTCCAGGAAGAAAACAGAATAGAGGACAAGAGGTAATTTCCACTGTGAGATGTTGCTGAGCAGGTGTAAGGACTTCCAGCACCAATCTAGGCTGGGTGGAGAATGGCTGAGAGCAGCCCTGAGGAACAGGCCCTGGGGGTCTGGGGTGATGCAAAGCTCAAGCTGAGGCTGCAGTGTGAGTGCAGCCCAGACAGCAACTGTGTGCTGGGCTGCAGCAAGAGCAGTGTGGGCAGCAGGGCAAGGGAGGGGATTGTGCCCCTTGGCTCTGCTCTCCTCAGACCCCACCTGCAGTCCTGGGTGCAGTTCTGGAGCCCCCAACACAAGAAGGACATGGAACAAGGAAGGAAGTGGGTCCAGAGGAGGCCACCAAGATGCTGAGAGGGCTGCAGCAGCTCTCCTATGAGGACAGGCTGAGAGAGTTGGGGCTCTGCAGCCTGCAGAAGAGAAGGCTTCCAGGGGACCTGATAGTAGCCTTCCAGAATCTGAAGGGGGCTCCAGGAAGGCTGGGGAGGGACTATTGACAAGGTCTGGGAATGCCAGGACAAGGGGAATGGGTTTGAACTGACAGAAGGGAGATTTAAGCTGGATGTTAGGAGGAAGTTTGCAGTGAGGGTGGTGAGACACTGGCAGAGGTTGCCCAAGGAGGTTGTGGAGCACAGAATCACAGAATGTGATCAAAGATCACATTGGGTGATTCTGTGCTCCACAACCTTCCTGGAGGTGTTCAGGACCAGGCTGGTTGAGACCTTGAATGACCTGTTCTAGTGAGAGGTGTCTCTGCCTATGGCAGGGGGTTGGAACTAGATGAGCTTTGAGGTCCCTTCCAACCTTACACTTCTATGATTCTATGAAAGGCCACAATTCAATTTCCCTTCAATGATATATTTCTGGGGGCTTGACCCTGCCCTTTACTGTTTTATACATGCAATCTGCAGGCCACAGTGATAAAGATGCTTATGGTACCCACAATCATGCTGTTTATGTGCTCAGAGAAGGATCTTCCAGGCCCAGGGACTGATCATCTGACAGTGTTCTCCTCTCTTCCTCCCAGCCCCAGCTGAGCTGGCAGAGCACTGAAGGCAGAGGTTATTAAAGACAGCCTTGTTTTAAAACTCGTGGCTAATAAACCCAAAATATTTTCACTGTCTGACATAGACTTTAAACACTCTCAATTCTTCAGCATGCAGAGTAGTGTGTTGCATATTTAGAAGAATTTATTTGCTGCAAGAGTGGTCAGGGACTGGCATAGGCTGCCCAGGAAGGTGCTGGAGTCCCCATCCCTGGAGGGGCTCAAGAAACTTGTGCCCATGGCACTTGGGGAAATGGTTTAATGGCCATGGTGGTGCTGAGCTGATGGTTGGACTGGATGTGTTTAGAGGCCTTTTCCAACTGTAGTGATTCAATGACTGTGCTATTCTATGGCCTACTCAGCTCACTGGGATGTGAAGCCCTGCTCTGCAGCATCACCTACCCAGAACCTTCACAAGATGCAGCTGCACACTGACGTGTTCTGAGCTAAGTCCTAATGTTCAGTTGTGCTGCACAAAACTCCTGCAGCCTTCAATTACCACTGCAGAGCTTTGAAATTGGCTGGGTGATGGCTTTTGTGAGCAGGAGGACACGGTGTGGCTTTTATTGTGCACAGCCAGCTCTGGAGTGCCAGGTTACACTCTAACCAGATTTAATACTTAGGCTGAATTCTGCCTGTGCAGTGAGGAGCAGCGATCGATAGAGCAGCCTCTTGTCTGAGCTCCACAAAAGGCAATGACCAACCTTCCTCCAGGGGTCATTTCTCTGCAGGAGCAGGAGGAGGAGAAGGGGAAGGGGAAGGGGAAGGAGAAGGGGAAGGGGAAGGNCAAGATGCATGGGAAAATTGCCCCTGACTCATCCAGGAGGAAAATTTGCCATTCCTGAGGCCAAGTGAAGCTGATTTGGAGAAAGTGACTTCTGTTTACAGCTTTTTAAAGTCAGGACAGCTTGACTTGGAAGATTTTAGTTCATCCATGCCCGTTGTAGTCAGTGTTGAGTTTGCATAACATGGAGCAGAAGGATTTTTAAATTAGAGGGAATACACCCAACTTAAACAAATTTTTAGAATGGTGGTCCTATTGAAAGTAATTACTTTGATTTTGATGCCACCAGACCATCAATCAAAATATAGCTATCCTTAGTGGAAAAGATTCCATGGAGATACCTGACCATTACAAGCACTGATGCTTGCCACAAAGAAAGTTTTCTCTCAGTTTTATTTCTAACGTCAGCTTCACATCTGCGTCGTGGTCCCAGCAACTGAAAAAAAAAAAGAAAAAAAATGAGGGGGGAAAAAAAAAGGAAAAAGAAAGAATAAGAGACAGAGAAGCTTCCAAACTTCCATCTGACTTTGTCAGAGGGAAGGGGAAGGGGAAGGGGAAGGCAAGGCAAGGGAGAAAACTGTGATGTATCCTTGAAAAGAGGACACAATGGCTTTTCTCCCTGCTCAGCTGTTCATCATGCATTCTTTGTCTTCTTCCATGGATTTAACTCTAACTCATCCTCTGGTTCTGAAAAATGGCCTGGTAGAAAACTGGAGCAGGCTGCCAGAGAGATTGTGGAGTCTCCATATCTGGAGTCATTCATAACCTGCCTGGATGCCATCCTGGCCAACCTGCTCCAGGTGAAGCTGCTCTGGCAGGAGGGGTGGATTGGGTGATCTCCAGAGGTCCCTTCCAACCCGTGGTGTTCTGTGATTCTGTGAAAATCAATGTCATAAAAAAGTCCACTGCTGATGAGATCCCAAGAGCCTGTAGCCCAAGGGAGCAGATCCTTTGTCAGAATCACAGAATCACAGAGTGGCAGGGGCTGAAAGGGACCTCCAAAGCTCATCCAGTCCAACCCCCCTGCCAGAGCAGCATCCCTTAGACCAGATCACACAGGAACACGTCCAGGTAGGTCTTGCTGGGCTGCAGCAAGAGCAGAGTGGGTAGCAGGGCAAGGGAGGGGATTCTCCCCATTTACTCTGCTCTCCTCAGACCCCACCTGCAGTCCTGTGTGCAGTTCTGGAGCTCCCAGCACAGGAAGGACATGGAACTGTTGGAGTGGGTCCAGAGGAGGCCACCAAGATGCTGAGAGGGCTGCAGCAGTTCTGCTATGAGGACAGGCTGAGAGAGTTGGGGCTCTGTAGCCTGCAGAAGAGAAGGCTTCCAGGAGACCTTAGAGTAGCCTTGCAGGATCTGAAGTGGGCTACAGGAAGGCTGGGGAGGGACAGGCAGGCAGGGGGGACTGGACCAGATGATCTTTCGAGGACACTTCCATTCTCTGACATTCTGTGATTCTATGATTCTGTGATTCTGATTCTGTGATTCTGATTCTGTGATTCTGTGATTCTGTGATTCTGTGATTCTTTGATTCTGTGATTCTGATTCTGTGATTCTGTGATTCTGTGATTCTGTGATTCTTTGATTCTGTGATTCTGTGACTTTATGATTCTGTAATTCTGTGGTTCTATGTTTCTGTGATTCTATGATTTGGGTTTTAAAAAAAAACAATCTAAAACCCAAACTAAACCCCTCACTTAAACTCACAAATTAACATATAGCTGAAAGGAAAATGCTGATGGAGCTTCCCAAAGCACCATGCAGTGTAAGGAAACAGCACTACTGCTACAACCCCCCCAGCACTGCTGCTACAACCCCCCAGTTTGGGGACTTGGGTTTTTTTTTTTTGTGGTGAACATCACTCATCTCCTTCAAAAGAGTCCTTCTTTGGCCAAGGAAAAGCTGCAGCTCAATGGCACCAGGATTAAAAAAAAAATAATAATAATTGGGTTTTTTTTTTTCCTTTTTTAGTTCTGAGATAAGCAACATTTGGGGTGGATTTTTTTTTTTTTTTGGATGATAGACACTAAAAAATCATCCAAATGAATGTTTCATGTTTCATATAAGACTCTGCCAGCCATCAGCTTTTCCAAAGATTAATAGAACAAGGTCTACCTAAAATAAAAGCAAGCAAGCAAGCAAGCAAACAAACAGGGACTCTGTTGGACAAGCTTACTTCAGAGGAAATACAATAAACACCTGGAAGCTGATACACCATCAGCAAAATAAGGTTTCATCTTTTATTCATGCATTCATCAATGGTTTCAAGAGACTACCAGAACAGACAGAGTTTTTTTATGCCACATTAATATTTTATTGTCTTTTATGGAAGGGAAAAAAAAAAAAAAAAAAAAAAANAAAAAAAAAAAAAAAAAAAAAAAAAAGGAACAGTGTGGATAAAATGCTACAAATAACATTGAAAAGGCAAAGGGAGAAGAGTGATGTAGAATTATATAGAACAGGAAGGGGAGGGAAATGGTCAAAATACATCCTGTAATTGTGGGCCTTGCACACAGCCAAGGTCTTCACACACAGCTCCCAAAGTTTCACTTCTCTTAGAATCACAGAAACATAGAATCACAGAATTATTGAACCATAGAATCACAGAATCATGGAATCAGAGAATCACAGAATCATAGAATCATGGAATCCTGGAATCACAGAATCACAGAATTTAGATTCACAGAATTATTGAACCACAGAATCACAGAATCATGGAATCAGAGAATCACAGAATCATGGAATCAGAGAATCATAGAACCACAGAATCACAGAATCATAGAATCATGGAATTACAGAATCACAGAATCATGGAATTACAGAATCACAGAATCATGGAATTACAGAATCATAGAATCATAGAATCACAGAATCATAGAATCATAGAATCATAATCATGGGGTCATAGAATCATAGAATCATAGAATCACAGAATCCTGGAATCATAGAATCACAGAATCATAGAATCATAGAATCATAGAATCATAGAATCACAGAATCCTGGAATCATAGAATCACAGAATTTAGATTCACAGAATCATAGAATCAAAGAATCATGGAATCAGAGAATCATAGAGTCACAGAATCAGAATAATAGAATCACAGAATCACAGAATCTTAGAATCATAGAATTCTATGATGGATGTAGGGCATAGAGGTAGAGTAAACAACAGACACATGCAGGTTGCAAAGTCCCTCGGGGTCACCAAGCCCAACCTAGAGCCCTGCTCTGCAAGATTCACCTTCAACCATAGCCCCAAGCACCACATCTAAACCACCCTGAAACACAGCCAGGCTGGGGGACTCCACCACCTCCCTGGGCAGCNCTCCAGTTCCCTGTGAGCAGAGCCCAGCAGCAGCCTCTCCACAATGTCCCTGCAAGTAGCTGCAGACAGCAATGAACTCTACCCTCAGCCTCCTCTTTTGCAAACTAAGTAGTATGAATAGCCCCAATGGAAGTGATTGTTGCCTGTGCTGCAGTCAGAAGTTGTTCAGTGCAGTTCAACAGCTACATGTGAAGTTTCTTGTTCTGCTCTCCAGCTTTATCAGGTCTGCATACAGGGGCTGTGGGTGTGACTGTGGAGTTTTGATGCCAGGGGTGGAGCAACTCATTTATTTGGAAGATCTTGCTAGGGCTGGTGGGTTTATCNACCCTCAGCCTCCTCTTTTGCAAACTAAGTAGTATGAATAGCCCCAATGGAAGTGATTGTTGCCTGTGCTGCAGTCAGAAGTTGTTCAGTGCAGTTCAACAGCTACACGTGAAGTTTCTTGTTCTGCTCTCCAGCTTTATCAGGTCTGCATACAGGGGCTGTGGATGTGACTGTGGAGTTTTGATGCCAGGGTTGGAGCAACTCATTTATTTGGAAGATCTTGCCAGGGCCAGTGGGTTTATTAGCTTTGGCTCCTGATGTTTTCAGCTCACTGAACCAGAGCTTCTCTCTTCAATGGCTCCACTGACCTTGACCTGCCTCAGAAGAGTTTTCTGTCCTGCCTAGTCCTGAATAACTTAAGCTAAAATACCATTGTCCAGTCCCTGCTGTGTTACTTCCTGACTGCAGTTATTGTTAGTATTTATTTGACAATAGAAACAAAAAAATCTGATCTATTTTGTGGAATCTATGTCTAATCTATTTTGTGGATCTATATGTGGAATCCAATTTCAAATCAAAATAGTGTTGGTGAATAAAAAAGTTGAGAACTTAAAGATTCAGATCCCATGTGGGTTTGGATTTTTTTTTCCTTTGGCTGGTTGGGTTTTTATTTATTTTCACTCTTTTTTTCCCCCCTTTTTTTCTTCTTTTGTGTTCACAAGACCATATCAGAGTGGAAGCATTGACAGGAAAGGACCTCTGGAGGATATTCAACCTGTCTGATGCAGGACTGTCATCAATCTGAGGTCAGGTCAGCTGTGGCTTTCTGGGGAACTCTTGAAATACCCTCAACCTGAAGATGTTATAGTTACTCTGGGTGACCTGATCCAGTGCTTCCTAGCTAAGAGGTCTCTATAATGTCCAAAGGAACAAGAGTTTGGTTTCACAGTCTTATAATTTTCTTTCCAGAGAACCTCTCAGACCAGGCTGGGCCACTCTCAGAGGCTGATCATCCAACTCGGACTCTTTGATGTAGAGGGGAAGATGTTGTGGATGCTCTCATCTCACCACAGAGGAGTTAAGTTAGCCAAGCATGGGTTGATCCTGGTAAGTCTTTGCTGGCTGAAGGACTTCCCATGAAGATTCAATGAGGATGTATCCTAAGCCCTTTCTGGGAACCAACCTCCATCAGCTGTGTTACAACCGAATGATGCCCTAAAATGTGATCCCCATCAGCTCATCTACCTGCACAAAGACAAAGCAGCTCTGCTCTGAGGACAGGCTACAAGAGTTGGGGCTCTGCAGCCTGGAGAAGAGAAGGCTTCCAGGAGACCTTAGAGTAGCCTTCCAGTATCTGAAGGGAGCTTACAGGAAGGCTGGGGAGGGACTATTGACAAGGTCTTGCAATGACAGGACAAGAGGCAATGGCTTTGAAGTGTCAGAGAGGAGATTGAAAGTGGATGTTAGGAAAAAGTTGTTTGCAGTGAGGGTGGTGAGACACTGGCACAGGTTGCCCAGGGAGGTTGTGGAGCACAGAAGCACAGAATGTGATCAAAGATGCCATTCTGTGCTTTTGTGCTCTACAACCTACCTGGAGGTGTTCAGGACCAGGTTGGATGAGTCCTTGAGTGACCTGTGCTAGTGGGAGGTGTCCCTGCCTGTGGCAGGGGGTTGGAACTGGATGATCCTTGAGGTCCCTTCCAGCCTTACCATTCTACGATTCTATGAAATGGAGCTTAATGTTTTTGGAATCTCTGGGACACCATAAAACACCTCCTCTATTGCTGCACTACTTTACTAATTATAGAATCATAGAATCATAGAATGGTAAAGTTGGAAGGGACCTGAAGGATTACACCAGCAGCTGGAGATCTCTTTCCTCTCCTGGGAGTTTCTAAACACGTTTGTCTCTTTCCAGCCAAAGTTTTACATTCAATTTCTCCTGCAGCACTAGGAAAAACAAACAAACAAACAAAAAAAAAACCCAACCAACCAACCAAAACAAAAACCAAACCATCACAGCAGTCATTTGCTGGAATGATGAGCAGCTAATTTGCTGAGTGGTAGCAGGAAGCCTGAAGATAATCAATCCAGCTCTCCTCTACATACATGACTGCAGTGCAGCATGCTGAGGGTGGTAAATTACACCACTCAAAACGAGATGAAAAATCTTATCAGGTGAAACTGAAGCTAAATCTTCACTGGCAGAGCAGTGCACTTCAGGATATCTCCAGCTTCTAAGAGGACTTCCCCAAGGTCTCCTGTAGTTAGCACCCAGGCACAGCTGGATAACTGCACTGATGTTCTTGGGGTTGTGGTTGGGATTTTTGCCATCTAGAGCATTGGTTACTTTTGCAACACAACCTTCCAGCTGGCTGCAGTTTTTCCTCCTCCAAGTTCATCCAGTGATCTGCAAGGAACTAAGTTCACATGGAGGTGTTTAATTTTCAGAAGTTCTCTAGATCTTTGTTTTTCTCTCCCACCCCCAACTATTTTTTTCCCCAGTGCTATCTAGTTCTTGCTTACACAAAATACATCAGAGCAAAGCACATCTGTGCAGCCAGCAACCCTCTTTTCTGTTCCACCCAGCCATATCCAAAGTGGATTTCTCAGAGACATCAGTCAGCAGAGATGCTTTTCTCTCTCAAGCACATAGCTTAGCTCATTTCAGGCACTGAGACAGATGATATAACTGTGAGCTAGGCTGGGCAATATAAAACTGCCTAAAACCCTTCTGAGGCTGTATAACTTCACCATTCTCCCAAGGTTCACTGAGCAGCCATTTCCCTCTTTCTTTCTCTTTCTTTTAGGTGGCCTTAAGTGATGTGACCAAAACTTCATTGCCTGCAAGTAAAAAGGAAAAAAAAAATCAACTCAAGCCTAGTGTATATTTTACAACTAGATTGTAATTGGAGAACTGCACTTTACTAACCCACTGTAAAACCCCTTCATTGACTTCCCAGCAGTGAAATATGTACAGGCTTTAGATGGAAAAATAAAGCCCCAAAACACAACCCAGACAAACAGAGGAACCACTTCCACATACTTGACATTTAGGGCTGCACTGGGTCTTTAAAGTGAAATCCTGAGCAGGGAATCAATTCACAACATCCCTCCAAATGCCACAGAGTTATGACTCTTCCACATCTGGAAAAGGAACATTTGGGGCACTTTGTACCCTCTCTACCACTAACAGCTTGCTGCATGATACACAGAAACTTTTCTGGGACCCAGAAAGGTTCCATATTTTATTCTCTTCAAGTTCAGCTTTTATATTCTGCTGTGCATAGTAATTCCTGGGAAAACCATTAGAGCAACAAGCAGTATTCTTTCCACAGCTCAAGTGCTTCGCTCAGGTTTTCACAGTCTCACAGTATCACCAAGTTTGGAAGAGACCTCAAAGCTCATCAAGTCCAACCCAATACCACAGCCCTCAAGACCAGACCATGGCACCAAGTGCCACGTCCAAACCTGCGTTGAACACCTCCAGGGACGGTGCCTCCACCACCTCCCTGGGCAGCCCATTCCAACAGTCAATGACTCTCTCAGGCAACAACTTTCTCCTCACCTCCAGCCTAAACTTCCCCTGGCACAGCTTGAGACTGTGTCCTCTTGTTCTGGTGCTGCTTGCCTGAGAGAAGAAAGCAACCTCCCCCTGGCTACAACCACCCTTCAGGTAGCTGTAGACAGCAAGAAGGTCTCCCCTGAGCCTCCTCTTCTCCAGGCTAACCAATCCCAGCTCCCTCAGCCTCTCTCCATAGGGCTGTGCTCCAGGTCTCCCCCCAGCCTCGTTGCCCTTCTCTGGACACGTTCAAGCACCTCAATGTCCCTCTT
>VWZE01021316.1:0-11152 GCA_013396675.1 Eubucco bourcierii | reverse complement strand
CCTTCCAACCTTACCATTCTATGATTCTATGATCTTTGTGTGAGATTCATTCTTATTCAGAAGACTTCTTCATTGGTGAGAGGCATCTGAGAAACTAGATTAAAGTTGCTGGATAAATGAGCAGAGATGAGCCCACCCTTCAGCTCTGCAGTAACGATTGTAAAACCATCAGACACTGTAATGAAGACAAATGGATAGACTTCTAATTCCTGTGTGAAAAAGATATTTTTGTTTCCTCTCTACTTTCATCATTGGTGTGAAGGTTTGGGAGTTCCCCACCCCCCCACACTTTGTAAAATGACCCAGACTAGCACTCAGTCGGCTGGAAGTTAAATGATGAAGCTCTATTTACAGCTTTGCACAATGTACAGCAGATATTTACACTATATACAGAATATTTACAGAAATATACAAATAAAAGGGTAATACAACAACACAACTCCCCTCCCAGAAATCAGAGACCCCAGGAGGGGCTCCCAACCACCCTTCCACCTTCTCCCCACCCCTGTACCTTACCCCAAGGTTTGCCTTACGTGCAAGGTAAATTAGGAGGATCAGCCAGGAGGGTTAGAAGAAAAGTGGTTAGTGAGGATTAATCAGCAGAGGAGCCAGAGCCCAGAAGCTGCTAGATCCCACCAGCAGCTCCTGCTCAAGCAAGCGACAGAGAGCAACTCAGTTATCTGTTGTTTTGGTTAGTATTCCCAAACAATTCTCCAGCAAGCGTGTGAGTGAAGTAGACATCATGATGTTTTCCTTTCACAGCCTGTAGTGTAATTTTCTCTATTAAAATATTCCAATTAGCCTCAAACCAGCACAATTGGCTTGAGGAAATCTAATTCCGTACTAGATCTAAAAGAGGGGACTCAGCCCTACATTATGTGTTCCCACTCCATCTCTTCTGCACCTTAGTGATTGTGTGATTGAGCCATCAGACAGCCCAAGGGATTCAGATAGATGAGGGATTTCTTGCACTTTTTTCCTGTTTACTACTAGATTGAGCATAAGTCTGGATCAGTCTGATGTGCTCCGTTTCTCAGATGCACAAGCCCTAAAGAGAAGGGAAGAACTCATGGATGGAGGAAGGCAAATGCCACACATTTTGGTTAAAAAAAAATGGATTTAGATTAGATCAGGGTGGTCATGAAATTCTAACCGACCCAGCTTACATGTTATCTGGTAACTGACTGGTCAGATAATCTTCATCTCATTACCAGTGCCCTGAGTCAATGGTAACTGCCCTGCTGTTCTTCTCCACTTCGTTACAGAAAGGCAAGACAGTTCAGCAGAGGAAATATTCTCATTTGGAAATTCATCATGCACCTGAAATGAAACCTGACAAGGTGCTGTGTGGCATCAAACAACCAACTTCAGCACTTGTAGTAGCACAAGTCACATTTGCCAGCACTAAACAGGGAAGAAAGCTGCAGGGGAAGGAGCAAGAATATTTACCCTGGAAGTTTTAAGACAAAAGAGAAAGGAATTCCTGAAACAAGCTGCAGCTAAGGAAAAGAAGCCCTTTTGGACAGGCTAGCAATGTGAACCTGTCCCTTCAGATTCTGTACCTTGGCAAATGGAGTTGCATCCAGGAGTGCAGATGATGTTCATCCATGAAATAAAATATTTTACTGTCAGAAAATAATAATACAAATATTTATCCAAATGTCATGCTGCAAATGCTAGTACCTACAGAGAAATGAGATACACGTTCCAAGTGTCTGAACTAAAGGAAGAAAAAAAAAACAAAACTAAAATTGGAGAGGAGAGGTGGGATCCTGGGGTGTATTGGGAAGAGTGTATCCAGCAGACCAAGGGAGGTTCTCCTCCCCCTCTATTCTGTCCTGGTGAGACCTCATCTTGAGTACTGTGTTCAGTTTTGGGTTCCCCAGTTTAAGAGGGACAGGAATCCGCTGGACAACGTCCAGTGGAGGACTGCAAGGATAATTAGGGGACTAGAGCACTGCCTGATGAGGAGAGGTTGAGAGACCTGTGGCTTTTTAGTCTCGAGAAGAGAAGACTGAGAGGGGATTTAATCAATGGTTATAAATATCTGAGGGCTGGGGGTCAGGAGAGTGGGGACAGGCTCTGCTCACTTGCTCCCTGTGATAGGACAAGGAGCAATGGACGGAAGCTGCAGCACAGGAGGTTCCATCTCAACATAAGGGGAACTTCTTTACTGTAAGGGTCACAGAGCACTGGAACAGGCTCCCCAGAGAGGCTGTGGAGTCTCCTTCTCTGGAGCCTTTCAGGGCCCATCTGGATGCATTCCTCTGTGACCTGAGCTAGATCATCGTCCTGCTCTGGCAGGAGAGTTGGACTCAATGATCTCTTCAGGTCCTTTCCAACCCTTAACATCCTGTGATCCCATGATCTAATGAACTAAATTCCCAATGGTGTCAAAGGAAGAGCTTTGTTTCATGAGAGTGTGGTGGGGATCTGTTACCATGCAGTTGAGGACGAATTTGGTGATTACCCTGGCTGTGTGCTGTACCTTTACACTGTTGGTCCAGAGCAAATCAATGGGAAGGAGGAGCTGAAGTTCAAAAGTAAAGTCCCCTAAACCTAATCATTAGTTATTCCTCAGAGGTTTTGGTTTCAAGTGGACTGAAGGTTGCATAAGACCAAAGAAACCCTGGAGTGTGAATGCAAAAAATAACACAATGAAAGCCTAAAGGCAGAGAGCAGGATGGAAGATGCAAATCATCTTCTACAAGCTTATGGTGTGATGAAATCTTTCCCATGAATTGCTCGTTGCTGAGGCTGTCCTAGAGGATCAGGTACCAGAGAAATGGGTTCTCCCTCTTCTCAAATAGCCACACAGCTAAGGGTTATCCTAGACAATATTTCTGCTTTGCCTCTTGTTCAAGTTTTTCTTAAATAGCAGGGAGCAGGGCCTACTTTTCTGGCTCATTGGATAGCAGATACCAGAATGGGGGGAGGGGAGATACCTGAGGTATAAGGTGTGCACCAGGGAGGAGCTCATTATTTTTGCACATTTGAGCCCCAACAGCAGAAGTCCTAGAGGGCCGTTCGCGTCCGGGGTGAGTGCGTGCGGGTGTGAGACTAGAGCTGGGAGGTGGCCAAGATGTTGGCTTAAGACAGTTCTCATTCATCACCATGCTCTACTTCAGCTGACTTTTCAGCTTTCTGGTGACAGCAGTAAGTTTTTTTTAAACTGTTTTAAGAACAAACCAAAGAAACTAAGAAGATACTTCTTTTGAAACAAACCAAAACATGCAGTCAAGATTTTTTCTTTCTTCTCATTTGGCTGCTAAACCAATAGCTTTGACACTATTAAAGGCATCAAACTACATCTCATGTGCTGGTTAAGTCACCCTCTTCTCACTTTTGATTGCAGAAGCTCAAAAAAGGTATCAAAGGTTTTGACCCCACAATTTGCAGAAACCAAGACAGGTATTGTGCAGAATAACTACATGGTACGCTGCCCTGGGATTGCCTCATCTTCCACTTCCTGAAAATTCCCACTTACAGAAGCAAGGGATCTCCAAATACTTTTTTTTGGCATACCAAAAAAACCAAACCAAAGAAACAAACAAACAAAATGAAAAAACAGAAAACAACAACAAACAAAACCCCCAAAAATACACACATACACACACACACACACACATACACACACACACAAAAGAAAGGGGGAAAAAAATAAAAATAAAAAGAGTGATTAGTTAAAGTTCTGCTAAAGGGAATGACATTTTTGGCACATCATGGTAGACAGGAGAGGTGCCTGAGGACTGCAGGAAGGCAAATGCCACTCCAATCTTCAAAAAGGGTAAGAAGGAGGACTCAGGTACCTACAGACCAGTCAGCATCACCTCCATCCCCAGAAAAGTAATGAAGCAGCTTATTCTTGGCACTGTCCTTAGGCATATCAAGAACAAGAAGATCATTGTCTCTTAATTATCTTTGTAGCCCTCCATTGGACTCTCTCAAGTAGGTCCCCATCCCTCTTGAACTGGGGAGCCCAAAACTGGATCAGATATTCCAGGTGAGGTCTCACCAGGGCAGAGTAGAGAGGGAGGAGAACCTCCCTTCATCTACAGTCAGCACGGTCTTACCAAGGGAAAGTTATGTTTGACCAACCTGATAGCCTTTCATGAGGACATAACCAGGTGGAAAGATGATGGTAAAGCATCTTTATCTTGATTTCAGTAAAGCATCTGACACTCCCACAGCATCCCCACAGCATCTCCCACAGCATCCTTCTGGCTAAACTGAGGCAGTGTGGTCTGGGTGATCAGGTAGTGAGGTGGATTGGGAACTGGTTGAAGGGAAGAAGTCAGAGAGTTGTGGTCAATGGGACAGAGTCTAGTTGGAGGTCTGTAACTAGTGGAGTCTCTCAGAGGTCAGTACTGGGACCAGTACTATTCAATATATTCAGCAACAACCTGGATGAGGGCATAGAGTGCACTGTCAGCAAGTTTGCTGATGACACCAAGCTGGGCAAAGTGGCTGCTACACCAGAGGGTTGTGCTGCCATTCAGCCAGACTTGGACAGGCCCAGGAGTTGGGCAGGGAGAAACTGAATGAAATTCAACAAGGGCAAATGTAGAGTCTTGTACCTGGGAAAGAACAACCCCAGGTATCAGTATAGGTTGGGGACTGACCTGCTGGGGAGTAGTGAAGTGGAAAAAGACCTGAGGGTCCTTGTGGATGGAAGGTTGACCATGAGCCAGCAATGTGCTCTTGTGGCCAAGAAGGTCAATGCCACTCTGGGGTGTATTAGAATGGCTGTGGCTAGTAGGTTGAGAGAGGTTCTCCTCTCCCTCTACTCTGCCCTGGTGAGGCCACATCTGGAATAGTGTCCAGCTCTGGGCCACTCAGTTCAAGAAAGGTAGGTTGCTGCTTGAGAGAGTCCAGCATAGAGCCACAAAAATGATTAAGGGAAAGGAATATCTCCCTTCCAAAGAGCGACTGAGGGAACTGGGGTTCTTCAGTTTGGAGAGGAGGAGACTGAGAGGTGACCTCATCAATGTTTATAAATATGTAAAGAGTGAGTGCCAGGAGGCTGGAGTCAGGCTCTGCTGGGTGATGCCCAATGACAGGACAAGGGGCAATGGGAGGAAGCTGAAGCATAGGAAGTTTCATGTAACCATGAGCAGGAATTTTTTCACTGTGAGGGTGACAGAACACTGGAACAGGCTGCCCAGGGGGATTATGGAGTCTCCTTCTCTGGAGATATTCAAAACCCACCTAGATGCATTCCTGTGAGACCTGGCATAAGTGATCCTTCTCTGGTAGGGTGGTTGGACTGGATGATCTTTTGAGGTCCCTTCCAGCCCCTAATATTCTGTGATTCTGTAATTCTTTCCATGGACAGGGATAAATGAGGATGCTAGCAGCAAGGGGTTTTCCAGCTACTGGCCTTCTTATTGCTAAGACACAGTTTCCAACAGGATCATGCAGTTTTATTTGTTCACTTTTCTGTCATCCATCTGTCTCATTTGCAAGACAGATGAACACATAAAAACCTAAACTCTGGGCTCAGTTCTCAACAATAACATTATTAATATCATTCTCCTTCCAGAGCTCTGCTCCAGCTGCTGCACACCATATACTTTATTAGATACTTGTATGAGTAATAATATCTGACTGCCAGGATTGAAACAGGAAATGAAGTTAACCCTCCTGCTTTAGGGCACAAACTGATTCATATGGGGCAGTTCCCTGGGGGAAGGAGCTAATGCAGCACCCACTCCATCCTGGTCTCTTTTCTTGATCTTGCACTCTCTTTTGGGATTTTTGCTTGCTGCCAGCTTTTGCCACTGCCTGGTGAGGCAGATTACTCACCTTGTTGCATGCCCATTCCCCACATGCAGCTGGTTTCAGCTCTTCCTTATTCATCCAGTGTTTTGTCAGTTGTTCCTTGCTACCACTTCTGGCTCTCCTACCTTGGCATTGCTGTTGCTTTCTTGCCATTCTCAGCCATTCCCACTTTCCTTACTGCCTTTTCCCTCTCCCTTTCTGCCTCTCAACAGGCACACAGTTTAGAGGCCAGACAAGGCTAATTTCTGAAGCCAGCTAGTTTGCAGCCCTGGTCAGCATGTAGACTTGGGGCTGGACCTGCTGGAGCTGAGCCCACACACAGATGCAGAGACATCCACTTGGCAGCACTCCTTGCCTGCAAGGAGTCGGATGTTTCCCTACACACTTCAAACTCCTCTTCCTGCACCCCGAGAGGGATGAGTGTGACACTGAGGGTCTCTCCAGCTCACTGATCCTACCAACGAGACTCTGCAGGACCCTTCCACCTGCCCACAACACCATGCTGAGATGTGGCCACTGTGCTGGTATCAGTTCCCTTATTATCAGGCTGCCTCCTTCCTGCCTGCTGAGGCTGGGCTATGAAAGGTATTCCTCATTTGCTTCAAAACATGGAGTTGCAGAGGCATGAAGGTTTTTGCAACATGCTCACCTCTGCTTTTTCATTGGAACTTGGTAAGATGAGCAGGGAAAATATTCCTTATTACCTCCTTCAGATGAAGCATACAAACCTCCCTTTGTCTTACAGGATGCTGATTAAAGATGAGAGGTTGTTATCTATTGTGCTGGTCAAAAGAGTCTTAGTTTTTACATATTCTCCCCAGACCTTTGGGTTATATTTGGATGGTAAACTGCCTGGAACTGGGAGCATCCTTCCATTCTGTTTGTAGAGCACGAAGGATACAGAGATTCCTGGGTTAACAGGGTCCTTCAGCACTGCTCAAATGGCATTGATGCTGACTTCACTGGGTAGTTATATCAATAAGCCAGGGCTGAAAGAGCAGTGCCAGAACAGCTCATCACACAGTCCTCCAAGCTGGAACATTTTTCCCATCTCTCTGCATAACATTATCTGCTGCAGGAGTTTTGCTGAAGGAATTTTACACAGCCTGATTCTGCTGGTACATGTGCCATGCAGAAGCACCAAGAGCAGATGCTCTCTAAGGACTTGCTGGTCCCATTTCAAGGTAGGAGACATGATAACAAAAAACTAAGCAAAGAAAATAGACTCACCCAGTGTATCTCAATGCAGATAACAGACTTCAAGCCAGAGCCTCACACCATTTATCTCATAGCCTGCTCTCATCTCTTTCATATTTCTGTCTAACCTTTCCTTAAGACAGGCAGGAAAACATACTAAAGCAGAAGATGGAGTCTTTCCAACATTTGTCCCTGCCTGCTTTCATTTTGTGGTTTTGCTCTCCTCTCTCCCTTTCAGAGCATTTATCCATAGTCAGAAAATACAGGCTGTGGTTCACCACGTACATTGTTAGAGGCCTGGAAGAGCAGGATCACATACCCTAGAGGTGAAGGGTTTATAGCAGCCTGATCCAAAGCCCTGTAAGGTAAATGGCATCCTTTCCATTGGTTTCACAGGGCTTCAGATCATGCTGTAAATATTCCAGCAAGATACTGTACATGGATATGACAACTATTTATAGGGCTTATGATAGATAAGGTGTGTACTCACCATCTAAATCCAGCCAGTGTGTCATCTGGGGAGAGACAAATCAGGACTGATGCTTAGTGGAATTAGAGATGTCAGCAACAGTGAGGGACCATGGACTGATGTGTCATCTGCTTCCCCAGGGCAGAAGCACCTGAGGTACTTCATCATTTACTGCAGGTGCTTTTTGCAATTGATAGCTTTGTCCTAAAGGAAAGTTGTGAAATAGAGCAAGTTAATAACCTCAGATTTACGCTGTTTTCCTGAAGCATGTGCCTCTAGAGCCTCTCATGGTGATCCCAGACCTCTCAAAGGCCTTCAGTCTTATATCCTCCTTTGACCAGCTCTCTCTGACTGTGGCCAGTGACCCCACAATCATGCAAACCCCATGCCCGGCTGTGTCAGCGCAAATGAACACGAGTGACCTTGGTAGCCAGGATGACGTGTGCAATACAGGTGTGATTGCTATCATCAGTACCCAAGGTTATCAGATCTGTCAACATCAGAGTAGAGTTACCTGTGTGGTACAGCCTATTCATATTCACATCTGAGCGAGCTCCTCACCAGCATTCATAAACACGTTTCTCACTCTGGGCAGAACACGATGTGCAGATGTCATAATGCAAATGGATTTTTTTCAGGTAAAGATGTTCTAACTTTTGGGGTTGGATGAGGGTGTTGTTTCATGTTAGAGAGGTATCAGCAATCTGAAACTTCCCAAATCTTCACGGTGAATTGCAGGTGGGAGCAGGTTGTCAGCACTGGTACCGTTAAATTTGTTCCTGCGGCACCTAATGACAAATCAAGCATAAACACACAGAATGGAACAGACAATCCCTGACTCAAAGAGTTTATTGTGCAAACAAACAAGCAAGAAAGACTTGGACTGGTTGAAAAGTAAAGGTTATAGCATAAAAAGCTTCACAGTGATACTGCTGGTGTTTATGAATAGGCAGAGTGACATACAATAAAATCACCATCGGTTCATAAATCTACAGTGCTGTTCCTAGAATCATAGAATTCTACCTGCAAAATACATGGAAGTCATAGAACCATAGAATCAACCAGGTTGGAAGAGACCTCCAAGATCATAGAATCATAGAATCATAGAATGGTAAGGTTGGAAGGGACCTCAAGGGTCATCTTGTTCCAATCCCCTGCCAGAGNCCATTGCCCCTTGTCCTGTCATTGCAAGATCTTGTCAATAGTCCCTCCCCAGCCTTCCTGTAGGCCCCCTTCAGATACTGGAAGGCTACTATAAGGTTGAGCTTTTCATCAACCCAGACCCCCAGGTCCTTTTCCTCAGGGCTGCTCTCCAGCCATTCAACACCCAGCCTGGATTTGTGCTTGGGATTGTGCCTACCCAGGTGCAGGACCTTACACTTGGCCTTATTGAATGTCATGAGGTTGGCCTGGGCCCACCTCTGCAGCCTGTCCAGGTCCCTCTGGATGGATCCCTGCCCTCTAGCAATTCAACTTTGCCACACAGTTTGGTGTCACCTGCAAACTTGCTGAGAGTGCACTCAATTCTTCTGTCCATGTCACTGACAAAGATGTTAAAGATGTTCCTCTGCTATGAGAGAGAAGACCATAGGTATAAAATTCAGGGCAGAGTCTATAACTGTGGAAGTTTGGGTTTGTTTTTCCTCCCTCAAAAGTGACGCTGGCAGACATTCATTTTGATTACGATCAGCACAAATTTTAAAGGTTCTTTGCATGCATGAAACTTTAAAGCCTTATTCAGAGAAGTAAATCTAGCTTGTTTCAGACTTAGCCTTCATCCTAAAATGTAGAAATTACATGGACATTATGCTGGGTTTTGAGGAAATGCATATGCAATTCCTCAGCCTTTGGCACAGACACAAGCAACATCTGTTGGTTGTAGAAGAGCATCTCCTTTCTTTGAAGGAGGGGTCCAGTTCTGGGCCCCTCAATTGAAGAAGGACATTGAGGTGCTTGAGCGTGTCCAGAGAAGGGCAACGAGGCTGGGGAGAGGCCTCCAGCACAAGCCCTGTGAAGAGAGGCTGAGGGAGCTGGGATTGTTTAGCCTGGAGAAGAGGAGGCTCAGGGGGGACCTTATTGTGGTGTACAACTACCTGAAAGGTGGTTGTAGCCAGGGGGAGGTTACCTTCTTCTCTCAGGCAACCAGCACCAGAACAAGAGGACACAGTCTCAAGCTGTGCCAGGGGAAGTTTAGGCTGGAGGTGAGGAGAAAGTTCTTGACTGAGAGAGTCATTGGCTACTGGAATGGGCTGCCCAGGGAGGTGGTGGAGTCACCGTCCCTGGAGGTGTTCAAGGTGGGTTTGGACGTGGCACTTGGTGCCATGGTCTAGTCTTGAGGTCTGTGGTGATGGGTTGGACTTGATGATCTTTGAGGTCTCTTCCAACCCTGGTGATACTGTGATACTGTGATACTGTGTGAAATACCAACCAGAATTTGTGGGACTCTGACAGTGCTGTAATGAATCTATGCTACATATCTACTTGGCAAGCAAGCAGTGCTGCCTGTTGTTGCCCAAGTCCCAGGTACCAATACTCAGGAATCCATGCCAGTGCTGATTCCCTTGACTGATGTCTGTAGTCTCATTTTTGCAAACCATCTTCTTAATTCAGAAATCTGCTTGCATCCACTGGTGTTCATGAAAATACCGGAGGGCATGCTTATCATTGATCTTCAGTAAGACTCATATCCAAGTGCTCTATTGAAGAGAAGTTTCTAGTCCCTGGACAACACAGAGAGCCACGATGGGGACTGTAGAAATGGAGGGTGTAGAGAAGTCAGCTGTCTCACACTGATGGTGCCACTGGCATACAGGCATTTGGAGTTCTCGTGTCCTAAAGAACACACTAAGTCCCTACTGTCTGCACACACTCTCGTGGAGCGGTAGAGTAGATTTGTTTGTTCATTTTATCCTTGATCCTTTGAGGCTTTCTAGTCATCCTGTGCTTGTATTTTTTTCTGTTTACTTAGCTATATAAACTTCCTCTAACAAGAGAGTATGTCTTTTGTGCTGTAACCCTGAGATCCTCTGCAAGGGACTGCAAATAACCTCAGACATCATGACCCTGAAGTGACCACCCAACTACAGTTGTCTGCAGAGCTCTCAGACCTTGAGAACAGCCACATGACTTGCAACCTTAACTGGTCATTGTTTCTGTAAGTTTAGTCTAGCAAAATTTATACTAAAGTTTTACTTAGAAGTTTTTCATATTTTTGTTAGGGATCTTGAAGGAAAAATTATTTTGAATGCAAAGCAAACTTTTCCAGGGTTGTATCACAATTTTCAGTGCCCAACTCCAAAAAAAAAAAGGTACTTGCATTTGGCTTTCAGCAACTGGGAACCGAAAAGATATTTTGTGTTTGACGGCATCCCCCAAAGTCTAACACAGATTTCTTCTTGAAATGCTAGTTCTAATCACAAAAAAAGTGTCAGTTTTGGTATCTTCTGTTGTTGTCATTTAATAAAAACCCCAGACTACTTCCTGTTTTTTGATCATTCTTCCTCTGGATCATTTTTTTTTTCTGAAGTTAAATTGCAGACAGGCAGCTACATTACAAACTCCTCGGCAGTGATGGATCACATAGCAAAAGCAAGTGTATTTCCCTCCACAAATGGGACAGGGCATCCCTTCTCCTGACATCCGTGCAGAAGAAGCAGTTACTGTGCCTCTCATTTCTTCATAGAATCATAGAATCATAGAATGGTA
>VWZE01021313.1:357991-418032 GCA_013396675.1 Eubucco bourcierii | reverse complement strand
TACTGGGTAATGCAGGAGAATGGTGAAATCCAGTGTATTCCACAGAGAAATCTAACCCTAGCTGAGAAAGGTTAAATTCAGAGTGTATAATACAAGCTGTTAGGAGTTTTCTGTTTAAGGTATTTACTACCTGGCGTCCAAAGAATCTACAAGAGTATCTACAGTACGTGAGCACGAACCCAATGTCACCTGGGAGTCCCTGTTCTCATCTCATCTGTGAGGAGACAAACTGTTTCCTGATATCTGAGCTTTTGAATCACCTACATCTGAAATAGCCGGAATGAAGTGTGAACTGAACTTGTAATATTCATTATTGTAAATATTGTTTAGATTAGATGGATAGTTCTCAGCAAAGCTCTGAGTGAAATAGACAGGGGTGGATTGTGCTGGTTTGAGGCTAATTAGAATATTTTAATAGAGAAAATTACACTATAGGCTGTGAAAGGAAAACATCATGATGTCTACTTCACTCATACGCTTGCTGAAAAATTCTTTGGGAACACTAACCAAAACATTAGATAAGTCAGTCTCTGTCTTGCGTTTGCTGGCAGAGCTTCTCAGACGGTCTAGCAGCTTCTGGCTCTGGCTCCTCTGCTGATTAATCCTCACTAACCACTTTTCTTCTAACCCCTCTGGCCGATCCTCCTAATTTACCTGGCGTGTAAGGCAAACCTTGGGGTAAGGTACAGGAGTGGGGAGAAGGTGGAAGGTTGGTTGGGAGCCCCTCCTGGAGACTCTGATTTCTGGGAGGGGTGTTGTTTCTGTATTACCTTTAACTTGTATATTTCTGTAAATATTCCTGTATATAGTGTATACATTTGCTTGTACATTGTGCTGAGCTGTAAATATAGCTTCATCTCTTAACTTCCAGCTGACTGAGTTCTAGTCTGGGTCATTTTACAAGTGGGGGGGGGCAGGTAACTCCCGAACCATCACAGCATCCCTCCTCACCTCTGCTGAGAGTGGCCCCACTCTCCCTGTAGTCTTCAATCTCAGCATCCTTCCGGAGCAGCAGGGAGGTCAGCTCTTGCACCTGGTATTGCAGAGCCAGGCTCATCTGAATCAGGGGCCGCAGGAGGTGACGAGATACCTACGATGGAGGAGGAACACCCCAGGAAAGGTCCAGAAAGGCCTATGGCTGTCTGTACAAGAGTCAAAGCATGGCACCTAGCAAGGCCCCAGCAAGAGCTGTATCCCAGGTGAGCTGGGTACACCCCACATCTCATCCAAAACCAGTGGGATGTGATCAAGATGCTGTAAGACATGTCCCTCCATGCCAGCCCCATCCCTTCACAGCTGGAGGATGCAGCAAGGGAAGGCTTGGGTGGGAAAGCCTGATAAGGACAGGGTTCATGGGCAGGCAGTGTTCCATCCACCATTTGTGGTGCAGCAAGAGGCAACGACCCCATCACATGCCACTAAAACCCTCCCCATGACATGTCACTATGCAGGAAAGAGACACAGTTGGGCAAAAGAACAGATGGTCTGAGGTGTCACACTCTGGCTTGAGGGACACGAGACTTTCACAGGGAAGCAAGTTTAAAAGCACAAGGAATTCCAATGTGTGGAATTATAGAATCATAGAATGGTAAGGTTGGAAGGGACCTAAAAGATCATCCAGTTCGAATCCCTTGCCGTAGGCAGGGACACCTCCCACTAGAACAGGTCGCTCAAGGTCTCCTCCAGCCTGGTCTTGAATACCTCCGTGCGGAATCCTTGCAGACTTCAGCACCTCATTACAGCCCACCATGCCCACCTTTAGTTGATGGATGGATGAGCACCATGCAGAGTCCTGGGCACATCCCTTGGGTCAGAGTCAGACTGGGCTGCCCTGATTCACTGGGCATGTGAAACAGCTTCCTGCTCATCACCTGCCACAGCTCATGAGGAGTTTGGGATTCCCACACTACAGCATGCCCCTTATCTTTGTGGCCAGGCTGAACCCACAGATGAAAGGACAGCAAACCCAGAATCACTTGCAAAGCCTTCTCACTCCTGCACTGAGCCCACCATGAGCCTTGCACTTTGCTCAGCCCCAGGCACAAGTCACAAAGGTGACAGCCATCACTTACTCAAGTGCTCAGAGGGCACCATCCACTGTGCAGCTGGGAAGAGGCAAGCAACAGTTTGCCATGTGGGTTCTGTTCCTGCCTGGAGCCTCTGGCCAGTTGCTGAGTGAAGTTTAGCAGGCCACAGTTGGCCCTCATTCTTGCATTCACACCAGCCACTCTCAGCATCCTAACTGTTTCTCACCTCCCAGGTGCCCCACAATGAGCACGCTTCCAAACAACAGGAAAGAAGTAGCTACCAGCAGGGAACTCAGGCTTTGCTGAACCTTCTTATAGAATCATACAATTTGGGTTGGAAAGGATATCTAAAGGTCATCTCTTCCACCTACCCTGCAGTTAGCAGGGACAATCTGTAACCAGATCAGGTTGCTCAGAGTCCCATCCAACCTAGCCTTGTATATTTCCAGGGACAGGGCTTCTACCACCTTTCTGGGCAACTTGTGGCAGTTTCACCACTCCCATTGTAAAAAATTTTTTCCTTATATCTAACCTAAACCTACCATTTTTCAGTTTAAAGCCATTATCCTTCATCCTGTTGCAACAGGCCCTGCTACAAAGTCTGTTCCCACCTTTCTTATACACCCTGTTTAAAGTACTGAAAGGACACAATAAGATCGCCGTGAGCCTTCTCTTCTCCAGGCTGAACCCCAACTCTCTCAGCCAGTTTTCACAGGGGAGGTGCTCCAGCCCTCTGACTGTATTTATCTCCTCCTCTGGACCTCCTCCAACAGGTTCACATCTTGTGCTTTCTTCATCTTTCTCGGCTCAGCCTTTGCATCTCTCACCTCAAGATGGGCAGAGAGTCCCAGAAGCCAAGCCAGGCTGGGACCCAGAGCTCAGGTGCTCTGCAAAGCAAACTTGAACGCTAGGGCAGATCGGCCCTCCCGCAGCCGGGAGCCCCGCTGCCCCGCTGCCGGGCCCACGCACCACCATTCGGGAGGGAGAAATGTCCTGACCCGGAGGACCTGGCGGGTGTCAGGGATTTAGGTAGACGCGTCCCGTAGTCGCGTTGCCAGCAACAGAGCCGCAGGCCCAGCCCCGGGGGCTCATGCCGAGCCCGTTAGTGGGTGCCGGGCGCCCTCTTGTGTGTGTAGGGCCGCAAAGCCGCCGGGGGGATGGCGCCGGTCCGGGAGCGGAGTGGCGATACCAGAATACCAGGCAGTCTCGTGGTAAAAGCCCTTAAGAGCCGGGGAGAACCTGGTGTTGTTCCCTCTGCCGCGACAGCCGCCCGCAGGTCTATGGGGGCACCCAGCTCCCCATGCCCCACGTCAGTGCATGCACCAAAGGAGAAGCGAGAACATCACTGTGCTTGGCAGCATCCCAAATTGCCGTTGTGCCCTTCCTGCCCCTCTGGAAGGCACCAACCAGGGTACCAAAGTCTTAGTGGGAAGAAATGGGGACAGTGAAGTCTGGGAAGGGCAGCAGGCAGAACTGGGCATTCTACAGCCACCAGTACAGCCCAGTACCACCCAAACATCTTGAAGCATTAGGAGACAATCTTTAACCCCCGGAAGCACTCATGGTCAGGCTGGATGGGGATTTGAGCAATCTGGTCTAATGGAAGGTGCTCCTGCCCATGGCAGAGTGGGTTGGAACTACATGATGTTTAAGGTGCCTTCCAACCCAAATCATTCATGATTCCATGAATTTTGGATGTCCTTCCCGAAACCCTCTGCAGCTTTGCTCACCATCTCTGGAGGTGCAGCACAGCAGTGGAAGTCCCAGTAGAATGGCAGTCCTGAAAGCTCACTTCTAAGGTGCAGGCTGAGGCCACCAGCAACATGGTGGCAGGAGAAAGAGGTGGTGGTGTCTGTCTCTCCTTCCAGCAAAGGGCTCATCAGGCTTGACAAGTGGTGCAGCAAGGAGGACACATGGACTGTCAGACGCTTATTCAGCTCCTGGGGAAAGGCAAGTTTAGGGGTGCAGCAGCACTTTGGGAGCTTGGCACTCAGAAGCAGGAAAAAAAAAAAAAGGCAACAGAAACTCGAGAGGTAACTTGAGGTAACAGAAGGAGCCAAACTGTTTTTGCATATCCAGGCACCACAAAAAAAACTTCTCTGGGCCTCAGCTTCCAGCCTCATGACAGCACATTCCCCAAAAGCTCTCCCAGGTCAGCCAAACTGGCAAGGCTCCAGTGCCCTGCCAGCCTTGGAGAGTCTGAGTGTTGGGCAAGTTGTGAGGATCCCCACCATGTGTTCTGCAAGCCACCACAAGTGTAACAGGCTGGCCAAGAGCTGTCACAGCTCAGGTCACCTGCTAGAGCTGGGGGACCACCACATGCACACCCCTCCTGCCACTAGCCACTGAGCACAGACAGAGGAATGTGGCGATAGGGTCAGCATGTAGGGGCCTGGGCACACAGGCTAGGGAAACAGACACGGCCCTGTGAGTTTTGAGCATTGTGCTGATAAGACAGTCTGTGGGAGGCTGTGCTTAGCTGTGAATGTGAACAGGAGTCTCTGCCAGTGGTGGGAAAGCAGCCTAGTTTCAAGCTGCTCCTTGGTATGCCAGTCTGGAAGAAACCAGCTGCCCATTCAGCCCACAAGTGAAACAAGGGTGCTGACCTCAGCATACAACGCCTGTGAACACCTGGCTGCCCTGGCTGTGATAAATGGCTTGGGCTACTCTCCTGGGAGAAAGGGGCTTGAGTAACCTGGGTGGTGGGGCTTGGGCACCACCATCCAGGGACTTCCCAGTTTGAGTGCTTGCACCCAAGCCCTGTCAAATCCAACAGCTGTTGCATCACCAAGCTCTCCACATCCCTCTACTGCAAGGATTTCTCCTTGGAGGTCCTTGGAATTTCCAGATACTCACCTTGGACCTTTGTCCCACAGCCTCAGTGTCTGCACTCTCATACCAAATGCTGCTGAGGTCGGAGATCAGTAGGACATAGCCACTATTGCTGAAGCAAGCTTTGGCAAGAAAAGTGGACTTGCCAAAGCAAACAGAAGCCCAGGGCTGTGTCAGAAGGCTGCTCTCCATCTTATCAGCGCCTTCCATCTGCAAAAGAGCAATCAGGTCTTTACCCTCATCTCTCACCAAGGCATAGTCTAGTTTCTGCAGCAGCCTCACAGCTGGTTACTCTATGACGCCAGACCCATCTCACAGCCCAGAAGTGAGTATGCTCAGTCAGTTCAGGTGATACACATCCCTGTAAACAAATGCAGCTCTGCTGGGGCAGGCAGGCAATTTTAGGGACCATTGTGCAGGACAGTTCCTACCCCCACTCACTATAACCATTTTAAATGCACAGTAATGTAACTACTGCCTTCCCGTCATTATCGGGTCCTTCCCGTCATTAATATAAAGAGATTTCTACGTGCAAATTAGCGTTTACGCTGCCGTACTTGCACTTGGGCGGGTAGCAGGACTCGGCAGCCCTCCTCCTGCTCGGACATCCCGTTCCCGGGCTCCGTCCCCTGCCTGCAGAAACGCCGGCAGCAGCCAGCGCCGCTGTTTCCCTCATCTCCCTGCCCGCCGAAACACTCGGAGCCCCAGCGTCTCCGCTGCGCTTCAGCACCGAGGCCCTCCGGAGCCGCGACGTTACCCGAAGGCAAAGGAGCAGGCTGGCCAAAGGCTGCCGGGGCTCTGTCGAGGCGAGCGCTGCCAGGCCGCGGACGGGGGCCAGACTACGGCTCCCGGCGTGCTGCGCTCTTCCGAGGCGCGCAGGGCCGGGGCAAGCCGGGACTTACAGCACCACGTGTCACCGGAACGGATGTATCCCGGGCTTACGCTCCGGGGAGCGACTGCTTCGGCTGCCTCACCTGCTGACGAGGCCGGGAACTCGAGCTGGTGTGTTCCTTCTGGGCTTCCTCAGCCGCCATGGGCCTCCCAGCCGCTGCGCGCAGCGACGGGGACCGCAGTGCCGTAACGCTTTGTTCCGCCACGGCGCCGGTTAGGAAATGTTAACAAGCGCTCAGCGGGGGACAGCCCCGGGCTGCGGGCACCGGAGGGCCCGTAGTGGTGGCAGTGGCAGCGGCAGTAGCAGCAGTTGGATCTCCTGTCCCATGGCCCCAGGTTTATTCCTCAGCCTGTGCAGGCACCTGCCCCGCCGCTCCCTCGGCCTTGTACCGGGACTCAGCTGCTGTGCCCAGCCGTGGTGGGGTTGCAGGTGCTTGTGTCCTCAGTGCTCGGGGATAGGCTAGCCGGAAACCGCAGAGCGGGATCGCGGACACGGCCCCCAAACCCGCCGCCTTCATACTGAGCATAGCCCAATCCGTACCTGGGCACTGATCCCCTCAATCCAACACCCCGTATACTGAGTTCATCTATCCTGCACTCACGAACTGCCATTCCCACCCCAACCGATTCCCCCCTTCATCCCCGGCTTGCACCATATTCACACACACCTTTTCACCCTCTCTTGTCGTGATTCTGTGCAGGCTGCAGATACTATTATAGTGGGACTGCAAGAGGAATATCCCAGAGGATTTGTATCCCAAAGGGTGGCCCAAGGACTGCAAAGCTCCAGACTTTCCTACCCCAGCACTGGGCTTTTGCAGGCCAGTTCTGACTGGTAGAGGCAGTATAGGGCAGTTAAGCATCAGGAAGTGTCAGGACCTTTCACCTGTAAGTGAAAGTGGACTTACTGTTTTGAAGAACTGAGATGAGCTGTACCCCTACATTGGGGCATACTAGTATATAGCTGGTGTCATGAGCATCAAGGAGGCATGGACCAAGCTGGGACACAGCCCTGAGGAGGTGAGGAGCCAGCCCTTCCTCCAAGCACAGTGCCAGTGGGTGAGCAGAACCTAGGGTGACAGCCCTTTGCAGCTGGCTAAGGCACTGTACCCTTCCCTAGACACCCCCCTCCCCAGCTGCAATGGCACAAGGTAGCTGTGCCCTCTCCAGTCATCATCCTCAGAGTGCTGGGAAAGAGGAGGCTATCATCTCCCAGGCAGTCCCTGGCTGGAAAGGAAACTCCTGGGAAGTGCAAGGTTTGGTGAAGGTTTTAATAACTCTCTCCCAAGCAGGGAAATGATGTTTGTGCTGGGAGTGTGGAAGAACAGCTTCCTTCTACATAGGCTTCAGAAATGAGGAACAAAGTGGCTTGCAAGCTGCCTTCGGGACACAGCCCTATCCTCCATGAGAGGCCTCCACATTGTGGGGTGAAGCGATGCTATATTATGCAGGTACCTCCATTTCACTCAGCCTCCTGGCTGACTGCAGCTCCCCTGAGCCATGTTTTGGGAGCAGTTGTGTCCCTTCCCCAGGGGCAGTAGTCCCCTCCTCTTCTTTCTCATGGCTGCAGTCTTCTTTCTCATCCTCTTCCTCACTCCCTGGGCAGAGGAAGCAGAAAGGGAAGGCTTTGCAGGAGGATGGCAGTAGCCTTCTCAGCCCAGCAGGGAGGCCATATCCCTGGTTGGCTTCACTCTCCTCTCCACACCAATGGCGATCACCTGCTCCAACTTTCCACAGCATCAGCTGGGACAGCAGGCCTCGCTCCTCCAGGGTTCCTGCAAGCAGGGCAGTAGGCAGTGAGATGAGAGTTCCTTCCTCTATCTGTGCACTCCTGACCCACACCAGCCCCAGTATGCTCAGCAGAGCTGCCAGGACACAGAGCCAGTAGTATTGGGACAGTTCCATGGCCAGGTACAGCCCTCAGTGCTCATGCAGAACGCCTTGGACAGTCCCTTACCTGAGACTGTGTTCTCTAGGAAAAATGACAAGAAGCCAGTTAAGAAGATAGGCACCATGAGCAGGGAGACGAAGAGGAGGTCCAGAGGCACCCAACCTGTAGGGACAGTGCTAGAATCAACCAGAATATCTCAGGCCAGCAGTGGGAAATGGGCATGAACTGATGTGGCACATCCAGGGTTTGGAGGGGCAGCTGGCTGCTGCTGTGAGCTGATCCAGCCTCCCAAGACATCACAGGTGTGTGGTGACCATGCCACAGGGTCCAAGGCTTTGCTTTGCCTGAGGAATGTCCCTGCTACCTGTAGCCAGGTGAGCTGGAGGTATGCTGAACCACCGAGGCACCAAAAGCGCCATGAACATGGCAAAACCAACGATGAAGATGTTCCTCCCTGAGTCGATGTCCGCGTACTGGAAGTAGGAAATCCCCGTGCCCACAGCCACAGCATAGGTCACAGAGAGTACCCCTCCTGCAAGGGGCATGAGTCAGGCAGCACCAGGCAGCCTGCAGGCACTGCAGTGCAGGGGAAGGGCAGGGTACCCACCATGAACTGCCAGCGGAATGCGGGTGAGGAGCTCTGCCAGCCTTGGCGACATGCCCAGCACCATGCATGCCACTGCGCTTATTTGCACAGAGAGGCGAGAGCCAACCTGGCAGAAAGAAGGGCAGAAAAGCAAGGAGAGAGTCATCCTGCACTCTGTCCCCACCATCCTTCCACACAAAATTGCTTTTCCCAGTGTTGACTCAGTGACAGCCCGAACCTCCACACTGCCTGCTCCACTGCCTCTGCATCTCTTGTCGATCTTCCTAACAACACTCTGGGCATACCTGTGTGAGGCCAGTGGTGCAAGCGTTGGCAATGCTGGCAGCGGTGCCTCCTGGGGTGCCCAGCAGCCCTGCCAGGAGGCTTCCCAAACCTTCCATGCAGAGGCCCCGGTTGCAGGCATGGGGAGGCAGCATCGGGGCTCGCAGCAGCTTCCCACAGAGCACATAGCAGCCCACCGAGTTCATGCTGCAGCCGATGGCCATGGCAATGCCCACTGCCAGCGTTCGGGGGGTGAGCAGTGGCCACCCCCACTCACCTACAGCAAAGGAAGAAAGGTGATAGAGGCCCTAGCCAAAGACAGATAGATGGCTGCACTCAGCTCTGCTGCATCACACCTGCATAGGGGACGCGGACCCAAGGGGCATGGAAGGTGCTGTTGGCCCAGGACAGCCGTGCCAGTGGACCTGGGTTCAGTGAGTTCCAGGGGACGTGGAGGTGGCTGAGGATGGCACAGATGATGCAGACAGCAGCAAATGGGAACAGTACCTGCAAGGCAGCAAGGGGACCCTTAACAGGGGTCTCCTCTGCCTGCCCTAGCCAGCACCCAATCAGCTGTGTCTCAGACAGCAAGTCCCTGTCCTGTTGCCTCTTCCAAGGAGCCATACTACATTTCCCCTTACAACTGCAGGGAGCATCCCAGGCTCTGCCGCTCTAGCATCCTTAAGTGTAGATTTCCTGCATTTCTTCAGCAGCACCCATGACCTGAGAGCTGCATCAGGACTTCTTAACCCTGCCTCTGCCCCCAGAACCCAGCTTTGCTCCGGGGCCACTGGGTCTCACCAAACCCAGAGAAGGCCCTGTCCCTGGAAACCCCACACTGAAAAGCTAAAAGCCTGGAGGGAAACCTGGGTGCAGAAGGGAGCAGGGGCAGACAAGCCATGGTACCGAGAATGTGCGCAGGGTGGGGACAGATGGCTCTGTGGAGCATCCTCGAGCCTGTGGCAAGGCACAGAAGGGCAGGCGGTAGGACCCCAGGTGCTGGGAGAAGGTGACAGCAAGGAACATGACCCTAGGAGACATAGCACAGGTCACTATGCAGCATCACAACGATAGGGTCCCAAATGTGGGTATGTCCCATTCTGTCCCCATGGTGACAGGAAGCCCTGAGTGCTGCACAATAGTGTGGCCCTGGAGTCACGTACAGCAGTGCTACCCCCCAGCTAGTAGAGCAGAAGAAAGCAGCCTCCTTGTATGCAGACAGCCCAATGATGGAGAGGCTGGGAGCCAGGACCATGGGTCCACAGTGCCTGACTGCCCACCCGCACAGACCGGACACTCCCAACATCAGCTGAAACAGCCCGGAGACCACCACAGCTCCAGAAACCTGTGGGACAAATGGATGAGACTCATGGGCAGGAAACAAGAACAGCCCAACACCTTCCCTTGGCCATGCTCTCACCACTCCAGTAGCATCATTTGTTCTGCTCACCCCAAGGCCAGGGGAACATATGCACCCACTGTGCACCATGATTCCCATTGCCTTTGCACATCCCATTATATTCCCACTACTCATGGCAATCCCCAGGAGGGCTGAAAAGGGGACTGAGCATCAACCTGCTGGTCGAGCAGGACTGAGACTCCCAGCCCAGGATCACCCACCTCTCGCAGCGAGGCAGCCCAGCTCCCTGCAACAGTGCAGTGTGGTTCATGGCACACGCTGGCCATGGCTGTGCCTGGAAGGGAATGTTGGAGGGAGGTGATACACATGGATTCTGGGCTCCTGGAGCTGAGTTGAACAGTATGCAGCACAGGGGCTGTTGCCTGAAGAAGTGCCAGTACTGCATCATTTGTCCCCCCAGAGAGGTGAACAGATGTGTTTTGGGTCACTTAGGAGTGAAGTGCTGTGCACCATCACCAGACAGGCCCTTGCTACCTCCCATCCCTACCCCGTGTACCAGGCACTTTGTCACTGCCGCTCCCCTAGCACTGTCATGGCCCAGGCCCTGCAGGACACAGGCTCCAGGTCTGTGCTTACCATTCCTGTCTATGCTGGCACCAAGGGACAGGTGGGAGCTCAGCACTGTGGCAGGGACCAGGTACTCAAAGGATGGAATTTGAACCAGTGGCAACCTGGGGAAGGGGACAGCGAGGGTATGTGAGTGAGAAAAAGGGGGACAGAGCTGCTCCCAGAGCCCTATGAGGGAGCAAGAAGTAAGAAGGGAAAATAAGGAAATGCCAAAGTGGCAGCAGATCAC
This sequence comes from Eubucco bourcierii, assembly GCA_013396675.1. NCBI lineage: Eukaryota > Metazoa > Chordata > Aves > Piciformes > Ramphastidae > Eubucco > Eubucco bourcierii. Next base: position 407,307 of record VWZE01021313.1, on the reverse strand, counting down.
CTCATACCCCAATGCCCTAGCACATCCCAAGTGGCAGCACACAGGATGTTTTCCAGACCACACACAGAGCCCCTGCAAGGGGTGCAGGGAGCATAGACACCAGATGGTCTGCAAGAGCTGCTTATGTTGCTGGAGCAAGGCAGCAAGAAGTTAGAGGGAAAGCACAGCAAATGCTGGAGAGATGTGCAAGAGAGGAGGATGTAATGATGACAGGGAAGAGGACAGAGGGACAACCATGCAGGGATGCATGGCAAGATGTCGTCCTTGTCTCCTTTCCCATCTCCAGCAGCCTGTCTTCCCACAGCCTAGGAAGGGCTTGTCATGCCTTGCTATGACATCACCATCCTCCTGGCAACAGCTGCATCCCCCCTGTCCCACTTGCTCACCGGCTACCCAGGGTGGTCTGCAGCATTGTGGAGATGCCACAGGCAAAGAGGCTTTGTGCCAGTAGCTCACTGGTGGCCTGGGCATGGGGCAGCTCCTCAGGCAGGGTGGGCAGCAGAAGAAGATGGAAAATGCAGAGCAAGGAGGCCTGCACAGCCAGGTGCTGTGCGGGGAAGAGAGGAGGTGGTCACAACTCCCTGCAACAGCCAGGGTTGCAACCTCCTATGCCCAGCCCCCCTCCAAGTGAGTGCAGCTCCAGGCAGAACCCACCACTCCTCTCCCACAACACCCTGGCCAGAGCCCCAGGCACCCTTTGCCTGGCCCATCTGCCACCTGTGAGGATCCCAGCCCTCTCCTCATCATCCCAGTTCTTTGGCTGTTCACTGTTGTCCTCCTTACTTGAAGGGCTAAGCAACAGCTCAGCATCCAGGAACACATCTTCTGTGGGGAGCAGGATGCAAACACAGAGCTTCTGGCACCAGGCACTCCACAGTGGCCCCTATTCATGCTGCTGCCTCCCTGTACCACTCCCAGCTTGTGGAGTGGAAGAGGTGGACTCGCTCACACCTTCCCCCACCCCAAGGGCTCACCACAGCCCTTGCACAGCTGAACTTCCACCTTCTGCAGGAGCTGGCTCAGTGTTAGCCATTAACCTGAGTTGGTAAGTAACCTGCCCTTGGGGCCAGGAATGCAAGTGTGACCCCAGGTTGTCACCACAAGGGCCAAGTGACAACAACCCATAGCCAGGACACTGGACACTGTCATAGTGCCAGCTGCCCATGTCCCATCCCTGCCCCTTGTGCTACACAGTGCAGGGACTGGGTGTCTCACAGCACAAATACATCTTCACCTGCTTGGAGCATCTGTGCCATCAGCATCCTCCAGCTCCAGTGTGCCCTGCTGGTACTTGTTCATACCCAGTACAATCTCTCCGACATCCTGGTCCAGCCCTTCCTCACCACCAAGCACTGAGGAGCTCATTCAGACCTGCACAGAACCCCTCCACTGCCCAAATCCTGCCATTCCCCCATATGGATGCTGTGTCCACACCAGGAGAGTCTCCAACAGGTCTCTACCATATCCCAAGCTCCTAGGAGGAGGGGACCGAATGCTGCCATTAGACAAAGAAGCCAGGGACAAGAACTACCCACCTAGTTCAGAAGTCTCCCAAGGAAGCACAGACAGAGGATACTCATGTTTTTGTCACAGGGCAGAGGTGGCTGTGCCAGCAACAACTGCAATCCTGCCAAGCCCTTGCCACTTAGGGCTCACTCATTAACTGGACAGACTTAGGAGAGCAAAGGACCAGGCGTTCCACACATTCTAGAGGATAGGAAACCTCTTTCTGCCCACTGCCCCTGCCTTCCCAGGCACCTCTTGTCACCAGAGAGCCTGGTCCCTCTTGAGTACTGCAGCCAGGCACACAGCAAGAACTAATTTTATTGGAAGAGATTTGCATCTACAAAAGAGTGAAAAACAGGTGTAAAATCCACAGTAGAAAGAAGGAGCATCATGAGCTGGGCTGGTCAGTAAGACAAAGTGCCTTCTCCCCACCCCAAGGAGCAGTCAGGCACTGTTTGCTTACAGACACAGACACCTGGGGTTTGGGATAGGGTCACAGAGCACTTCATTTTCTGAACATTCAACATAAGCAGGATAAGGAAACTCAGTCTTAAACACAGCTCTTTACTTCTAAGCCTGATGAGGCACAGACACGTTGGAGTCCCTTCTTGGTGTAACCTCTGCGCCTTCCAAGGAATGACCTGGCAGTCCCCAAGAACTGCTGCTGTACCTAGCCAGCTCAGGTTGCTTGCTCCCCGCTCCTTTAACCTCCTCTCCTCTTGCCCAGGGACCCCATCCCCTTCTGGAGCACTCAGCCTCCTCACTGGCATCACTGCCTCAGCCCCTCAACCCCGCACATATAGCCCTGGTATCCTACATCCCACACACCACCTCTGCCTAGAAACACTGAGGTCCACCCACTCACTATAGGAACAGGTACAACAGCCTTCTTCCCTTAGCACCCCAGCCCAAGGGCACCCAGTTTCTACCCTCCAGTTAGTAGGCTCCTACCTCAGCACACCAAAAGCCATCCCGAATCTGCCCCAAAGCCATTCCAGCAGCCACAAAACTGAAGAACACCCCTGGCCTGAGTGAGAGAGGAACACAAATGCTGGTTTGAAAGTAATGCAGAAACCTCCAGCCCCACACAGTCCTAGGGATCAGGGGTCCCAGAAGTGCAAGGAAGTGAGCTGTGCCACACAAGGAGGGAAGGAAAGAGGCTGCTGTCCCATGCTCCTAACTGGGAAAAATGAAGCTCTTGATTCTGCTGAGATCCATGGCAGTGTGCAAGGAGCACTGCCTCAGCCCCAGGGGGTCCAGCCACTCCTTGCAATTGGGGGCTGCATCCCATGTGGGGCCTGCACTGGAGGAGTAGGCATGGCAGTGTAGCGCCGGAGGAGCTGGAAGCACAGCGAGTCCGAAGGGTCCAGGCTGGCCGGCAGCTGTGACAGGGCCGGTACGGTTCGATCTCTCACAGGCAGTGGGTACTCTCCGGAAGGGACCATGTTGGGGGCTCCTGTGTTGGGCTAGATCAGGCGCCTTTGGGTAGGACAGAGCTGTCATCACACTGCCCCACAGGTATAGTGCAGTCACCATGACATCCCCATGCCGCCGCTCCTCCGTTGGCTCGTTCTTCCTCAGGCAACAGGTGCTGCTGTTGGCTGGGGACATGTCAGGCAGCTTGGGCTGCACCTGGTCAGGGGATGGGGTTGACTGGGCGTCCAGCTGGCAGTTGCCCTCCTTAGGGAACAGTGCAGGCTGGTGGGCTGCAGGGCTGCCGTTCCTCATGCACACAGACCGCTGCACCACAGTGACAGAGGCGAAGACAGCGGCAAAGCCAGTCAGGTACACCACACCCAGGAGGCAGGCCAGCTGCAGAGAAGCCACTGGTTAGCCCAGACCCCCCCCACCAGCACCCCACAGCCATCCACAACCTGTCATGGTCACACATTAACCCAGTGGCTGTGATGGCAAATGGCAGCAACGTGGCTGGATGCCAAGGAGCAAGCAGCCATGTTGCTCATGAGTGAGGTGGCACACAGCCTAAACAGCACAAAACAAAACAGGAACCTAGCAGTTTCTGTTTAAATCCCCAACTAGCACCCAGTTCCCTTCATGCCTCCACCATAACCTCACATCATGACTCCTGGAGCTGTGGATCAGTATAGGGCACAGACTAAACCAGCACCAGGCTGCAGTGCCTCAGCCAGCACAGCTACAAATCAGTGTCTTCTGGCTTCTGACAGCTTCCCTTTCCAACAGGAAACAAATTAAGCTACAAGCTGCTGCTCTCAGTACAAAAGCGTCTCAAACCTATGGCCCACTGGGGCCCATGTTCTTGCTAGCAACTAGTGGCCCCCATCCTTACCTTTACCACTTGCTGGTAGAATTGGGCCAGCACATGTTGCCACACACACTGCTCCATGAGGACACACAGATCTGTGTAGGTAAACCAGCCACGCCACATGCCCTGCTTTTCTGCCACACTGCAGGGAAAACAAAACAAACAAACAAAAAAAAAACCAAACACAAAAATAAAAAGAGAAAGGGAATAGTGGTTGTGGCATAGACCTTCCTGATCAAGTTTCAGCAAAGCTAAGCTTGGAGAAGGCACTGCTCAAGGTCTGCAGAAGGGAGCTACAGAACCTAGCAAAGGCTGCAAGTACCCCAACCTCTTATTTCATTGCAGTAGGGCTAGCTCGGAGCAGAGTCAGAGCCAGGGCTGCACAGCAGATGAAAGGCTCACCCCCATCTCACACACCTACCGTCCTTCCAGCCAGCTCAGCACTTCAAACAGCTCGCGGGGATCTGTGTAGAGACTCCAGTCCTGTGGGGACAGTAGAGAAAGGTCAGTGCAGGCCAGTCAGGACCAAGACACATTCTCCTTGATAGAATTATGTGGGGAGGAAAAAAAAACAACCAACCAACAAAACTCAACCCACAACCAACAACAAACACACAACCAAACAACCAAAGACAACCAAAAAACCCACAAACCAGAAATCCAGACTCACGCCAGCACCTTCTTCCCCCCCCTAACTCTGAAATAGCTGCCACAGTGATGGTTTTACTTACAATAGCACTCAGGAAGTTCATCTCCAGTGTGTTCATGGTCTGGACATCCACCTTTCCTGCTGCTCCCCACTCATCGTTAAAGACTTCCTCCTCCTCACCCTCATCATATAGGTACTTACTAGCAACCATCTAAAAAAGTACAAAGGACAGGACCTCAGTGTTCCCTGCAACCTTCCAGGCCTCTCTCCAAATCCCAGACCACGCTACTTACCATGGAGATCAGGAAGAGGTCTGAAGACGAAATCTGCTGGAGGTATTCAGGGTTCCGGTGTCGGAGTCTCTCAATGTAAACCAGTGCCAGCATCATAGAGCAGGGTGAGATGCAAGCTTCCCTGCAGGATGGGTCAAGTACCATCACAAATGTTGTCTACACACTCTAAATGTGCCAGTCACCATGACACAACTTGTCTGCTCCCTCCCCACATAGGTCATGGTGGGAGGTCTAATAGTCAGTTCAATATGTCCCAGCCTTGTCACCTCCCTGCAGCCTGTCCTGAGTTGCAGCAAGAGGAAGCTCAGGAGATGCAGGGCAGAGAACAGAAAGCCTAGGCTCCTGCCCTCAGGGACAGCTAGCTCCAAATGGAGCAACCCTGCCTGCACCCAGGCACACAGAGGGCTTGTCTGTCAAGAGCAGGCCTAGGGTTCAGAACAGGCTACTCAGTGAGCTACAGATTCAGACAGTACAGACTCCTAGCAACAAGAGCACCCCAGAGTAGAGCAAAACTGAAGCAGGTCTGGCTGCGTCAGGAAGCCACTGTCCCTGCTAGCCTTGCTACCTGCCACCTGCCTCCAGCTCCTCTCGGACACTAATCAGGCCTAAGTACAAAGCTAGTGCTAGCTCAGGGGATGGAAGTGAAAAAACACAGGACTTGAAAAGGTAAGATTTGCTTCTTACCGAGATACGTGAGACACGTATTTCTTCTGGAGTCTGCGGATAGGGCTGGGAGCCACTTTCTGCAGCAACTCCACAGCAATATCTAGGGAAAAAAAGCAGCAAAAGAGTTTAGTCCCATGTGGCACAGTGCACCCCCACCATTCCTCTTCCCTCCACAAGATCACTGAATCTTAGTGTTTGTTCAGCATCTCAAGTTTAATTTAAACTATGAAGGCAAGAGAGGTCTTAACAGAAGTGAAAGATAAGTGAGGAACAAATAAAATAGGCAGGACAGCCAGACCAAAGCAGGAAGAGGATGTGAGTGTCCAAGGCCCATCGGCAATGCCAGATCCAGCTTAGCATGTCTGCATCACAGGGAGTTACCAGCAATCAGCTGCATGAAGAGGCGAACACCCTCCCATTACCCCACAGGACCTCAGGCTGCCCTTTCAGAGGCTCTGTAGAATCCAGCGCCAGCATCTCATCTTCCCAGTCCGTTGTTCCCCCCCAAACAGCATCCTAGTCCTCCAGAGTTCAATCAGTGCCAACCAGCTTTCCCACTGCCCTCAAGATGAAGACAACATATCCCTGCAAGCAGAAGCCTGAAGGCAGTGAAGGGGTGGGTATGGAAGCAGCAATATGGTATAACTGCAGCTCATCTCCGCCTCTTTCCCCTGTGCTCACTGTTTTCTCTCAGCATTCAAGCACTGAAAAGGCCAGAGACTGAGGGATGCTGGCAGATGGCTTCAGTGGTTTCTGTCTCACTTCTCAACATGACAGGACCAGCCAGGAGCATCCCAAACAGCACTACAGTCTGATGTTTGGCAAGAAGCATTTGAGAGGCAACTCAGCTCCATTTTGCTGCAGCGTCCTTGGCTGATAGATGAGAGCAGAGCTCATCCTAGCAGCCTTGTGTTTCCAGCAGAAGTGTCACCACACAGCTTCTATTCTCTCCACATCTCTTTTCCATCTCTCCAGCAATTAAGAGAATGGTTGCAGTCCATATTTGCCCGAGAGCAGCCAATAAGCTCAGAAACACTCTGCTCTAAGGGACCCCTCCAGTGATTGTTCCAGCCACACTACTGCTAGGAATCACAGCCACGTAGAGACAGCTCCAGACACCCCTTGGCAGTTCTCAGCCTTTCACTCTGCTTCTGCTCTTTCTGCCCAGCTTGGTCACCCCTGTATCACACCAGATAAGAGAGGCAGTGGCAATGCTTTGAGTGATTGAAAGTACATGAGGCCACTTGGGCTCTGTCCCAAAGTGAAACCTGATTCCTACAGACCATAAGTCCAAGCCTGTCCTGTGCCAGAGGGAACTGAGAGCAGTTCATTGCTGTCCCCATCTTGCAGCCACAGCACACTGTGGGTGGTTATAGTTGTTCTTTTCTGGAAGGAACAAATTCACTTTTCAATGTCTCTCCTCAGCCAACTCTGTACTGCCTCCTGCCAACAGTCTCCCAATGCCAAAGACCTTTTCCTGTCTTCCTGCTACTCCAAATTCTCCCCAACACTGCCTCTATCTTGTTTGAAGAGCAGCACCATAAACTCACAAGTTAGCATATTAGCAATGGCACATCTGTACCAAGCAGATGCCATAGCCCTAGGTTCTGTGGTTTTGACAGCAACTGATAGCAGCTGGTGAAGGACAGGTGTAAGAGCAGATAAGACCAGGGAGATATTTTCTACATGTCACTTTCAACCCCAGATGCTAGAGTAAAGGCATTTGTTGGGTGTGAAGCAGTTTTTACAGTTGACTGGTAGCCTTCAACAGTCTCCTACCATGAACATGCCCTTTGAACTTGCAACACTGGCAACATCCTGTAGAACAGTCCTATCTCACACCTGGGTGTGATGCCAGTCCCAAAGATGAGCCACACGCCTACCTCACACTGCCTATGTCAGAACTCATGACTCCCAGCTATGCCCATGCAGTTGGCTGCTCTGCCTGGCCCTGCTGTCACCATGTGCCCAGCACCCCCCTCCTTGCTGAGGTACATCACACACAGCCTCTTGGAGACTTCAGATCATTTCTCCAAATCTTTCCCAAAAGTTCTGAATGCAAACACGCTTCTCCACTTGCTCAGCATCCTCTGCATGCTGTACAAGCATTCAGCTAATGGAAACACTAACATGATCACACTGGGAAGGCCTTCTAGCAAACCACAGCTTGCCCTTGACCACTCCCCTCCAGTGTCACCTGCGCCAACTCCTTGGCCTCATCCCAACTGCATGTTCCTTCTCCCCCGCACACTGCTGAATCAACAAAAAAAAGAGATGTGATTCAGACAAACATACAGCAGGAATGTTTTCCCTTGGTGCTCAAACTACAAGTTAAACAAGCTCCCCAGTGCTTTGCAGAGAACAAGAAGCTTGCCCAAGACACATCTCATCAGGGACATGGCTAAAGCCTTCACTGCTAAGGAATTCTCTTGCAATCTAAAGCACTCTGCACACCAGCGAGATGTCAAAAACACAGCAGTGGGCCAGACAGAGCAATAAAGCAGAGAGCTGGAGCCTCGAGGCTCTGGCACTCTGCCTGCCATGTAGAGCGAGGGAGGCTGCGCAGGGGTGGGATTTGGCACTGGGGAGGGAACAGGTGACCTGTTGGTCTCAGCCCCTCGGCTACTTCCAGACCCTTGACTCAGCATTCCCATCTGTGGAGGCTCAGAACCCACCTGCCACGGGGCTGGAGAGATTGTCCAAGCTGCAGTCTTTGTCCCAGCCATAATAGAGCCGCTTCCGCACCCTCTCGCTCAGCTTCTGGTGCCTGGGCAGGAACTGCGGGCAGACAGCAGGGACGTTAAGAAACGCCCCGAGCGCTCCCTACGCCAGGCTCTCTACCCCAATCACGCCAAGGCGTACAACGGGCTCGACATGGCCCCCAGTAGCTCAGCCGGAGGCTCGGGTGTATGGTTGCACGGGGTCTCTAGGGCCAGGAACGATGCGGAGAGATACACAGCCATGTTCTGTGGAGGTGCAGGCCCGGGGACACCGAGGTCACCCGCACACCACCGAGGGATCCCGGGAAGACTCACCGTGAACTCCTGGAAGCCGCTAAGAGAGAATGTGCCCTCCTCATCCAGCAGCAGCCCGTCCAGCTCCATCCCTCCTGCTCGCCCCCAAGATAGGGGCTACCGGGTCCCGTCCGGTAACCGTCAGGTGCCGGTCCTTCTCTGGGCTGCTGCACGGCCGGGTCCAAGGACCAAGGCGCAGGCCGCGGCAACCGCTCCAGGCCGAGCCCTGGCTCTCGCCTTCTTCTTCCGGTGCAAGGAGTGACACTCCTCGCTCGCTGGCCGCATGCGCAGCCGGTCCCGTCACCCACACCCACCCCTCGCCGCGGGGCGGGCTGCTCATGCGCGCGGCGCCAGTGGTCGCCGGTCCGGTCCCCCTCAGGCGGTGCCGCCCGCCTCAGCCGGTGCAACGCTTGCCGCCCCTGGTGACAGCGGCCCCTCCCTCTCCCCCTCCCGCAGCCATGGCGAGCGGCCGGGCCGAGGAGGCAGCGGCGGCTGCGGCCGAGGAGGAGGAGGAGGAGGCGGCAGCGGCGGCGGCGGCGCGNTGAGCTGGGCCGGGGGGAAGCCGTGTGGGGCCGGGCGGGCGGCGGGGGTTGCCCGGCCGAGGCTGCGCAGGCCGGGCAGGTGGCTGTCGGGATGCTGCCTGGCTAGCTCTTGGTGGGGGGCGTTTGTGAGTCTTTGGGGTAGATGGCGATCACCCCCAGGCTGCCTGTGGTCTGCGTTTGTCCGGCAAAGCGGAGGGCAGCACGTCCGCGCCACCGGGGGATGCGCTTGACCGGGAGCAGCCGCGCTGTTTTCCTCCGACAAGCATCAACAGGCCCCTCCCCGAGGGGAAAAAGTGCCAAGAGTTCGGGCAGGATTTGCCCCGCGATAATAAAATGTAGATGGGCCCTAACTGGAGGCTCGCCCAGGCACGCTTCTGTTTAATTTTTGCATCCGTGCTTTATCGGTTCGCTTCACGCCGTCATCGCGACCGGTAAGCCCTGTGGCCTCCTGCAGCCGCTGGCTGCAGTGTGGCATTTGATTTAAGCCCTTTTGCTTGTTAATCCTTTGCTGGAGGGAGCTAGTGCTTCGCGGGAAGGCTGGGGCAGCTCGATTGGGATGCGAATGTGTACCCGGGCTTTGCCTTCCTTTCCCCATTGGCTTTCGGGTAGAGAGGACAGCGGCCGGTGAGTGGCAGAGCCCAGCTGAGGAGCGGTATGAGAAGCATCCTGTTTGTTTGTGTAAACAGTGAGCCAGTGTCACTGGCGAAAACGCTCTCCGCCAGCAGCTTTTCCAGCAGAAAAGGTCAGAATTGGCCAAGGAAAGAGTTAAAGGTTGACAGCAGATGAAATAGGAAGGTACAGGCTGAAGTCAGAGAAAAGCATGTGAGTAAACACACCTTTGAAGTCACCATGAAGAGGTTGCTTACCTTCTATTCCCTCATCCATACAATTATCAGAGTTGTAAGTGGTAGCCAGCTGCTTAAATGGTTTTGGCCTTCTCTACCGGCTATGAAAGCCTGAAAGGAAAGCTTTGAAGTTAGTGGGAGAGGTGCACCATGAGATGGCAGGGCTGGTATGATGGCTAAGGGCCTGTTCATGCAAAGGAGAAGAGCAACAAATGCCTAGAATGTGGGACAGCAGAGATTTAAATATCATGGAGGAGGAATTCTTTATAGTCCCATGGAGAATTCAACCAGTATCCTTCAACTGCAATCCACAAATGAGACAGAATTGGAGGAAATTCTTCCAAATCTGATGTATTAATCTTCAGAATTGCTTCATCTGAAGGGATAAAAATGTTGCCATTACATGTCCTGTAAGCCCATGGAAAGTATGTGGCTTTTGTTCTGTGATGCCCGGTGAGGGAGATCTCACTCCCAAGTCCTCTACCTGTGACTGCCACTCAGCAGGAAGCACAGCCCTTCGTTGTCCTGCACAATGAGATGCTCTCCAACTCCAATTATCGGTACATTTAAGATTAGCTATTTGATGGCAAATAAATGCTGAAAAGCAACAAGGTGAAATAGCAGGCAACTCTTTTTGGAAAGGAGTCTTCATGAAAGGGGTGAGTGAGGAGCTGATGTTCTTGCATGGAGGAGAGGAGGAATGCAGATGGCCGCTGCTGGCTCAAGGCCACCTTGGGATCTTTGTTGTTCAGTCTGTGGAGTGGGGCGATAAATTCTTTGGTGGGATTGTGTGACTGTGTGAGCTGGTATTTGGTTTAAGCCAGTGTGTTGATGAAGGACATGAAAGGTTTCATGATAGAGTCAAGTGAACAACTAAGCTGTCTAAGCACTAGTCTCTGATTAAACGGGGAGAGAACGAGCATCTAGAAGCAGGTGCAGTATGTGCTTTGGTGCTACCTGTGAGTAATGCCAGACCTTATGATGACAAATAAGATGTCATCAAAGTATGAAGTCAAAACTTTTGAGCAAACAGGCTGATTCTGAACCAGTCTGCTACAGCAGTCAGGATTTATGTTATCCAGAGCCTCTATCTCTGTGATTCGGAAGGACTTGCACCCGTACAAATGAGCATTAGCTTTGTTTTTCTCCTGGAGGAGGAGCTCAGGAGCAAGGGAAGAGAGCACTGGGAAATGGCAGGTGGTCATCTGTCTGGTGTTGGGCAAAGGTGCTGCTTGAGAATGTGCTGTGGGGAGAATGGGTGTCCGTGGAGTATAATGATTGCTGCAGTGGCCAGTAGCAGCCAGATGTTTCTGCTCTGCTGTGCACCATGTGCTCACCAAAAGAGTAACTAGTTGCCTTTCTTTTCTATAACACTTTCTTGTTTGATTTCTAGGTTGTTTTCCTCCACCTCCCTGAGACCCCTCTTTATCCTCAGCATGTCTCTTCTTGGCATCCTCTTACTGGAGAGATGGAAGCCCAGGTTCCTGTTTGATTTCTCAGGTATGTGATGAGTAGCACTGTAGCAAGTGACATGGTTCACCAGGTTGGAAGAGACCTCTAAGATCATCCAGTCCAACCCATCCCTAGCCAATCAACTATACCATGGCACTAAGTGCCTCATCCAGTCTTTTCTTGAACACCTCCAGAGGCAGTGAATCCATCACCTCCCTGGGCAGCCCGTTCCAATGACAAATCACTCTCTCTGTGAAGAATATCCTCCTGATATCCAGCCTATACCTCCCCTGGCACAACTTGAGACTGTGTCCCCTTGTTCTGTTGCTGTTTGTCTGGGCTTGATCCTTTGGCCATCCTGTAGGTGCTGTGTGATGGCACTCAAGATGACCTGTTCCATAACCTCAGGTCAGGCTGACAGGTCTGTAATTTCCTGGTTCCTCCTTTTGGCCCTTCTTGTGGATGAGCACCACATTGGCCAGGCTCCAGTCTTCAGGGACCTCTCCAGTGAGCCAGAACTGTTGATAAATGATGGAGAGCAGCTTTATGTCATTGTATATCCTAACACTCAGGACACAGGGAGAATTGCCCTTTTGGGTGACTAGGAGGCCAGCTAGCTTGTCAGGGAGGCTGGTGGCAGGGATGATGCAGTGTTTCTGCTATGTCCTTTCTGCCCTGAAGATGTCACAGTGAAGAGATCATTTTGGGTCTGAGCACATATAGCCAGCTGAGCTGGGGGACAGAAAGGAGGTCAAAGTGTATTCGTTTTAGTTAAGTGCAACATGGACTGCTGTCCTGAAAGAAGTGGAGCAGATGAGAGCCACTTCTCGCAACAGGTGGCACAGTGGATGATGGTGTCTGACAGTAGGGACAGTTAGTGTTTTGTACCTGTACTGAACAGCATCTGGTCTCCAGCTAATTGGTGAGTCTGATCACTTGGCTTATCGCTGCCATTTACTGACATTTTCCAGCGTTAAACAGAGAAGCAATAAGAGGTGTAGCCTCATAACAGTGCTAGGCATGGATGGGCTGCTGTCTGCTTTGAGTGCCTCCTTCACTGGAATTTATCAAGTGACTGTATCCAGACCTGCCTACTGCATCTAGTGCTGCTGTTCAAAGGCTGATCAGGCCCTCCGTCCCTCCCCCCTCTACTCTAGGGAGGGTTTTTGAATGAAAGCCCCTCTATCTGTGTGTTTGTAAGGTGCCCTTTATTTGACCTAGAAGAATACTGACTTAAAGGGTGCTTTCACAGAAGTCCTGATAAGATTAACTATATTTCAGCTGTACTCTTGAAACTGTTTGCTTTGTGTGGTTTAGGTAACTAGGCAGCCAAACTGGAGTGACCAATTTAATTTCCTGCTTATTCACATTGGATTTTTAAGGGGATAGTTTAAAGCCAACCCAAAACATTTCACTTGAAACAAGTCCAGAAATGCAAAAACCTAATGTCCCTTGCAGAATGGTATCATTGAGGCATGTGAGGGTAGAAATTGCTCCAGCAAGTAGCAGGCCTGTCAGAGTTGTATTATCCCAGCAGAAACAGGAAATCTGTACTAAAATTAGGTTACATAAGGCAAAGTAGTAAGGAGCAAAAAAACCCAACCAAACAAAAAAAAAACAAAACAAGCAAAAACCACCACCCAAACAAACAAACCCAGCCCACAACACACCAGGGGTTAGGCTAATCATGTCTTATCAGGTGTGCAAGAAATCAGTTCCCATCCTGCTGAGTGGTGTTCTTCCCCATAATTCACTCCTTCCTGCTTTTCTGCTCCTGACAGCAAAGAACAGGACAGCTTTCAGATGTGCTAGTAAGATCACAGCCCTGATTTTGACATGTTCCACTGGATCCTGTTTCCTCAGCTTCAGCTGAGGAAGGAGCAGTGCTCTGCATTCCTGAGGGGCCTCCTGTTGGCACTGCTGAATACTTAGGGGTTCTTGTGTGGTTCTCACTTGCCGCTGAAGCGGAGCTGCAGCTTTGTGGCTTTCCTCCTCAGTGCTTCCTGTGAGCCTTTCCAGGAGCTTCTGGAAGTAGGTCAGTACCACACCTTCAAGAGTTGGCACATATATACACAAACTGCTTGTGGCAGTTCTCTGTGTCTCAGGTGACTGCTTGTAACCTCATCTCTGAAGGAATGCTAAAACTAAAACCTCAGCGTGTGTTTTGCAGCTACTCATGCACTGTGATCAGGGACACATTAACAGCAGGGAGATGCACAACCTTTTTGGGTCCTGTCAGAAGGGACTGCATATTTTCAGCGCCCACGCAGGGTATTTTCTCTATTTATAACCACCTCTATGCAGAGTTCCACTTAAATGTTTCTTAAGGACTTAGGAACCACCTTAACTTTCTCCTGGAGTGAGTATGAAATAAGAATGTTTTCTATACCATTGTTTGACAGCTGTGTTTAGGATCAGTGTGGGAGAACACAGCATGGAAGAGCTTTAGCAAAGCCTGAATTGCAATTGAATGCTTCTACCCCTTAAAAAGGGCCCCTGCTTTTGAGCTAGAGTTCACATACAAATGAAGAATGCCTCTTGAGGAAGTGTTGAAAACCTGTAAGAGGCAAGGAATCCATTGGCGATAATTTGTCAGTACCAACATGTAACCTAAACTCCTGCATGGCTGACTGGTCTCCCAGAAGAGCCTGGTGTATGTCAAGTGGTTTTTATTAATCCACAACCTGGTGTGAAACGCTGACAAGATTTCAACCAGTTACTGATGAGGTGAGGTCAACTGGGAGTGTCTTCCTTGCTGCCTTCTTTGTAGCAATGCTAGACAGTGTGGTAACACAAGTTGGAATTAAGCCTTACCTAAGTTAATGTGTCCCATCAGAAATGTTCTAGGTTTTTTGTGGTTGTACTGTTCCTCCAAATGGTATTAGACTCCAGTGCTTTGAGATGGACAGTAGGCAAACTGCTTTGCTATGGGAAGGAACACACCATTGATTTTAAAGACAGCTTATGTTTGCCAATTAGTTGAAGTAATGCAAACTCTGCAGCTTGCTGAAACGTTCTTCAGGTCCCGGAAGTGTCACCAAAACCTTCAGAAGCAATTGAGAAGAATTGTTTCACTCCCTCTGCTGGCACGTTTTGGATGGCTTGGGTTACTGCAGCCAGTCAGAGTGGTGAGGTTCCTGTGCCATCCTACTTAGCGTGTTGCTGGCACATCTGTCCCACAGAGTACAACAAGCATCCCAACACCTTATTTGGTAGCTGGTACAACCAGTATAGCTATCCACCACAGATGGACCTGTGCCAAATGTGGTATATTTGATGATTTAGTGCAGCTGTTAGGTGAGGCTTTGGGATACTGCTGGATTCCTGCATGCTGCCATTAAGCAGCTTTAGATTTCTGAGCACAACAAAACACAGCAATGGTGGTTGTGTGAGGAAAACAGACGCCCCATGGGGGTGGAGCTGCTTCTATAATACTCACTTTCCACCCTGAGTTCCCTTTGTGAATGGTGTCTGCCAGCTCCCAGGCCACCCTGCCCAACAGGCATGGGGAGGGGAGCGAAGCGAATGGACAGCCCAGACCGAGAGCAGTCGACTCCTTTTGTCAGGCCCGATTACTGGAAATCTGGGTCACACTCTCAAAGAATCACCTCCTCCTCTGGGCGAGTGGCCTCCTGCTCTGCTGCCTGCATGAGCTGGTGTGGTGTCTGCAGTAAGAGGAGGAGTCTGATGTGCTGGTCCCCATGTCCTGTGTCTTGGGAGAATGGTGGCATGGCAGCTACAAGCAGTTGCTCTCTTCTGAGGCTTGAACTGGTGTCTGAAGTCTCACTGAGTATTGGCAGTGATGGACATTGGCCTTTTCTGTGTATTTCACGAACGTGTGTATTGCTACTGATGACTCCAGGGAGGATCCAAACTACATTTTCCTCATTATGCGTTTTTCAACCCATTTTTAACAAACAGACTAGAGTTTGGCCATAAACTCCCTCCCTTTATTTTAGTCCTGTTAATGTGAAATGGGGGAGACAGGGTCCTACTGATTTTTAGAACCTCTTGGACCAAGTTTGCTGTTGGCCAGACAGCATCAAAGATGTAGCTGTCCCTACCACATTTAGGGCACTAGGCTGACAGGGAGAGAAGGGTAGACCTCAAGAAGCATTTACGGCATTATCATGATGTGTTAATGACAGAAATATAAAGACTCTGCTGCTGCAAAAATTTTGCTTGAGTCTTGTACATTCTCAGATGCTAGTCAGCTGGACAGAATGTCCAAATTTATGGGCAGTCAGGCTCATGAGTTCCAGTTGTCACAGAAATATTTCAGGTGTTTTTTCTTCCTCTGTGTATCTAAAGGCAGAGTATAATTATATGTGACCTCTGCCATTGAAACACCACTCCTTCTTTCAGTGCTGCGTGGAGTGAGCAAGTCTCTTTTGATTATGACTGGGTTGGGTGCAGAGAGGAATGGGAGAAGCTTTCATTTGTTTTTATCCAGACTGCCACACCTTAGGGGTATAATTACAACTGTGCCTGGCACAAAGAGCTGTCAGGGGACATAAAAGAGCCCTAAATTTACATAGTTACACACAAACCTGGTATTGGTTACTTCATTCAGTGGGAAAAGATAGTGACAGAAGGGGCATCTCTGGCACTTGTACACAGCACCCTGCCAGAGACTATGGTTTGGACTAATCATTGGGAAATACATCTCAGATGTGTGAGTGCCATGTTGAGCTCTGAGGTGGAAGCTGAAGCTTTGCACAGCTCAGGGAACTTGCTAGCAGTCTTCTGTGAATGACAGGGATTAGTAAGCTGCCCTGGGCATGGCATTGGCCAGATGTGTTGGACACTGGGGCACGCCGTGTGAACCCTGCAGTGGAGAGCCCATGTGCTAGCAGCAGGGTGCACCTCAGATACCAGTCTCATGCCACATGTTTGTCCGTGCAGGTTGTGAGGTGTAATGGGGCACCTTGATACTGAGCTCTGGGTGCTCCAAGTCTCCAGGCATGCTTCACTAAAGCCTGCACAGCTCTGTCTCCAAGCCAGTGGCTTCTGCTTGCGTGAGAGCATGAAGAAGGTCCCCAGAGTGCATCCCTAGCACTGGGATGATACATCTCCAACTCTGCTGTGTTCAAGTGGTAAAAATGTTGGGTTGTATTTTTCACTTGGCTGACTGATCTGCTGTGTTCTCTCTACAGCACAGCCATTGGAGGAGCTGGGAGGGGAGAGGTAAGCTCACTGGTGTGTTCCTTGGTGAGAAGGAAGAGTGAGAAAACCTTAATTTACTGTGGTGAACTTGTCCACCCTTTTTGCTGCTATCAATAGACTGTATGGCTCCTGCTGTGAAATGTTGTTAGTGGCTTCTCCTGCCCTAGAAGTTCAGGAGCCACAGTTTGACACTCTGGGAAAATTCTTTCAGTAGCAGTAAAGCTCAAGTGCTTCTGATATTAGAAACTCTCAGATTTCTTCCTTGGATCTGTCCTGGGCTATTTTAAGAATTCTCTAGAGAGAAGGGAATCCCCAAGACTGACTCTTGCAGGGTGTATGTGCTGTACATGCTGGCATAGCTTACATCCCATGCTTGGCCATGGTTAGAGGTCTTAGCACCACATCCTGGTTATCTTGAACTTGGTGCCGGAGAAGGCCATGTAACTGGTTCCACCTCTAGTGCTTCTGTCTGTGTGGCTTTGAGTATTGGGCTTGCAGCATGGGGATGCTGTGTTACAGTGTCTGCTGCTGCTTGGCTCTCTTCCTTATTAAAGGAAAAAAAAAAAAATCTCTAAATCAAGTATCTTCCATAGTTGCAGACAGCATTTGGTAGGCATCTCAGTGCAGTTGCTCCCCACCCAACAAAACAGACCATGTTCAAAGATTGTCTTCTTGCTCTTGTCTGTCTCTAGCGAGGGGATGACTTCAGGGGCACAACCTCACCTGCTTAGTGTCCCTGAGCTGTGCCACTGTCTGGCAGAAAGTTGGGTCACCTTCAGGCTGTACCTGCAGGAACTGCTACAGTACAAGAGGCAAAATCCTGCCAAGGTAAGCTGGAGATACCTACTCTTCTGGGCAGGGCTTTTCTTTCCATTACTAGTGGCTTAGATGGAAGAACGGGAAATGAATATTTTTACAATTGCTGTCCCTGTTTAACACTTGCTGTTCATTCTTTTCAGACTTTGTGCCATGGGAGGCTTAAATAATGAATAACTGGCTTCCAGTATAGGTGAACCAGAGCTGAACTTAACCCCTCTGTGAACGGCTAGCTATATGTAGTTTTAGCATGCAAAGAAGGCTCTTAGATTAGGAGTGGGGAGACAAAGGAGCCTATAGTCTCTGCCCCTTCCGTAGGCTCCATTCCTAAGCTGGTCCTACCTATTTTGCTAGCCAGGATTGTAGCTAACGAAGTGCAAATGCAGCAGTGTTTCTGAGTGCATGGAAACTTGTCATTTACCATGTTCTGATGACTCTGATGTGAGTTCTTTGGAAAGGGTTTGTAGACAGGAGTTGCCTTAGCTTCACAGAAGGTAGACCAGAGCAGGCACTGAGGTTGCATTGGGCTCAGTGGGAGCCTAGTGTTCTGAAAGGAGTGGCTTTCTATCGCTGCTGGTTACTCCTCTTAGGTTAAAACACTGTCCCATCTACAGGGAGTGCAAAACCAGGACCAAGACACATATGAAGTGTGAATTCATTGGGAGCAAAACCCTTAGAGCACCCTAGCTTTTGTAGACCTTTTCCATTCCATTATGAATGAAACTACTCATTGTTTGGTTTAGTCTATCTGACTAAACCTGACCCTGGCTACAATCTCTCCCCAAGAGAATGCGGGACATGCTGGACTGTTATACTTCCTACTTTATCCAGAAGAGGAAGCTCCTTGTCTCTAATGCTTACAGCTTAACCCAACCAAGCTGTCTGAGTATCAGTTGTCAGCATCTGAGTGTGCTCAGTGCAAAGGTGGTGTGGTGACCTTGTTAGGAGCATCCCTTATTTTGTTCTAATGGGGTTTCCTGCATGGGTTGCTTAGATGTCTCTGCCTCTTGTCACTTCTGTTTGTTCCTTTCTCTTACTTCAGTTCTGCATGAGTGTCTGTTCAGGCTGCCTGATTATGGCTGTAGTTGGACACTATGTTCCAGGCATAATGATCTCCTACATCATTTGTGAGTATAAGCAGCTCTCCTGTCTAACTTAAGCTGAAACGTGACCTGACTGTGCTGTTGATATGCTGGTAGAAGCACATTTGTGGTTTTGTCGAGGACATCTGTGCTAGACAATTAAAAAAATGCAGGCAGTGTGCTGCAAGGTGTCTCTCGCTCCAAGTGCATGCAGTACAAATGTCAGGTCAGGAGAAGAAGCCAGCCTTAAACATCGCTTTCCTCTCCCCTCCGCGACTGGGGCTGTGCCGGTGACGCTCCAGGCAAGCACAAAGCTGTAGTTTCTCAGTTCCTAGGGTTCGAAAACCCGTATCGAGAGGGTTAAAGAAACTGCTGTTTAGTAAATGAGACCTTTTCTGCTGCATTGTGAGTCCCCACAAACTCTTGACTGTTCAGGTGGTCTGCTGCTAGCACATCTACATATGAGCTCTGTGCTTCTACCCTTATGAAAGTTTTGGTGTTTTTTAGTTTTAATAACTGCATTTCAGGGCCTCTATTGCATATTGGTGTTGGGTTGCAGTTGCCAAAGAGGAGGGCTTATGTGCCATCTTAACACAAATCTGTATCCTAACAGATCTGTTAGGAAAACCTGGTTAACCCTGCAGCTTTGGAATTAATAGTATCCACAGATGAGGATTTTAGGCAGTCAAGTGGGAAAACAAATGCTGTTCAGCTGTGTTTCACTCGATGCAGAGCCTCTTGTTGCTGCCCCGTGAAGGGCTGGGTTGTGCTTGGTCTGTCTCTCACACTTCCCACGTCCTTTGTTCACAGTGCTCAGCATTCTGTTGTGGCCTCTAGTGGTCTATCACGAGCTGATCCAGAGGATGTACACACGTTTGGAGCCTGTCCTGATGAAACTGGACTACAGTATGAAGGCTGAGACACTGCACCACAAGCATGAGAAGAAGAGTAAGGACCCACCTTCTTTCTAACCTTTTGTGGTTCTATACTTCAAGGGTGGAATCTGAGCAAATGGACAATGGGAGAGCACATCTGCTCACACTGTGGTGAAAGGCTGCAGTGGAACACATGAAAACAGACAGAAAGTGAATTGTTATGGGGAGAGCAACTGGGCCGGTGATCCTGGGGACAGCAAATGAGATAGCAATAGATTACCACACTCTCAGACAACCTCAGGGTTGTGGGAAACTTGTGCAGTTTGACAAGGTAGTAGAAGCAGTGGAAAAGTGATGTATAAAGGTATAAAATTCATTCAGTCTCATATGAAGCCTTTGTTCTCTTTCTCATAGAGCGACAAGGGAAGAGTGAGCCCGCAGCAGGTGATGAGCCAACAGCAGAGACAGAGAGCGAGAGCGAAGCAGAGTTGTCAGGCTTCTCCCCAGTGGTAAGAGCACAAATAGCTGAGCCAGGAGCCAGTGCCTTCCATCTGGTCTGTAGCAGCTCTAATCTGGGTATTGAGAATTCAGTGCCACATGGTTGGTGACACAGTAGCAGGACAGGATGAGCATCCTCCAGCCATGTGCTGACCTGGAATTGCTTTGATGGCTACACTTCATGCTCAGGAAATGTGAATGTCTTCTGAAGAAATGAACTTTCCTAGCTTAAGTGTCGAGGAGCCTCCTTACTGCTGGAAAAGGGAGGTGGGCAGCACGAGTGTCTCTTATACAGTTCCCTGCTCTCAGTCAAACTGTGTGGGGCCTTTCTATATGTGCACCACAGAAACAAACCAAGTATTGTCCTTTACAGAAGCTCTGGGCATGTAGCTGGGCTGTGTGGTGGGAAGCTCCAGCTTTCAAAGGAACGTAGATTCTTGAATCACTGCTACTTGTACAAGGCATCATTTGAGCCAGCATGAAAGCAAAAAGAAAGGAGCGTTCTGCTCCTTGGTGATCCCAGGAGAGATAGAAAGATTAAAGCCTTCTGAGGCTCCTACATGATGATCCCATCTTGTGCTGGCTCTTTCGGGTTCTTCACTGAGTGTAGGCAAAGCTTCAGGCAGTGAATTATTGCAGCAAAGCCAGTGAGCTGAGACTAGCCTTCCCTGCCAGTGCAATGAGCACTTTGCTCTTCTTGCTTTCATACTGCCTCTGTGCAGAGTCTGTGCAGCAAAATACTACTGCGTGGAAGCTATGATCTGTGTAAAGGTGCCCATAACCAGTACTGGCAGTCAGACACCCAGGAATTTGTCCTTCTGCCTTCATCCCATGCAGGTGGATGTGAAAAAAACTGCCCTGGCACTGTCAATCACAGATTCTGAGCTCTCTGATGAGGAGGCTTCCATCCTGGAGAGTGGGGGATTTTCTGTTTCAAGGGCTACCACCCCACAGCTGACAGATGTTTCTGAAGGTATGTGATGAAGGGACACTTCGCTGCCTTCCTAGTCCTGAGCGTTTTGTCCCAGAGCAACTGTCCCTCCAAACACAGGGAGAGAACCCAGTTATTTGCAGGGCGAAGAGCATTGAGAGGAGGAAGCAGTAACAGCAGGGCAGCATTCCCTGGCTTTGTGACTGAGCTGGTCCTGAATGGACATCTGCTTATGATTACTGCCCTACAAGGCAATGCTCTCTTATGACTCCAGTGAAGGAGCAAGGCCATCCACAAAGTCCTGCGGGAGTAATTGGTCGGTATAGTCACACGCCCATATATGATACTGGGTGAAACAGGTCAGACAGTCCACTCTGACAGACTTCCAAGCTCAGAGAAGGACTAGTTAGTGGTGAGGAATGTGAAGGTAACCCCTCAAGTGTGGTCAACTGAGTGTCTGGGCAAGAACAGGCAGGTGACATGCTGTAAGCACCATGGTTCCAGGCTCTGTGGGTTTTAATCGAGGGCTCTAGATACAGAGCACATGAGCTGGAGAAGGAAGTTCTCTCTGAGTACAGAGTCCATAGAACAGGATGAGAAAAGGGACACTCCTCATGAGAAGGGAATAACTGCAGCCCTTGTCTTGCTATGTTCCCAGAGCTGGGAGAATGCCCTAAAGTGAGCCATAGTGTGTTAGCTGGGAGAAGGTGGCTGGGAGGTATCACCTTAAGTCAAGATGGGGGGACCTGCACCTTACTGCTGGTGCCTTTCAGACCTGGATCAGCAGAGCCTGCACAGTGAGCCAGAGGAGTCATTCTCCAAGGATCTGGCAGAGTTTCCCTCCGTGGAAGAATATCATTCCAGAGATATGGGACCACAGAGTGATGAAGACGCCTTTGGCGTGCCTCTGAGTCCTGAGCTTGCTCATGCTGACCATGAGCTAGACTCAGCAGAGAAGGAGGCTACGGACTCTGACCTCTCCATCCTTCGCCTCGCATCTCCTCTCCATTTTGTAAATACGCACTTCAATGGGAGTGGGCAAGTGGCAGGAGGCAACACAGAGCCAAAGACTGTCCCTGCCCCGGGCCTGGGCATCTGCATTGACACACTGAGTGAAGAGATCGTCACCACTGCCATTACCACGGCTGTGCAAAATACCCTCTCTGCCCTGCTGCGGTCCTCGGAGGCCAGTGAGGGCCCCTCCCTCTCCGAGTTCCTGCCTACCGAGCCTGAAGAGAAACTGAACTTCCAAGCCCAGCTGTCAGAGAGCGAAGTGGTGGAGACAGAGACAGCAGTTTCACCAGAGGATGAGGAGGAAGCAGATGACTTTGAGCTATTGGATCAGGGGGAGCTGGAGCAAATGGATGTAGAGCTGGGGCTCAGAGAGGAACAAGAAGCACAGAAGTCTCCTGCCCCTCCAGCTCCCCCCTCTCTCATGCTTGCTGAGCTGCCAAAGCAAGGAGATGAGGAGGAGGCAGTGATGACAGCAGCACCGCTGTCTTAGGTCTTCTTTGTGCACCCCCTCTTCCTCCATCACTGAAAAAAAGGAAGAACTAACATGGTGAACGTACAGTGGGTTTTTAGATGTTTGTGTTGACTGGGATGGAAACGCGTCAGTGTTAATGTGCTGTGTCTGGAATAATGAGTCCTTTCCATCCTTCTAGAGCCCAGCCTTCCCTGGCTGAGCAGCAGACACCCCTGCCTGGCAGCTGGGGAAGAGCTGGCTCCTAGAAGCCTTACACCACAATGCAAACACCAACCCCAGCAAATGCTTCCTAGTAATGGTGCGGTATTTTGGTCTGTCTTCTGTTTGTCTTTCGTTTTGCACGCAGAGTACCAAGCTAGCTGTAGCTGCTGCTGATATCCACATCCCCAGTAGGACATATGCAATCTTATTTTATTGGGTTTTTAAATGGCTAAAAGTGTAAATAATTTTAACTTTCTTTAGTTTTGTTGGGAGGGAGGGATGGGGTGCACTGACAAACATGGCTCTCAGGGGCTAGGGGAAGGGTAAGGGGCTGTGTGAAGGGGAGGGTTGGCAGCAAGGGGACAAAAGGCAGGTGGGTGCTGTACAGTGAAGAGACCCCTTATGCCAACCGTTGTCATAGTCCATGCAACTGCTTGAACAGGCTCTGGGGTTGTGTTTCCCCTATCTGATTTGAGTTCCGATGTTGGCTGGCTGTGGAGATTTTTGCAAATGAATGAAACTCGCTCCTGGCCCTGCTCAGTGCTCCAGTTTCTTCCTGCTGTGGGCTCTTACGGGCATCTCTTGCCGTCTGCGCTCGGTCGGATACTGCAAGCATGGCACCCGAAGTCTTCGAAGCAGCTTGAAGAGAGCCAGGAGCTGTCACACGATGGCGGATCCGAGTTTTGTGTCTCTCCTGGGGCTGGGAGGGCGGGGGCGGGAGTGGGAGAGCAGAAGAGAAGAGGGAGATGGTGGAGGGGCAGCGGGGGCTGCCCGGGGGCGGGGTTTGGGCTGGCACCGCCCCGCGTAACGCCGGAAACGGGCGCCGCCGGTCGCGGTAGGTGTCCGCCCGCCATGGAGTTCCCGGACCTGGGAGCCCACTGCTCTTGGGCCGCCTGTCAGCGCCTAGGTGAGGGCCATGGGGCCACCGGAGGGGAGGCGAGGGCCGAGGGCAGGCACTGGCGCGGGGGCCGTGGCTGGGCTGCTGTTCGGTGTGGCTGGGGTTGAGGGGCGGGTCGTGATACCCCGCCTGCCCTTGTCAGAGGGGCGCAGGGCGGCCGAGATCGCTGTTCTTTCCCGCTGTCGGGTTGGAGCTGGGTGCCTCTGCCCAGGCACACGGCTGTAACCGGCGGGGCGGGTTCCGGGGAGGCTGGACACGGCGGTGGGTGCCGAGAGGTTCTGAGGGTTCGTCCTTCCCCTGGAGCACACGGCAGCCGCCGAACCCGTGTTGGGCGCGGCTGCTCCACTCGTCTCCGGCTCGGTGTGATTTCGGGGCGCTACTACAGAACCCGGGCAGAACTCGTTTTGAGGAGGAGCACCAGATGCTGCTGAAGGTGTAGCTATGGGTCTGCAGCCCCTTTGTTTCTGTGTCAGGAGTTGAGGGAAAAGAGAAACGGCCGTGAGTCAGGGCTGGGCCTTTAGGAAGCCAGGGAGGCCCTGGCCGCAGGTGGGCAGCGCTGACCTCTGCGGCGTTTCCCTGCTCCCAGACTTCCTCCCACTGAAGTGCGACGCCTGCGAGCAGATCTTGTGCACCGACCACATTGCTTACGCCCAGCACGACTGCACCTCTGCCTACAAGAAGGTGAGCATAGAGAAGATGTTTAGTTTAGCCTCCCACACAGAGCTGTTGAGCATTCCCAGTCAAAGATCAGAATAATTTGTGACTTTGATCACTTCGGCAGTAACCTCCGGGATGTGTGCTAAGTCTGGAGGTGCCCCTGAAAGCCAGGATCTGTATGTCAGTGCCTCAAACTTCAAACCTACCCTCTGCCATTGAGTGAAATGGTTTGGGCATCTCCCAGTCCAGCTGTCTTCCCTTCCCACAGTGTGTATTTATGCTTGTCACATCCGCTGGGTCAGAAACGGCACTTTTAAGGGTGGTGAGCAAGGTCTTTACCCACAAGTGATGCTGTGGAGACCATGGCAGACAAATCTTGAAAGGCTGAGAGACGACCAAATGGTACTTGGTATTGCCTAGCTGTAAGCTCCTAGCCCTTTTTTCTGTACAGGATGTGCAAGTCCCCGTGTGCCCCCTCTGCAACACTCCAGTGCCTGTGAGGCGGGGGGAGATGCCTGACGTGGTGGTGGGTGAGCACATTGACCGTGACTGCAAGTCCGACCCCGCACAACGCAAACGCAAGGTAGGAGGAATCTGGCACCCTCCATCTCACTGCAGAACTCCACTGGGTCCACATCGAAGCTTGGGGGTGGGCTAAAAACAGCACAGAATTTGTCCCAGCTGTTGTCCCATCTCTGCACAGGCTGAGGGAAGAAAGGGTTGGTGAACTTGATGTGCGGGCTTTGTGGTGTAAGCCTGGGGATGTGAGATATGATAGATTTGAGCTGGGCAGCCACCTGGCACATAAGGATGGTAAATGGTTTGCTGCCATTAGGAAAATGCAATCAGTGATTAGCTTCCCTGTATTGCAAGGAGAGGAAATTGCTGCAGGGAGCTGACCCTGCTGAAGTCCAGCAGCAGCTGGTGGACTCTGGCAAATAGAAGTCCCTGGGCAAGACAGTCTTCTTTCTGCTGTGCATTCTGTGATCATGAGGACTCCTGTCTGTGGAGACCAAAGCTCTAGTGAATTGGCAATAAACTATCTAAAGAAAACATTCAGAAAAAAACTCCAGAGACTCACAAATACTGGGGGAGGAATGCCCAGGGCCTGACATGGAGGGGAGGAACAGTCTTGTGTCCTTTTCACTGCTGCTGTGTTGTCTTTCAGATCTTCACCAACAAGTGTATGAAGCCTGGCTGCAAGCAGAAGGAGATGATGAAGGTGATCTGTGATCAGTGCCACAAGAACTACTGCCTCAAGCACCGGCACCCATTGGACCATGACTGCAGCGAGGCAGGTCATCCTCTCTCCAGAGCAGGGTAAGGGCCTAGGGGCAGACAGGCTGGCAGGGATGGGGCTGTGCTTGCCAGATTGGTGACAGGGAAGAAGCCCAGCTCCTCCTGGCTCAATGTCTGGGTCTGCTGGATTCTCACACTTGCTGCCCTATGTGCTCGGTTGTCCTGCAGCAGTGTTAAGGTTTGCAGAGTCAGCACAGCTGTACACACAGTCACCCTCCTGTAGCAAAAGCCACTGGTAGAGTGTGGCAGTTGTTCTTTCTGCAAACGACTACAAGCTGTGAGCTCGTTTTAATGTGAGTGCCGAAAGAAAACATCCTGCAGAAGCTGGACCTTCAGACATGTTGAGACCTCTTTATATGGAGCTATTTTTGCTACTTTTATAAGGGGATATTTTTAGCTTGTGTATGGGGCTGAATTCTGTCAGTTAAGTGTAAAAGATAAATACTTTATAATCAGCTACTTTGGGCAATAGAGGGATGCTGTTACAGAGACTTCTGTTAGAGACACTCAGGTTCTGTTACAGGCACTGTGATGTTAGGGCTTCTGCAGTGATGTAATTAAGGGCTTCTGAGATTCTCTACTCTCCATTTCTGGAATTCTGTCATGGAGCAGCAGCAGGGTTCATGCCTTATCATTCATCACCAAGTGGAACCCTGGACCAGGGAGGGGCAAGAGAATATCTGGCTTACAGCAGTACTGCCTGCTGGCTCCTTTGCTCTTGCTTTTCTGCCCAGCTCCTTATTCTGTATCTGATACTTTCTATCCATCCGTGCACCATGTTTCAAGGAAGGAGATACCACTTAAAACTCTTGGGCATAGCTGCACCACAACATGGCTACACAGGAGGAAGAGGAGTGGGGAGTCAGGGAGGCATTTTGCTTATCTGGCTTCATCTCTCTGGGTTTTCAGTGCCTGGACGCTACTTGTGATGGTAAAATAGTTGTTCGCAAGCATCTTATCTGTCCTAGGCATGCTGCAATTGCAAGAGCTCAGGTATCTTCCTCTAAAACTGTCACAACATCCAGCAGTGGAGCTGCCTGGACAGCAGACAACCCGTCTTCTCCAGCTTCTGCCAGGTAAAGTGATGACCAGAATTGTTATTCTGAGGTAGGCAAGACTGGGCTCAGCTTGGTTCCGTGTGGGTCCCTTCTTCTTGTGCATCAGCAAACTTGCATAGTTTTACCAGGGCTCCCTTGGTACAGGTACCTTGTCAATAACCCAGCTTCTGTCCTGTTTGCAGAGGAGGTAGAGCAGCTGTGTCACAGACTCGCAGCACCTCCCCTCCAGCTGTCATGCTGCAGAATGGGCTGGTGAGTGGTTTGTCCTGGGCATTCAGGGTGGGTTTGAGTGGTTCCGGTGCCCTAGGGAGCTACTGCAGCAATCACTTTTTAACCCATGTTCTGTAGGTAGCTGTGATGCTCCCCAGCTGTGCTTTCCCTGGCAAACAGGGATCTCAGATGCTCAGTGCAGAGTCGGTTTGCTCTAGTGCCTGCAACTGGCACCTCCTGGCCACACTTGATGCTTGGCTTTCTCCAAAGGGATGAAGTTCACTGGCCATTTTCCTTTGGTGTTTGTCTCTGTTCTGCAAGCCAAGGGTGGAGAAGGAGACTGGAAACTGCTTAGCACTGGCAGTCAGGGCTGTGTTCCCTTGTGTGGAGGGAGAGCAATCTGCAGGTCTGTCCTGAGCCTAGGGCCCTCACATTGCCTGTGTCTGGCCTTGGAAATAGGAGGTGCACCTACCCTTGGCCAGGCAAAGACTGTATCTGCTGTGTGCCCCATGGGGCTGCCATCTGTCACCCCGGCCAAACTGGTAAAAAGATGTTTTGTTTCAGAGTGAGGAAGAGGCACTGCAGCGAGCTCTGGAGATGTCCTTGGCAGAGTCAGCACGCAGCTCAGTGCAGCCACCCAGGTATGGCCCAGGGACACACGGTGTCATGCTCCAAGCCTCTGTATGAGAGGTGACCAGCATCATGTGGCTTTCACATGATATTCCTTTCAGCACATGATGCCTCTGTGGGGCTTACTGGGGGGGAAAAAGGAAGAGTCTAGAGCTGCCAGAGTTCTCTTAATGAAGCAAGCTCAGTGGAGTTCTGGGAGAGGACAGTGACCAACAACATAGGGTAAACCATTGACCATTTGTCAGCTAACAAGTGTGGCTATAGTGGGACAGAGGTGGAGCAGAAGCGTTCAAAGAGGACACTGGGAGTCCATGTCCTTGTGCACATTGCCAGGTGCTCCTAAAAGCAGTCTTACAGACTGAGCATGGTTCTCCTTGGCCCGGGATGCTGGCTATCAACTGCAGCTGCATTCTCTAGGGCCCTTGGCCTGATCAGGGTGATCCTTAGTTGCTCCCTGCCCCTAGCTGCCCTGAAGGATTGGAGTGGCAGGAAATCCTGCCACCCCAAAGGGCTCTGAGCACAGGAGCGGCTGAGGCACAGAATGCACCCCTTTCCCAGCAGCACACAGGAGGAGGAGGATCTGGCACTGGCCCAGGCACTGTCAGCGAGTGAAGCCGAGTACCAGCAGTCACAGCGGCAGGTGAGCGTAGCTGGCTGTGGAGTCTGTGCTATGTTGGAGTTGATCCTGGCCTGGCTGGGATCATGGGGGACCTCCTTGGGTTCTGCTGCTTCTGCATTCTGTCTAACATCACTTTTCTCACCAGAGGGCAACCCAGCCAGTGGCAATGGTGATATCACGGCTGAAGGCTTGAGCACTGGCTGTGCCCTCTTCTAAGACAGAGGAAGAAGCCTATCCTCCCTTGCTCACTGTGTGCTTCTTCCTCTTCCAGGTACACGGTTCAAAGCCATCAAACTGCAGCATGTCGTAAGCTGGTAAGGCAGGGTGTGCCAGCAGACATAGGAGCCCACTTATGACCTGAGTTGCAGATCTGGCCTCCCACGTGGATGCTGTGAGGGTTCTGGCCTGGACACTGATGATACGAGCCCCCCACCAGGGACACCTCTTCTCCCTGGGGGCTGTAAGCGAGCCACAAAACACACACAGACACCTCAGCACTACTACTTGGGTAAAATTGGTGCAGCAAATTGCTGATGCCCCTGGAGAGGCAAAGACTGCGAAGGACAAGCTGAGCACAGGCTGACCCCAGCAAGCAGCAGCTCGTGACATGCACTTAGCCATAGCTGTAGCAGCCATGTCCCACTGCTGCTGGAACTGCAGGGTGAGGCAAAGCTGGCCTGGGGAGAAGTGCTCTGTGAGGATATTTGCATGCTGGGACCTGGAGCCTGAACGCAGCTGCCATCCATGGCAGCGGGGGAGGCTGAGTTTCATGCTCAGAGGGCCTTGCCATCCACTCAGCAAAGAGAAGCTCTGGCTGGGTTGGTCTCTGTTGCAGGCATGGCACATGTGCAGCCCCCTAGATCGTGAAGGCAGCCCCTTCCTTGCTCTGTGCCTCCCCTGCTGTTTGCATGCACAAAAGCACATTAGCCTTACCCAGGTCTGTTGGGGCCCAGGACCTCTCTGAGATTCAAGGGGGCTGCGTTTTTGCTGTAATTTAACAAGGGCCATTGACTGAAAAGTAGCTTCAGTAGTGACTTGACTGTGCCAGCAGCAAGTGTATGGGCAGACTGGAGCTCCCTTCCTGCTGCTGGCTGCTCTCTGCTGCCCTAGACTATCCCAGGGCCCTCTTAATGCTGCTGGGGTAGGGATGCCTCCCTCCTTCCACCCATGCAGCAGGGCATCCTTCTCGGTAGCAGCAGCACAGGCTTCCTTGTAAACACAGCCCTGAGACTGGAGCCAACCCTTCCTTGCTGGTGTTTGGAGGCAGGAGCTGACCCCTGGATGGAGGGTGCTTGTCCTGCTGGTCTCTTGCAGGGAGTGTGCACAGCTATGCTGCTTTCCCACCCACTCTCTTGAGCTTCTCTGCAGGGCTGTAGCTGGTTCTGCACAGGGCTGGGCTGTTGTGCCCCATTCTGAGCAGTGTACAGCTGAGGTGGGGGTTACCTGCAGGAAGTGCATCCCTACAGAAGGAGGTGGGTTCAGGCTGGACTGAGGGAACACTAAGTCAAAGTGCTGTTTGGGAGAAAAATAAAAGCATAGCGCAAGGTGCAGAGATGCTTTGTGTCCTGTCCACAGCAGTTCAGGTCTGCGCCTTGAAGGCATAAGGAGGGTGGCACACAGAGGACCACATGTGCTGTTTTCTTCTTTTGCAACTGGAGTACAGCCCCCCTACCATGCTTAGCCCTTGCTGGAGGAACGGGCCAGATGCTCACAGCCTGCTCTGCCCCTCTCTTGCTTCAGCCTAAGGAGCTCAGTTGTGGAACAGAGCTGCTGGTCAACATAAGGGCATGGGCAGTAACCTTGCATGGGGCACAGCCCCTAAGGTGCGTCCTGCAGGTTCATACCCTGCCCAAAGCACACACGCGCAGAGCTGGGAAGGACCTGGTTTAAGAAACTACACAACAGCAAACCAAACAGGTACAAATAGTGGAGTGTCCAACCCTGCCCCACAGCTCTGGGGAATGTGGGACCCCAGCCCATAGCTGGCAAAAAGCTCCCTGGCAATGTGGAGGCCTAGGCCACAGTCATTGTCACAACAGAGTCCTCTGGCCATGGTCACAGCCCTTTCTTGCTGCTTGGGGACTTCTCGGTACAGTGCTCCTTGCTCTCATCCCCAGCCTGTTGCTTCAGCCACATGCCAGCATACACACCACCCTTCTGCAGCAGCTCCTCATGCCTGCAGGGAGAACAGAGGGGTTCAGTGGCCTGAGCTGGTCCCAGGGGAAGGGAGGCGGTCTTCGGTGATGCAGACAGCACCAAGCCCTCCAAATATGCTCACCTGCCTCGCTCTGCAATGCGCCCATCCTTGAGCACCAGGATCTGGTCTGCACCCACCACGGTGGATAGCCTGCAGAAAAAGGCAGGGTGTTAGTCTGGCTCAGAGGGAAGGGGATCTGGGGGGAGAGGCATTGCATTATGCAAGGAGCTGCAATCATGGCAACTGTCTCCTGAGCAGGAGGACAGGTCCGTCGACCTCTGGGGAAGGCTGGCCAACTTAGAGAGCTCAGCACCTCCCAGATCAGCCTTTCTCCCCCGTCCCTACCTGTGTGCAACAACAATGGTGGTGCGGTGGGCGCAGACCCTAGCCAGGGAAGCCTGGATGTTCCTCTCAGTTTCTGTGTCAAGTGCGGATGTGGCCTGTGGGTGAGGGTGTCGGGAAAGGATTCAGGCAGCAGAGGCAGCCACTGGGGCAGGGGATAGAGCAGCAGTGCTGTGCTGGGGGCCACTGTCATTTACCTCATCCAGCAAGATGATGTGAGGACCCTTCAGGATGGTGCGTGCAATGGCGACACGTTGCTTCTCCCCACCGCTCAGCTTCAGACCTCGCTCTCCTACCTGGGTGTTGTAGCCTGCAGGCATAAGGGTACGAATGTGCTGTACTGCTGCCCTCTAAAATGGGGATGGAGACCAGGGCTCTGCTGCTTGGGGAAGTTCTGCTGAAATTATGCTACTGCCTGCTACAGCCTCTGTTCATCCCTGCCTGGGGGCCAATTTTAGCCTTGGAGAGACAGCAGGGAGAAGCAAAGCAAAGCACAGGGTCACAAGGGTGGCCCCATGGGAGACATCACCCATGGGTACATGTGAGAACAGCTACAAGGACATGGAGGACCCCTGGGCAGCAAGGGAGGACAAGGAGAGGACCACGGAGGTCTCACCATCAGTGAAGGAAAGGATGCGGTCGTGGATGTCAGCAGCCCGGGCTGCCTCCTGCACCTCTTCATCGCTGGCCAGGATCCGTCCATAACGGATGTTGTTGGCAATGGTGTCATTGAAGAGCACAGTGTCCTGGGGCACCACCCCGATATGAGCGCGCAGTGATGCCTGCTTCACCTGGGGTGGGGAGGGCTCAGACAGACATAAATCTCCCACAAAGGCTCTCCACCAAAACCCAATCCTAACCCTCACAGCCATGAGTCCCATGTCCTGCTCCTTACAGGGTGTGTGCTTCAGGGTCCCCTCTGGACCACAGGCTCAGCTGCATATCCATCTTGTGGCTGGGGGATCCTGCCAGTGCCCTGGCCCTTTCTGGGGAGCCCTGCCCAGTCTCTGGCATTTCAGCCCAAGGGTCCAGCAGTGGTGCCCTTTTCATTCCCAGTCGTGACACAGACATCAGCCTTCAACGGGGCTTCAACTACTACCCTGGGGAGATGCCAGTGTCTGCACTGAGCAGTACTGTGAGGCCCAGAGAAGCTGATGTCATCCATCCCAGTCCGCAGAGGCCTCCCACCCTCACCTGGGAAATGTCCTGCCCATCAATGCGGATGCAGCCGCCCCGTACATCATAGAAGCGGAAGAGCAGGCGGATGACAGTGCTCTTCCCAGCACCTGAAGGTCCCACCTGCATGCAAAGGTACAGGGACATGGAGACACAAAATGCTCCCAACTGATGCAAGATGCAGGGGCTGGTCAGGGAAGGATTGGCCCTGTGTGGGTCCGTCCTTCCCACCTCCATGCTTTCCAGTCCCCTCTTCCCTCCTCTAACTGTCTAATGGTAAACCCACATCCAAGATTCCACTCTTACCAAGGCCAGAGTCTGCCCAGGCATCACAGAAAAGGAGACATCCTGCAGGATTTCCCTCCTGGGAGAAGAAGGTGGAGAGGGGCTCAGGGCCATCTCTGCTGCCCCACAGTCCTGTGCCAGGCCCCATACCTCAACCTGTCCCACTCCATGCCCGCCACCTCATACCCATCCATGTAGCCAAAGTGTACATTCTCAAACTCAATCCGCCCGGCCTCCAAGCGCAGGTCACTGGCATTGACCACATCCTTCACCTGCCAGAGGGAGAAATGTGGCCTCAGAGTCAGCCTGCCCCAAGGACAGGACCATGAGGTCATGTCAGGAAAAGGGGACCAGGAAGGTGGCACTCACCTCCTGCTCCTCATTGAAAAGCTCAAACATGTTCTCCATGTCCACAAATGAGGTCTGGATCATTCTGGAAGGGGGAAAAGACTGGGAAGAAGGGTTTGGGGTAGCATATCTCAAAGCCGTGGTGGGGAGACAGACCCCAGGCACCCCTGCAATTCCCAGCATTACCTGTAGTAAGTCCCAAACCAGTTGAGAGGTGTGTAGAGCTGGATGATGTAGGTGCCAAAGAGGACAAAGTCCCCCACCTGGAAAGAACAGAGTAGAAGTGCCCACCACCACCAGTACCAGGGCTCCACCCTGAGCAGGATGCTGCCCAGGCTGTCACCAGCCTTACCTGCAGCTTATTTTCAGTGACAAAGTAGGCACAAAGCAAGGACCCTGCCAGCAGCCCCAGGCCAATGACAAGGTTCTGGGTCTGGTTGAGGAGGCCCAACGAGGCATTAGCCTTCCACTCTGAGACCTGGAAGACATAAGGTCCTCCTGAATGCTGCCACCTCAAAACCAGACCACGGTAAACTGCAGCTTCCACGCAGGTACCTGTGAGGCTTGACTCCTCCCCCAGCAAATTTCGCACTAGTGCTGAGCTCCCTGTACCTGGTACTTAATGATGGCATCGTTAAAGCGGTCCACCTCATAGCTCTCTGCATTGTAATACTTCACCTACAGGACAGAGAGCCAGCATCAGTGAGCAGATCAGCTCCCCCAGTGCCAATCAGTGCTCAATGACGCCCCACTGCCTAAGGTACCGTCTCAAAATTAAGGAGTGAGTCCACAGCCCGGGACTTGGCCTCATTGTCCCGTCTGTTCATGTCCCGGCGATATTTAGTCCTCCACTCAGTAATGAAGATGGTCAGAGCTGTGGGCAAGAGGGGGCTGTATTGGCAGGTGCCCACTGCTCCACAGCCCAGCATGGCAACCCTGCACCCTGACCCTCACTTACTCAGGTAAAGGCTCATACACACAAAGATGATGAGGCCAAACCAGGCGCTGAAGACTGAGGTGAAGTAAATGATGCCGATGACAATGTCTGCTATGGTGGGTACGATGCTGAAGACGATGTAACTGGGGGACAGGAAGGGGATTGGCACATCAGCCCACTCTGGTGGGGCTGCCCAGTCACCCTGCACCCGCCAAGGGTATGCTCTCACCTGAGCAGGCTGTTGATGCTGCTGGTGCCGCGGTCCACGCTACGCAGGACCTCACCTGTGCGACGCCCCAGGTGCCAGCGCAGGGACAGCCCATGCAAGTGGGCAAAGAGCTGCACCTGCACTTGCCTGTTGGTGAACTGCTGCACCCATACCCACAGGAAGGTGCGCAGGTTGCTCACAAAGCCCGTGGAGCCTGTGGGGCACCATGGGACAGTCAGTGGGTACTGGTGCCACTGGGGCATGCAGCTAGCTCTGAAAGCTCAGCCCAAAAGGAGGGATTTGGGATGGGCTCCTCTGCTGTCCCCAACCTGGGACCAGCCCTCATGGCTGCTCCCAAAAAAATGCAGCAGTGATGGGGGTATAATCCTTGGCCATCCCAGCCCCAGTATAATGTGCCCCACACTGTCTCTCCCCAGCACCCCATCCTTCCTGACAGTCCTTACCAGCACCTCCACCCTGCAGGAATTTCAACCCCACGTAGATGCTGACAGTCCAGGCCAAGGTGTGCCAGGGAGCACTCTCTGTCAGCTGGTTCACTGGAGAGAGTGTGGTAAGGGTCAGGACAGAGGGGCAGGGAGCATTTAGTGAGGCATCCTCACATGCTGAATGCCAGGCTCCTCACCAATGTTCTTGTAGCAGACAGGGACAAAGACGTTGATGGCACGCTCCAGCCCCATGAGAGTCATGCAGAACAGCACCAGCCCTTGCAGGAGGTGGTTGCCCTTTGGCCACATGTATGGCACCAGCAGCTGCAGCTTCCTCCTGAAATTCTTCCAGGTGGAGGTGGTCCTGTTGGAGTCAGGCAGGAGTGGCTGCGGGAGAACAGTGTGAGGGGTTACTGCCCTGGCACCCCAGCCCAGCTGGCAATGGCCCCAGGGATCACCCCACCCAGAAAACCAGTCCCTTCCTCCCAGGGGCCCCACTCCATCCTCCCAGCAGCACTGTATCCTCCTGACAGTGGGCAGGGAGCTTGGGCAGACCTAGATGTGGCTCATGCTTGATTTCCTGAAGATGCTGATTCCAGGGCAGCTGTATTTCCATTTTGTTCACATCTGCTCCCTGGACATGTTCCCAAATCATTCCAGTCCTGGGACTCACTTGGCTGTTCTCCACGTCCCGCTCCTCCTCGTTGACCAGAAGCATGTAGGGCTTGTGGGGCAGCCCTGGGGCCTTCATGCCCAGAATGAAGAGCATGAACGTGCAAATGTAACGCAGCAGCCAGAAACCAAACTGCACCTGAACGGAGAGTGAGGATCGACATTACAGCCAGTCCTTATCACAGCCTGGCCGGGCTTGGGATGGGTATGACTGACAGATGCAAGGAGTGGGGCACAGGGGTGAGATGCTGCACACTCAGAGGAAAGAGGACACCCCATGCAACTCAGTGGGACCTCTGGCTGAGCACAGCACCTCAGGCAGCACCCAGACCCCCTCTTTCCTCCCCTGACTCATCTAGCTCTGTACCCTCCAGATTGGGGTGCCCCTACCCTAGGAGCAGCAGGGAAGTAAAAGGCAACAGGCAGACTCTGTGCCTGGGCCTGGTCCAGGCAGAAGTGGGAGCTGAGTCAGATGGGGACATGGATAGAAGTGTGATAGCTGGGCTCAGGGCTGAGACTTGCAGCAAGGTGCGTGGGTGCAGTCTGGGAGTGTGCACACCCTGGGCATGGCACACCCCACCCCAGCACTGCAATGCTGCAGACCCCACCCTACAATCAGCCCTGCCCCTGACCACAGCCCATTCAGCCCACCTTCTGGTTGGTGTCCTCCAGTGCCCACCACCACAACGGGCTCCTCCAGGACACCAGGGTCAGGTTCTCAGCAGCAAAGGCCAGTGCCCAGAAGAGCAGAAGGACAGTGCCATGGCCTCGCGTCCGGTCTTGTGCCAGCACCCGTGTATGCTCCAGCTGCAGGAGGGCAACAGCGCAGCCCCAGCTGAGGGCCCAAAGGCAGGCATGCAGCAACATGTACCCGTAGAGCTGTCCTGGCCCTGCTGCTTGCCATAGCAGCCCACCAAAGGGCTGCAAAGCCAGGAGCAGGGACAGTATGACCTGGCCATGATAGAGACGGGAGCGGGGAATATACTTGGGCTCCATAGCACGGCCAAAACGGACATAGCAGGCATACTGCAGGGCACCCAGCAGCAGGCAGACACTCAGCAGCACAGTTGGCACCAGGGTGAAGAAGAAGCAGGGCTGGAAGCCCTGCTGGACCCAGGCCTGGGCAATGGAGCTGTTGCCCTCACAGTAGCTCCTTAGCACCACCATCCTGGCAGGTCACTCGGCTGTAGAGAGATGAAGGGCTGCAGTAAGGTTTCAAGATGAGTTGTCAGGTACAACTGCAAACAGAGACTCATGGTGGGATGTCATGGGAGGCACTCATAGGAACAGGGACAAGCACGACTGGACAGACAGAAGGGACACGCTGCATGCCACTCTGACGCAGCCATGCATGCAACCGGGGCAAGCTCTGCACGGGAATGGATATGAACACTACACCAAGACCCATCTGTGGGCCCTGCCGATGCCCTGGGCACCTGGGCTCCTAGGGATGCGCTCGGGACACGGGGGGCAGAGAGAAGGCACGGACAGGAAGGCGGTGGAATGCTGGGACCGGGAAGATGCAATGCGAGGCACCGCAGCCGTGGTCGGGCCAGGGTTAACGCGGGGCTGGGGAAACGCAAGGACAAAAGGAGGGGACAGGCAGGGGACACACTCGTACAGGGTGACAGACCCTCGGGGCCGGGGCAGGTACAGTATCGGAGCAATGTCCAGGCGGCGCCGGCGCCGGCGCCGCTCGGCCCTGGCCTTGCTACCCGCGCAGCCGCCATGCCAACCCCGCCGCTGCGCCCGAAGGAGCCCCGCGCCCGCTCACCTGCCCGGGCCCCCAGCTCCGGCCCGCTCCAGGCCCCTGCCCTGCAACCGCCAGCCGCCGCAAGCCGGGTCCCGCCGCCGCTCCGCCCCGCCCCGTTCTCCTCCCGCGCGCCCGCCCTGGCGCCGTGACTGCACCCTCGTTATGTGTGTTTCGGCCTCAGTGCCCGACCCCGGGTTGCACGGACCTGCCACCCCCGC
Organism: Eubucco bourcierii; assembly: GCA_013396675.1. NCBI lineage: Eukaryota > Metazoa > Chordata > Aves > Piciformes > Ramphastidae > Eubucco > Eubucco bourcierii. The sequence continues at coordinate 371,048 of VWZE01021313.1, read as the reverse complement.
GGCACTGTGCCCCACAGCTGCCCCCTTGCAGAGACAGGCTCGGGTCGGTGTCCGTAGTGCGGCCCAAGGAGAGGGTCCCCAACACCCCAGCAAGGCAATTCGGTTATCGCGGCCGCAAGCCCAGCCCTGCAGTGCCGCGATAGCTGCCGCCCCGCCCGTCGCAGAGGTCAGGCAGGACGGGCGCTGGCCTCCCGGTGATAAATATAGCTGCCCCCGCCCCGCTCCTCCCGGCCGGGATCCGCTCCTCTCAATTGCCAGCCCAGCCGGCACCTCGCAGCCTCCTGCTGCCATCTGGTACCGGCTGGGCCAGCTTCTCGGTCCCCTATGCTGGGTAAGGCATGCTGCACGGTCAAGGGAGACTGGGAGGCGACAGGGATGACACGGCCCATCTTTATTAGACAGCTGTACAGCGAGGGCACGGTGGGGCTGATACGCGCTTCCCAGGGACTCCTGCACCAGCACGCCCATGAAGAATTGCAGAGCAGTGACTCGCCATGCACATGGGACGGCGACAACACAAGCACAACATGCAGCAAGGGCTCTGGCCTGCTCCTGCCAAGTCTCTCCCTCCTACTGGCCCAGGAAAAGGCCCTCAGCCAGCCAGCTCTCACCCTTTCATACCAGCGGAAACCTGTCTGGGAAGCATTCTGCAGAATCCAGGTGGTTCATCTCCACCCAGAGCAGCAAGCCAGGGGGCCTGGCAAAGCTGCTAGAAAGATTGAGCTCCCGGGAGGTTTGCTTTCAGTTTCTCATCACCCTGCCACGCAGGCCCAAAATCAGAGCTGAAGCAAGGGTGTTGCAGCTGCCTCTCTATGGGAGAACCCCACCAGTACCCAGATCTACAGACCCCCCTGCCTGGCTCAGTGCTGGCCCCAGCAGCAGAGCAGATCTCTGCTTCAGTGTGCTCCACTCGGCCTCTCTCAGATCCCAGAGCAGTTGCAGCTCTGGTCCATCTCTCCCTATCACAGAAGGGAGGCCACTGTGCCCAAAGATCCTGCCCTGACGTGAGCATCCCAGCTCTGTTCACGCCCCGGTGTCCTGGTTTCAGCTGCAGTTCCTGTACCCTTGGGAGCAGGCAGCTTAGCAGAACACACCCATCCCAGGCTCAAAGTGCAGAGGGCAAAAATCCTGGCAGAGGAAGAGAGGCAGCCTTGGGCTGCAGGGACAGCAATGGAGGGCCTGCAGTGCTCACAAAGGGCATGGCAAAAGTGAGCAGCCCTGGTGAGATGCAAGGGATAGAGTGGAAAGCAAAGCCTGTCAGGAGTTTTCTGGGATGCAGATCCTCAAAAGCTGCCACTGAAAGAGAATGAAATCAGAACAATGGTGGGAAGGTTGTGTCTGATGCTGTGCTACACAGCTGGTATCGTGATCCCCCACACAGGTATCATGCCTGAACTGGGGTTTGTCTCTCCCTTTGAGGTTCAGGGTGGCTCTCCTTACCCTGATTGGCCCAAGCTAGCTGCTTAGCACAAGGTCTCCGCAGCAGCCAAAGCAATGTTGCAAACAAGGTCTCAGGATGGAAGGAGGAGCTGGAAGTCCCTGGGTGAGATGCAAGACACAGCAAAGCCTTTGCCTGGGGGAGAGGCCTGATACCACAAAGATGGCTGCAAGAGGAGGATAGATTCAATGGGCCAAAGTCTGGGCATGGAGAAAAAAAGTCTCTAACATGCCAGTGGAAAGGGAACTTATACAGAGAACATGATATTCAGGCTGGGGTCCAACAAGCCTGTGAGAGCTCCCGGTGGGCTGTCTTGCTGTAGGGCTCTTTGGCACTGCAGGAGGACCTGGTCACAGCCTATATCCCACCAGCAGGGAGAATACTGCCCTACCCTAGAGGTACAGCACAAAGCCTGCCAGCTGGGAAGGACAGCAGGGACCCAGAACTTTCATCCTACTGACCCTCCTTCGTATGTGTGTAGGGGACGGGCCTAGCTGCCACGACAGTTGGGGAAGCGCAGCAGCACGCCCAGATCCCAGCCAGAGCTCTTCCCACCAGCTCTAGATCCTTCTGTGGGGCCCTTCTGTGGGGCCTGGGCAGCAGGGCAAGTGACGGCCCCACTGCTGTCCTGCTTTTGGTTGAGTGGCACACTGGTCCTCTCCAGCAGGGCAAACACGGTCCTGGGCACCTCCTCAGGGCTGCAGACAGGGCAGGTGCGCTGCTACGGACTGAGCCAGACTTCCCCCAACAGATCCCGTCTTCAATTTGGAGGTAGGTCCCAGCTCTGGGCAGACATCTGGAGCTGGTGCCATCTCACATCCCTTCAAACAACAGCTGCTGCCGCCACTTCCAAGCCAGTCCATGGCTCCCCACTGCTAGTCCTGGTGTCATCAGCTTTTGCAGGCTCTGCAATGATCCTCCAACACGGACGACACAGATGTGAACACAGACACATGTATGTACTCACACACACATCCACCCCACAAGAGTCAGAGTGGCACTGACTTGACACATGGCTGGACAGAAGGTGCCACCACAAAGCTGCCAGCCTGGCAGTTTTGTCTCTTCGGCAACTGATGGCAACAAAATGGAGCCTGGGACTATCCTGTCTGCTTAGAATTGTAGAAGAATCAGGCTGATGCCACATCCTGATGCCCAGGTGGCTCCCAGTCTGCAACCCCCATGAGATCCCCAGTCTACAAGGCTATACCTGCAAGACAGAGAGGGCATGTTTGCACCCATTGGGACCATCCTAAGTACACATTTCCCCTCTCAGCCACAGCCTTCACCCCTACCTTGTGGACCTGTGGTGGAAGCTCATCCTCTGAGCTCTCCTCTGGCACGGGCTCTGGGTGTCTTGCTGACTGCCCATCCTCAGCCCAGCCACCCAGAGGGAGGCGGGAGAAATGTGATGGGGCTCTGTGTACTGTGCCTGGGTCTGCAGGAGAGGCAAGCAGGAAGATCAGCTACCCAGGGCGATGACAGGGGAAGACCAGGTACTCATGACAGTCCTTACAGAGCATTGGATCCAGGGCTATGACCTGGAGCTCAGACCTCTGCCATGGCTCCCATACCTGTGATGCCACCGTATCGCCGCTGGAAGCCGGTCTGCAGGGTGGCCGTCTCCTCAGCAGGCTGCCGTGGCAACGAGAAGGGGTAGCTGGCAGAGCGAGGGATAGGGATAGAGGGCCCCCGTGGAGCATCCAGCTCCTCATGGGTGCTCTCCCCACTCTCGTCACTCTCTCGCCGGTGCCAGGTGTGCCGCTCAGGCTCCATCTGGGCATGCTGCTTGTGCAACTGCAGGCCAAAAGATAAGCGAATCAACTGTGTGAGAGAGCAGATGCCCAAACACAACTGTTACACAGCACTGTACACACACTCACTGGTCAGCTCTCACTCACACTGGTGTTGGTCACTCCAGACAAGGCTTCTGCCCACCCTGGCCCCATGCTCCTCTGGCTGGCCCAGCTCCAGGCTGCTCACCTCATGCATGTAGAGTGCATGAAGACTCATCTCAGTGGAAGCGTACTCCGACAGGATCATGCTCTGCAGCTGACCCTCCCAGGCGCTGCTCCCTGAGCTCACAGTCCTCGCATCAGCACTGCCATGAGACACACAAGTGGTGTTTGCTGCCCAGGTGCCCTCCACACTGCCCACTGCCCTCCACACTGCCCACTGCCCTCTCTAATGTCAGGCCTATTGAGACCCATTGTTGGGCTGAGTAGGAAGAGGCTCCCTGTAGCATCTCCCCAGATGCACAAGGCAACCAGTCCTGCTTTGGCAATGCCTCTCCCCTACCAGGGGGTTCTCACCACAGCAAGACCTACAGGCGACCACCAGAACCCCAACTCCATTGTCCTTTGGGGCCAGACTAAGCACCTGGACCTATCTCTCCTTGTGAAGGTATCCTACTGTGACAGGTTGCAGAAATAAATGCCGTTGTGTACTTAGGACAACGTGATGGCAATTGGACAAGGATTTAAGGGATTTTTGAGGTGTTTGGCCACCTCTTTTCAGCTTGCAGCTTACCCAGAGGCTGTCATGGCACTGGCACCCCGAGGCTGGGCTGCCTCTGCATCCCTTCCTGATGTCTGGAAGCCACTGGAAGGCTGCTGGGCAGACTGAAGTGGGGAGAACGAACGCAGAGCCGAGGCCACTTCAGAGAGATGGCGGGATGCCTGTCCGTCCCGGCCCATGTGGAAGCCCAGCGCTGAGGAGCCCACTATCACATTGGCAATTAGGCTGTGAGGCTGCAGAGTTGAAATGGAGAGAATCATTCTTCTATGCAGACCTGGAGGACTGATCCCAGTCAGTGACACAGAACTGAGGCACTCCAGCTCTCTTAGCCCTGCTCCCACCTCACAGGGTCTCAGCACAGCCCACTGCCTTATCTAGAAACCAATCAACAGCCCAGCTAGTGTTGATCTATCATATTTGCAGCCCCAGATGTGACCTCGGCAAAAGTAAAACTGCATAGAGGGCCTGATTTATCAGTTTGCCAGCTCCCAGCAATCACCCCATGAGCAACCCCAAGCCTGGGCACCTCCGATTCTGACTGCAGGGACTGGATGGAACTGAAGAGGGCGTTTTCGGGAAGCACAGCCTGCTGAGCCAGGGCGATGCTGCTGTCCCGGTGTACCCGCTCCTTCAGGAAGCCGATGAAGGCCGTGCTCTCACGAGGTGGCTGCCACTTGGGGTTGGTGATGGCAAAATGCATGAGGGACAGCTCTGTCTTGCCGTCTTCAGCCTGCTGGTAAATGGAGGCCTCTGTCTTTCCGGCTGACATCCACTGTGGAGCATAGAGAGGTAATGAGGGACAGGATCTGCTTTATATCCTCACTAGGCCTCCTGATAATCCTGGAATCAGGCAAAGCACACAACACCCAGCATAAGCTGGGCCATCGTTCCACACATAGCAGGTACCAGACCAAAAGCCCTGTACTTGTTTAGCCCTCATAGCCTGGGGCAGAAGCAGCAAGCACAGCATCTTCCACTTCCACCCCAGAACATGCAGTGCTGCAGCCAAACTGGAGAGACAGGAACCACTCACAAAATACACAGCTGAAAGCCTTGTCTTGCACCCTGCACTTTGCAACAAAAGCAACTACAGCCAACAAATGGCTGCTCTTAAAAGCTCCCTGTCAGAGTCTACTCCCATCCAGTTCATGGCCCTGTCACTAGGTGTTCTTCACAGTCAAGTAACCGAAATTCAAAAGCACAGGAAGTAGATCACTGGATTTAATATAATGGAAAATGCTTCTCATGTCCCCAAAGTTGTCTCTCCCCCAGACACAGGCAGACTAGCTTTATTAAATCAGTTCTCAATGGTCACAATTAAATGCCCAAATATCTCAAATTCCTCTTTCCTGAGGGCACGGGACTCCTGGTTGCAAAGACAGGCAATGACATCAAATAAAGAAAAGACAAAGCCTGGTTCACAAAATATCATGTTGATTATCACAGCCAAGCCACAAAAGCCCTCTGGGGGCTGGTGATCTGTGCTGGTACAGCACCCACCAGAGAGACAGGTGGGTGATTTGGCCTGAGGGCTGCCAGAAGTGATGAGTTACAGCTTCTTAAGGGTCTAAAAGAGTAAACAAGATAGTGAGGAGCCCAGACTGCTTTCCCGCCACCTAAGGGACCTACCGCTGGGTGGCCGTGCTGGCGCACATCCATCTGAGCAAAGGAGCAGGTGTCGCCTACTCCCACCACCTCCACGGTGAAGTTGCGGAAGAAGTCAACAATGTCCAAGGACTTGGGCCGCAGGAAGACAATGAGGATCAGAGGCGTAATAATGGGACTCAGGAGCTCCTCTAGGATGAAGACCTAAGCACAAAGATGATGGGCTCAGCACAAGCTTGAGGATGTCAAAAAAATCTCACAATCCTAAATCCAGCCCATCTCCTGCCCTCCACCTTTTGGGGCAGGCTGCTTTGTTCCTCTGCCAGCCCAGGAGCTGCTTAGCTCTCCAGCAGCTTCTCCCTCCTGCAGGCCCGTTCCAGGCCTGCGCTAGCCAAGCTCACCGCTTTGTACTGGAAGAGCTGGGCAAACTCGTCCCTGGTCTCATAGCGGTGGGCATTGCCCTGCCAGTGGTCAGGCATGTAGTGGATATGTGCTAGGATGACTCGCAGCAGCTGCTCTGGGCAAAACACCAGGTGCTGGTCAGGGATGAAAGATCTGCAGGACAGGACAAGTAAACATCACAGCATCACATCTCTGTTCCTGGGAAATCTCATCCTGAGAGGGCAGGGTGACTGGCCCATTTCACAGCTCCAAACCTCCAAGTATAGCTTTCACTCCCAAGCCAAACCTTTCTGCCTACCCAGCCCTGGCAGGGCCCAGCCCTCATATACAATCACTGCACCTAAGATCACCACTACCTGCTTCTGCTCCTGACTCTCCCAGCTGTGCCTTTCACTTAAGCAGATTCATGTCCGCTTGCAACCAAAGAGCATGTTTGCACGGATGATTGTCAGGCCCACAGCTCCCAACAGCACTGGCAGCACAGGAGCAGCACAGACCCACCTCACCTGCACACGGTGATGCCCACCCCGAGCAGGGTGACTGTGGTCAGGACATGCTCGACAGCCAGCACATCCTCATCATAGATGGTGAGAGCGATGAGCACAGCCAGGATGGAGCCAGCAAAGAAGGCCACATTCTTGGCCACAATGGTGAGGAGTGGGGAGATAAAGCAGTTCATGTACTTGGAAGCTGGCTTGTACCCCTTGCTGAGGCGCGAGTGCAGTTCATGGTCCAGCTCATTGAAGTGACGGAGGTAACAGCGCCCGTAGAGAGACCAGCAGCGGGCACCCAGGCTGCCTGGCTCTCGTTTCAGGATCTCTGTGTAGCTGAAGAAGGCATAGAGGATCTGCCAGATGAGGATGAGGGGACAGAGGAGGAAATTAGCAATGCCAATCCAGAGGATGCGAGTGCTGAGCTTCTCAGCCAGCTCTAGGCGATTCCCGGCCCGTTTGTACTCAGCCTTCAGGCTCCACTCATTTTCAAAGAGGGAGCCAGGTCCCCAGAAAAAGATCAGCTCAAAGTTGTACTTGAGCCCACGCGTGTAGAAGACAGTGTCTCCCACCAGGGGCAGGCGGAAGCGGATGGGCAGCAGTGACTTGTTCACCATGGCCACCATGTAGTTCTTGAAACGGAGAATACGGTGGTAGATGTCAAGCTCTGTCAGCTCCTTCTTGTGGATGCAGATCTGGTGCTCCTTCTGGATTTGCACAATGCGGGCCTGCACCTCCTGCCAGGTGTAGTATGGCAGGGTGGACTGGAAGGAAGTAAAGAGCAACGTTAGGGGCAGGATGTGTCCAGGGACAGAGGCTGGGTTGAACCCACTTAAACAGTGCAGGCCTAGGGGTGCAAATGAGGCACACACAACATCAGGACGCAAGGTACTTCCTGCACTTCTGCAGCAAGCAAACCCCATACCTTACCCCAGTGCCCTCTACCCCTAGATTACTGCAGACGACTCTCAGCCACTGGCACACCAGTTGCCTTGGAACCATGAACACAGCTCCAGGCTCCCATGGGTCCTCCCACATCTACCAAGTGGAGTCAGCAGTGAGACAGCAGAGCAACATCCCAGAGGGAGCCTGTGGGAAAGGTGGGCACAAACCAAGCCTCTTAGCTCACACCACCTTCCTCAAGACAGTCTTCCTTCTAGGGATGCACATACACCTTCTGATGTTGTCCATCAGAGCAAGGACTTTGAACTGGGGTCTAGGCGCAAGTCTCCATGTCCCAGTTTCCACCACCCCCCCACAGTAAACAAGGAAGATGACACTGTCCACAACTTGGGCAGGTACAAGGGTATCCTGGCTCATGCTTTCTTTGTTGAAAGGTGTCACAGAAAAGGCCATCACCAAAGAATAAACATATTGGGTGGCAGATGGCAGAGCTATGTGCCAGCAGGCAGAGCGGCAGGCTGGGAAGAGAGGAATTAACACAGAATAAATTGGTTGGTGGAGAAAAGACTGAAAGGAGACGTATCCTTATAGAGCAGAGGGAAGAGTGCTCCATACAGCTTCCTGGAGAAGCTAGCTTCAGAGAGGACTGAAGGTGAGCTGCTCCTCACCAGCTAGCAAATAACTCATGTCCCTTAGTGTCCCTGTATGTGGCTCTTGGCCCAGCTACTTACCATAGGGATTTTGAGGGCATTGATGTAGAAAGAGTGAATCTCCCAGTAGCAGCAAATGTTGTAGATAAATTTGACAAGTCGGTGGATCCAGAAAACTCCAGCTATCACCAGGATGCAGATGAGGAAGCTGTTTGCCTGGATTCTGCAAGCAAGAAGAGGCAGGGAGTAGGAGACAGGACCAGACAGACATCTCAGGTACCTGAGAAAGCAACATCCCCCACCTTGCACTGCAGACATTTGGAGGCAAGAAGGCATCTGGCAGAGTCACCTTAATGGGCTCACTGGGATGCTGGCTATGATTTACTGCTTTGTTGGCAAAGAGGATGTCATAATCAACGCAGCTGATAAGAAAGGTGGTGAACGCCACCACAAAGATGAATTGCCTGTAAGAAAAGGAAGCAGGTGTGAACGAATCGCCTTTCTACCCCCCAAAACGTGAATCAGGCAGGGTCACATGTCACAGAGATGCACTCTCACAGCTATAGCAGCAGGAAAGTTCATGGGCATCAGTTCCTTGAACCAGAATGCAGTTTAAGGCATAGAAAACCCTAACGAAGGGAAGACAAGATAACTCCCACCCATTCAGCTACAGGAGCTTGGCATATCCCTGTGGCTGTTCCCCAGCAGCTGCCAGAGCCACAAGAGAAGAGGAACCTGGACTTACATGAGCTCAAAGATCTCTCCGATAAGCATGCAGGTGAAGCCATTTTTCTGATGCAGGTTATAGACGTGAAAGCTACAGTCAAGGAGAACAGTCTGGAGACTCCTTTCCTATGAAGGACGGAGAGGCATCTCCATGTCTCAGTGGCATCCACAGCTTCCCAGCTGAGCCTCCATCCCCCATTGAGGAAAACCCCCTCCCACACCTACTCATCAGCAAGGTGATTCTCCACTGCAGGAAAACACACTCTGCCCAGGTAAAACATAACTGGCATAAGAGGACATCAAAGTTCTAGCACCTGTGGCTAGTACCCCTGTTCCAAATCCTGATAATGTGGTTAGCATAACTAACACCCATTTATAAAGCAAGCAACTATTCTCTGTAACCAAGCAGTTCACCCGTTATTTCCCTTCCCTTCACTGAAAGTCTGTAAACCAAGTAAAAAACCAAACAGATTTTTCCTTCCTCCCTGCCAGCCTCAAGATTCCGGGGCAACAGGCTGTTTGGTCCCTTCCTTACCAGCTTTCATGAATGAAGGCACTTGGCCAACCTGATGGTAGTGATGACCCCATCAGAGAATATGGAAGTGTAGAAGGACATACAAACTGTTCTATAATCAAGGAGTCAAAATTCCCAAGTGGGAACTTGAATAGTAAGACCTATTCAAGTCTTTCTTGAATAGGTCTTGAATAGTAAGGAGCTTGAATAGTAAGACCTAAGACACCTCAGCAGACAGCCACTGTCATCTGCTTCCTCCAAGGACTGAGTGATTTATATTCTTTTTTAAGACCTTTGAGTCTAGATTATGATTATTATACTGATACAACAAACCATGTGTTATGATACAACCCTATCTGCAGAGAGTCCCAGTGGTCAGAAACCATGAACTATATAAAACTGCCATACGTGATATAAAATTCTGTACTATGCTACTTTTAAAATTGTACTACACCGACTCTGCTTACAGAAATTATGTGCTACTCTGATTATGAATGCTGCCCTATGCTAATAATAAAACCACATTAAGGAAATAGAACTTTAATTGTAATTGCAGCTTAGTATTGCCAGCACTCTACCAAGCATCCCTAAAAAACCCTGCCTGTCCCTCCCTTCAGTATTACATGAGGAAACCCTACAGGGATGAGGTGTCAAGGATGTGAGTTGTGCCATCTTCAGACCCTTTGCGGCCTTATGGTGTCCTCCAGGCCATCTCTTGAGTCACCCCAAACCCAGTGTTTCCACTACCACTGACAGCCCAGAAAGCAATGAGGTGCATCCTCCCTGAATCTCCTGAGAAAGGATATGCGAGAGAAGAAGAGATCCAGGTTCTCAATGTGATGCCACGGAGCTGAAGGAAGAAGTGCAGGGTGAGAGGCTGTCCAACATACCCAACCTGTCTGCCTGTGGGAGACAACTCCACCTCTGCCCCGTCCCGAGCCTCTCGAAGTCCCATGGCATCCACCCGTGGCTTCCCTTACTCCCTGTCTGCTTCCCCGATCTCTAAGGCCTCCGCCGCCTCACGCTTCCCCACCCCGCTACCCACAAACTCGGGCTGGCGGCCACACCAGGCCCCATCCCCCCGATGCCGGTGCCGCAGCTCACACTTGGCGCCCTCGGGGACATGGACAAGCAGGTCGCCGCCACCGGGAGGTGACTCGGTAGAGGAGCTCTCCAGGCGCTGGTACTGCGTCTCGAAATGGGCCATGGCGGGGCTCCGCGCCAGCGCCNCCTGTTTCGCCCACTCCGCGACTGGCGGCCACAACACCCAATAGGAGTTTCGGGGCGGAAAGAGGTCTGGCCAATGGAAAGACTAGAGGGCGGGAGGCCGGGAGGCCGGGCTGAGTTTAACAGCAGCCCGTGACCAAACAGGATATGACGTATTTCAGCTAAGGTGTGCTTCTGGGGCGATGGGCAGAGACGGCTGGTAAGTGAGCCGATGTGTGTGCCCGGTACTGGCGGAGGGTGACTCCTTGGAGTAACAGCTTCGGGAGGATGGGGCCGCTTCCGCAGTGGGACTAACGGCGTTGGGGGGATTCTGAGGGCAGCCCGCAGGAAGGACTCGGGCAGGGAAGGAGGAGTGAGCCCGTGGGGCGGAGACCTCGGGGAGGAAGAATGGGTGGTTCCTGGGGCCGTGCCCGTCACTCAGACATTATCCTCGCTGTTTGGAGCAAGAGCGATGCCGACCCCGGAGACCATGTCCATTTTCGAGGCTGCTCAGGACCCCGTCCTCCTGCGCGGACTAACCCTGGTCACCGGAGTTGCTGCAAACGTGTGGGCCACCGAACCGGCACCAGTGAGCCACGGTGCGTGGAGCTTCAGGGAGACAGCGGGGCGGGAGCTCGTGTTCATCAGCTCCAAGCCACGAAGGAGCTCTGTTCCCAGCACAGCTTGGGTGGCAGTCCTGATTCTTGATCTTCACTGCCTGGTGGGTGGGTATAATCGCTTTCATTAGTATCACCTCAAGGATGCCAGAACTCTTCAGCAGACGTAAGGGCTTGTTGGGTAGCTGAGAAAGCATCCGGGAGGTCCTATTCCTTGCCTTTTTGTCTGGGGAGCCATCTATACACAGCTCTTCCTTCTTCCAGACAAACCTGCAGCCGCCAGCAGGGAAGAGAAGGTACACAGAGTACCCGAGGTGCCAGAGCAGATGTGCTGCTTGACCTGCAAGCAGGTGTTTGGCAGCCGGGAGGAGCAGGTGAGCCGGGCCAAGTGGTTTTGTGAGAAGGGAGTGGGGCTGGCATGGCTGGCAGGGTCCTGCTACAGAGGCTTAGCCCAAGCACGTTACAGCCCAAGGCTGGCTGCTTCCCATGTCCTGTTGGGATCTGGCACTCAGACCCAGCATATTATTGCTTAAAACATAATTTATTGGAGGTAAATGGCCTGTTTCTGTTCAGGTTAACTGTTAGGTGGCTAACTCTTTAACGTACTATAGTCTTCCACTTGGGATCACTGCAGGGTGCCAGCATCAGTTTAGCCCCAGGGGTCTGTCACCTGAAGGCCTTTAGTGATTGAAAGGTCCACAGGCCACCAAGACCCTGCCAGTTCATACCTCTTTCTTCCACAGACTGAACACTACCATCTCGACTGGCACCGCTTCAACCTGAAGCAGCGTCTCCTGGGGCGCCAGACGCTGCCAGCAGAAGTATTTGAGGAGAAGACTCACACAGGTAAGGAACGAAGGTGCCCTCAGCAGAGCCCAGCAGCTGTCAGCAGTCTTGCTGGGACTGTTGTGTTCAGAAGTGAAGCCTCTGGCAACCACTGCCATCTTAGAGTCCCTTTATTCTGACCTTGTGGAGTCTCTGGGGGATCCAGCACTGCTTCTGAGCCCTGCTGACTCCTGGGTAGAAGGAAGTTTTCCACTTAAACTATACCTGTGCATATCTGGGAAACAAGGTCCAAATGCCTCTCTTCCCAGTTCGCAGTCCCCTCATGATATGTAGAGTACAAGGTAGGATATTTCTGGAATTATGTGCTGGCCATTGGAGCCACCTGTGTAGTTTTGAGGAAACTGTTGGTTAACGTTTGCCTTGCTTTATTTTCTTTCTTTTGCAGGTGATGTTTCCAGCATCTCGGGGTCAGATTCTGAAAGCTCTGATGCAGTCAGTGAGTCAGAGTCACTGCCCTCTGCCACCTGCAGCCTCCAGTCTCTCTCAGTCCTCAGGTCCCACAAGGTGCTGCTCCGCAATGCAAAGGGCCAGCTCATCTCTGCCTACCGCTGCGTGGTGGGCACCAAGAAGGCAAGTTACAGCCCAGCTTGTTGGGAGAGTGACCTCAGAAAAGGCAGGTGGCACTGAAGTGTATACATCTGCCTGATGGTCCCTCACATCCCATAATAGAAGGATTGGTATTTGGAGCCTGAGTCAAGCCTCAGTTCTTGCTTGTGGCTTGTTTTTTGTGTTCTGGTTTGGGTTTTTTGTCTGTGTTTCTCCCAGAAACCTGCTTCTGATGGCAGCAGAGGGGCTAGTCTTGTCCCAGAGGACAGGAAGATGTAACAAGGTAATCCTGTGGGTGCTAACAGGGGTCTCTGTGTCTCAGGGTGGCAGTGAGGAGCCAGCAGAGCTGATGAAGTCGCTGCAGAGCCTCAGTTCATGCACATGCTGGGTTGTGTTGATGATGGGCGGTGGGCACTTTGCAGGAGCTGTCTTCCGAGGGTGAGTACAGAGGAGCAGAGCCAGACAAGGATAAGAAAGTGGGGCTAATCGCTAGATGGTCATCCTCCTCTGTCACAATGCTTACATACCCTGGGCACCTGCAGCTCTCAGTGTTTCCTTGAGTTAGTTAAGCCCATCTATCCTGCAAGCCCAAGCTG
>VWZE01021313.1:326750-357467 GCA_013396675.1 Eubucco bourcierii | reverse complement strand
TCCCCTCCCCTTATGGAGTCCTGGTGCTCATGCCTGCTTATCTCCACAGCCCCGAGGTGCAGGAGCACAAGACCTTCCACCGCTACACAGTGCGAGCCCGGCAGGGCACAGCACAGGGCCTACGGGATGCTCAGACCCCAGGGTCAGCACCCAGGTCAGCTGGGGCCTCCCTGCGGCGTTACAATGAGGCTGCTCTTCTCAAGGTGGGGCTGGACCACAGCACTGGGCTTTTGGCAGGGAGATGTTTTCATGGCTGTCTCCGTGGGGTGGTAACATGCTGTTGCTGGAGGGCATGGGTGGGGTGTGAGCTCCGGAAGGGGGTCAAGGCCCAACTGAGTCTCCTCTGTCCTGGGTTTGTCCCTGTTTCAGACCTACCTGTGCCCACATGGTGTGCTCAGGACCCCATGATGCCTCATCTTACTCCCCAGGATATTCAGAACCTGCTGGCAGCCTGGGCCCAGCACCTGAAGGAAGCTCAGCGCATCTTCCTGCGGGCTTCTCGTCACAACCGTGCACTACTCTTTGGTGGCAGGAACCCAATCCTCACCCAAGGTGACCCTCGTGTCTGCCACATCCCTCTCAGCACCCGCAGGGCCACCCTGCGAGAAGTGCTGCGAGTCCATACCATGCTGGCCACCCTGCAGGTGTATGGTGAGTCATCCCAGCTCAAGTGCAGTGATGTGGTCCCTCAGGCAATCCTGTGTGTGTTTGGGGACACTTCTTTATGGAGTTGAGGTCCCAGCTCTCCAACCCTCATCTCCTGGAGATGTGGGGTACTCCCTGTCACTAAATAATGACAGGAGGATTCTTGCTGCCCAGGGAAGGACACGCCACTGGAAGACATCACTGGGTCCCCCCGGAAGAACTGGCAGAAAAGGCAGCAGAAGGTGCAAATGGATTCCATACAGAAGGACAGAAGTGGTGAGCTTGAGCCACAGAACAAGCAGGGGTGTCTGCTGTAATAGCACAGCACCAGATTTACAGCCCTGTGACAGGGCCTGGCACCACAGTGGGCATCTGCAGCGCAGTCTTGTGCTGGGCAAAATGGCAGGGTGTGCTTGGCTGAGAGCCCTGAGTGACTTGTGCTTTGTGGGGCATCAGCCCCTGTCTTACCTGCTTCAACCCCAGAGGAGAAGGAAGAAGAGGAAAGCCCTGGAGGTGAACTGGAGACTGTGGAAGTGGCACTGGGCACATTAGACCTTCGGGAGTTCGAAGTGGTGCCTAAGCGAAACTGCAAAAGGAGGAAGAGGAACAAGAAAGTAGAGAAAAGTGAGGGGGAAGAACTGACCAGAGGTAGTGCCTATAGGAAGGCACTGGAGAAGGGACCTGCCATGGTGGCTGGGGTGCCAGGTGACCCTGCCCCTCTTCCTCACCATGTGCTCCCTGTGCAGGGCCCCATGCTGAAGAGATGCGGTGCCATGGTAGCAAACATGGGCAGCCTGGCCGAGAGCTGGTGATAGAGCTGCAGGGGAAGGCTGGGTCTCAGCCAGTTCCCTGGGGCAATGGAGGTAAGTGAGGCCAGGAGCTGGGTGGGGTGGTTGCCTGCTCCATTTGCTGGTGGCTTTACAGCAGGGTGAAGAGCATGTTGTCATGCAGGTGTACAGAGCAGTTGGTTGTGGGGTGGCTGTAGTGCAGCCATATGCCTTTGAGTGAGCCCTGTGTTCAGAGCAGGCAGTACTTGGCTGAGGCAGGTGTGCTGGAGCAGGGGAATTGGAGCGGGTTTCATCTCATGAGAGGGCTTGGCTGCTGATGGCAGTGCCTAGCGAAGCCCTGGCATCTCATCGTAAACTGAAAGTGCCGGAGATCCTGCAGTGCCCAAATCCAGACAGCAGGACAGTGTTTTAAGTGGGCTGTATGTTTCTCCTAGTGTCACGGGTTGAGTTGAATCTCCTGCTGATACTCGATACCATACTGCAGTTGTGGTGTCTTCAAAATTAAAGTGCTAGCTGGACCAAAGTATTATGTGGCTTGAAATTCAGATTATAACATGAGAGACTTCTTGTTCTGGTTGCTGCTTTTGGTTTCCAGGTGGTGGTCTTTTTGTCTGCAGATTAGGGGTGGAGAGAGGGTAGTTGCTGTCTTCTCCTGCTGCTTCTGCATTTTGCTGCAGTTTTCTGCAAACTGGCTAAAGTCATTGTGCATTGTGTTAACTCATTCTCAGTAACGTTCTTTATCTCAACCCAGAATCTGGGTGTTACTTTCCCTCACTTTCCTGTTGGGGGAGAGTGAGCCGTGTTACCCCAGCACACCTTGTCAGACCAGAGTGCTGCTCTGCTCATGGAGCCATCAGACTCCTTTTATGTTCTTCCCTCATAGGTGACCCTCAGACCCAGCTCTGCAATGCGCTCTTCACTGCCTGCAAAACAGGGGATGTAGGGACGTTGTCACACCTCCTGGGTGTGCCAGAGAGTGGAGGTGTGCTGGTGGACAGCGAGGATGGGGAGGGCAACCAGCCCCTGAATGCATCACATTCTCTGCTCAACCAGCCCATGGATGAAGGTGGCTGCACCCTGCTTCACGTGGCAGCACAGGCAGGGAAGGCCGAAGCTGTGTGCCTGCTGCTGAAGGCAGGAGCAGACCCTGCTCTCAGGTATGGCCACAGGACACTCAGTGGTTGAGCCTCTGCTGTAGGAGCCAAGCAGCTGCTTTCTGTGTTGATCACAGGAGACTGGTGTAAGCTTTGTCATGAGGCAGCTGGGGTTGGTGTCTCCAAAGCAAGATGTCTGCACTTGTTAGGGGAGGCCAAAGAGCTGAATTGCCATTCTCAGTCTGTCAGGTGTGGCATAGAGGCAGTGCCCCAAAGTGCTCCCAGGTTTATTGGTAGACAGTTCAGAAAGCGGGGATGTGACTACCCTTTGCAGGACATTTGAGACATAAGGAAAGGAGGATTCTGGGGAGTTCTGGTGTGGAGATAAGCAACTTTCCCCTCCTTGGCTGTGATCCCCTGGCTTGCAATACCCATGAGACATGCCTAGGATCCCCCTGGACTCAGCCCAGTGGGATATAAGCAGTAAGATATCAGGGTTCCTTGTCTCTCAGAGACAGGCAGGACAGGACCCCCTACTGTGTCTCTGCTGACAAACTGACCCGCAACACGTTCCGCAAGTTCATGGTGGACCACCCAGACAAGTATGACTATCACCGTGCCAAGGTGGGTGGCTGCTGTCTGCTATTGCCTTCTGGGTGCTGAAGGACCCCATAGCAAAGTACCTCTTGCCCACTTGTGCCATTGCCCTTTGCTCAGTGGGAAACGCTGACTGCCCCTAGGTGCCAGGGCCCCTGACACAGGAGATGGAGTCCAGAAAGCTGGAGAAGAAGCGGGCACAGAAAGCCCAGCGGAAGCAGCGGGAGCAGGCACAGCGGGAGGAGCAGCAGCGCTGGGAGCAGGAGCAGAAAGAAAAGCAATGGTTTGCAGCCCTGTCTGACAGGGAGAAGGTGAGGCCGTGCATGGGAAGGGGACCCAGCCCTACTAGGACAGTGCTGATGTGGGCTCTGGGCACAGCAGCTCCCAGGGGCTGCTGTGGCTGATCTGTGTCTCTGCTCTCCAGAGGGCCCTGGCCGCAGAGCAGAGGCTGGCCGCACAGCTGCGGGATGCCAGCACAACTCTTGTCAACATCAGGTAACAGCAGCATGGCTCCACAGACAAACTGTCCCAGTACAGTTGTTCCCTGCCCTTCTTGTTCCATTTCTCATTTCCAGTCTAAATCTATTCCTGTCCAGTCAGTTCCCAGTAGAGTCTGTGTAAAAGCTTTCTCTTCTCTTGCCCTGCCACCTTGAAATACTCTGCACAGGACAACTTGGTCTAGTTGCAGCCAGTTCCACAGCCAGCTAGCCCCCTACCTGCTCCTATCCTTGACTGCACATCCCACATCCCTTTTCCCTATGTCACCCCACATGCTTGTGGACAGCCAGCCCTCCCAATGCTCATCTGGTCAGGGGCAGGGCCTTGTATGGGGTCAAATTCCCTCATCTTCAGCCTGCCTTGAAATGCCTCACACCACACTTTTATGCAGTATCACCTGTAGAGGGCAAGTCCTGGCCAAGCTGCGGGCTGAGCAAATCAGTTGTCAAGGACCAGAGGGGCTCCAGCTTCCTCATGTTGCTGGTGTCTTGTGTGCCAACCCAGTGAATTCTGGCTTTCTCTGTTTCTCTCACAAGTGTCCCCTTTGCTGAGGCCCTTCTCTGCTTTTTCTTGCAGACGATGCTGGCATTGTGGGGAGTCCCTGCTGGGCCGGATTCCGTTCCATTACCTTGACTTCTCCTTCTGCTCCACAGCCTGCCTGCAAACACACCGCCAGGCCCAGGCCAGCCACACATAAGGCTGGGAACTGCTGCTCTCTGTCAAGGACTGGTGTGGAGGAGACGTGACTGAGCACCGCCTATGCAGTGAGGGAGAGTATGTGGAGCAGTACTGGTCAGAGGAACGAAGCAGGCCAGGCCACTCTGGGACAACATAAGCAAAGCCCTGTACAAGAGTATCACTGTGGGTGGTCTCCAGGTGCTAGTGTTAGCAGGATCCCTGGCTGGAGCCTCTGCCAGCTTTTCTCCTGGCTCCATTATAGCCTGCTGTCTGTGGTAGTAGAACAGATCTGACACATCTGGACCCTGCAGCCCTGAGCTAACTGTAAGCCACACCTGTGAGGACCCTCTGGGCTGTGCTCTGCCTTCTCCTCTCCTGGATCCCAACAGTGTCTCAGCTGTGTCATATTAGCAACTACCTCCTCTGCATGCATTGTCAATAAAGAGGTGCCTTGGCCCCTAGGCTTGGGGAAGTGTCAGCACAAGCATTGCAATGATTTGGGATTATCATGCAAAACAAGCTCAAATTTGAACCGCTTTCTCCTTAGCACAGACCCTCTGCTGCTGTCTCTGCTTCACCACCGCCCTGCCATCACTGCCATCCCAGCAAGATGTAGTTGTGGTGGTCAGCAGCTCTCCATTTATTCTGTGTCCTTGGTGCTGTGGCTGAGGGTCCTGTTGAAAACAGGTTGGTCAAGGAAGAGCAAGAGAGGGGTGGGAGGTGCCCCTTCCAGCTCCAGCACTGTAATGTTGTTGGGGTGGCCAACATGCAGCACTGAGCCAGGCACAAAGAGAGTCTGCTGGGGCCCACGGTGGGGCCAGTACCGGCCCAGGTTGAAACCATTTATCCACAACTGGCCCTGAAAGATGAAGACAGGACTGAGCTGTGCCCCTCTCCACCCTCATCCTGTCTCCTGGCTGAAAGTGGTCTTACCTTGCCCCAACCCGGGAATTTCACAAAGGTGTCCCAGGTGATGCCAGGGGTCTCAAAGGTTCCAGTGTAGAAGGCTGGCCCTGCTCTGCCCCTGCTGCTTGATTTCGGCAGGGCACTATGGGGCCAGCCCTGCTGCACAGCAGTGTCTATGGCCAGGGGGTAGATCAGCCAGTTGCTGAGATAGCTGGAGTCTAAGGAGAGGTTCCCCAGCAAGCCCTGAGATGTAGCAGGAGGGAAAATGAGCAGGGTTTCCCACGTGCAGGAGGATATTTAGTTTCCCCAAGGCCTATCCCACTCACAGCAGTGGAGGTTGGGTTGGATCTGCTCCAAGGGGCTGCACAGCCCTGACTGCTGTGGCAGCATAATGGAGACAAGGCTCCTGGTCCTGGTGCATTTGCCAGAACCAGGGGAGGAAGTGGTCTGAAATTAACTGGGGCACAGGTCTGAGGGTATCCCTGCAATGGCTGGAGTCTGATGCAGGTTGCAGGAGAAGGGAGTGTTTGGCCGTATAGATGCCCAGGCCATTGCCTCCAGAGCCCACTTCCCTCACCTTGAAGTCGCTGATGTTGGCCCCAAAGCTGATCCTGCCCATGTTCTCCAGGAGCACGTCCAGGACGTCCCCTGCCCTGCCAGTCACTTGCAGTGCTGTCTGCCCATCCCGCTCCAGTGTCCCCTGGTACTCCTGCAACCACAAGGTCTACACTGCTCCTCTGCTTGGATTCCACTACCCCAGTCACTGCTAGCAGCTTGCCAGAGTTGTGTCCTGCTGTTTTCCAAGAACCAGCCCAAGCCTACACTCTGCTCCGAGGGGGCACATGTTCAGGCCAGAGGGCTGGCCAACAGGTTCAGCATGGCTCATGGCACCTTGGCTGTTCCTAAGACCCCAGCAGGGCACATCCTTCCTGAGAGGCTGAGCCTGGAATGGGTGTGCTCCTGCAGTCTCACCTTCTGCAGCATCACATAGCCACGGTCACAGACGGTGTGAGGACGTGCACCCAGCACTGCTGGGTCTGGGACATCCCGGGGCAGCTGTGTGCGGTACATCACAAAACCATGGACCTGCAGGACACAGCAGAGTGGCACAAAGAGGGTCTGGAAACAAGCTCTGCTCCTCCAGCCCAGAGCCAGGGCAGGGCAGGGCAGACCAGACAAGTCTAGGAGCATATCCCTCATTGTCTCCCACTGCACCCAGCACAACACCTGCTTTATCGCCTCAAAGGTGAGAGGGAATTGGCTGTGGATGGGCCCAGAGGTACACAGTACATCCAAGACGTCCAGTAGGTCTGCATACTGCAAAGAAACAGATGGGTGCTGGCCAGGCCGAGGAAACCCAGCCCTCAGGGCAGGCACTTACCTTCTGCAGGGCAACCTGGCCGTAGGCGTATTTGGTGGTGGCAGATGGCATTGGACCGACTGGCAGAGGCTGGAACTGAACACCAAACTGTTAGCTGCCTCCCTAGGCAAGCAGGGAGATGTCCCTTGTCTTGTCAGGTCCCTTGTATCCCACTCTTCCCTGGCACAGGCAGCAGTGCCCAGTGCCGTCCCACTCCTGCCAGACTCAGCACCTTACTGATGACTGTACGGATAGCAAACAGCTTCTCTGTGGGGTCTCCTGCCTCTGAGAGGGGAGCATCATAGTCATAGCTGGTGGTCACTGGTTTGTACTGGTCTTTGAAGTCAGCACCTGGCCAGGGGAAGCAATGGGAGGTGAGGAAGAGGTTCAGGAAGAGGCCAGGGCAAGGATTCCAACCCCAGGCTAGCTGCAAGGCAATGGGGGGCACACGACCCAGAAATGAAAACCCTTGTCTGGAAACAAAAAGATTCCCAAGGTGGGAACAAGCTTGAATTCATGGGCCTTTGGGTATGTGTCAGCTTGCCCTGTGGGACAGAACAGCCACAGGAAGCAGGTTACTTGGGGATGGCCAGGGAAAACCTCCTGGCTCGTGTGTCCCCATCCACAGGGCAGGGCTCTACTCACCACTCCAGTAGGCGAAGTTCGTCCCCCCATGGAACATGTACCTATGAGATACCCCAGAGAAACCCGTCAGCACCCCACAGACCTGGTGGCGATCTCACTGGGCACCTCCCTCTTCCTGCTGCTCTTGCAGTCTCAGCTCTGCCTGCCAAGCCTGGTGGGATGGAGGTGAGCAGCAATGCCCACTCCAGTGCTGGCAGGCAGGAGAGCTTCACATCCTCAGCTGACTACTTGCATGTTAACGTTGGCTCCCAGCCGCAGCATGTCCTCTAGTCCCTGGGCCACTCTCGCTGAGCTGGCACTGGCATGTGCCTCCCCCCAGTAGTCTAGCCAACCTGTGTAGTACTCAGAGTTCACCTGAGGGAGAAAGAGACTGTCACCTGCCTGGAGCTGAAGCAGCCACGTCCCCTCTGATCAGCTGCAGGCTGTCCCGAGCATTTCTCCTTGCCTCGCTCTTCCCACTCCCCCAGTCCCTTTGCTTCCTCAGAGCCACTGCAGATTATCCCCTGCCACCAGAGCCCCACTCAAGCTCACCAGGGGCCCCTTTGGCTCAACCTGGCGCTGGGCACCAAATGCCTTCGTCACATTAGAGCCTGCAGAGATGGCAGTAGAGAGTTTAGAGCAAGACGGAGCAGGGACTCTCATCCCCTCTGCTCCTCCTACCTCACAGAAGTACCTGGCCCAAAGTCGATGGTGGCATAGAGACCCTGCAGTGTGCCGCAGCGCAGGTCCTCCGCCTGTGCGTCGTCGGTAGTGAAGAGCAGCACCTCGCTCCCCAGCAGTGCTCGGAAGGAGGCCAGCAGATGTCGCAGGTACTCATAGTCGCAGGCATAGTAACTCCCATATTCGTTCTCCACCTAGGAGCAAGATAGGCAGCACCCAGCACAGCAGGGCTTTAGCCAGGTCCCACTACCCAATGGGATGAGCACACAGCTCTTGATGTCATTAGATGTCATGATAGCTCTCAAGTGCATCCCAAAACTGACCTTCCAGCCCCACTATGACCCCAGCTTTGCCAGTGTCCCTCAAACCACAACTGGGGTGATGGCAAGTACCTGAGAGTTCTAGCCCTTGGACTTAAACCCAGGTCCTGAGGTCAGGGAGGAGTTATTCAAGAGCTGTGCCAAATGAGGTCATGGTGTAGAGGGTACAGGTGGCTTTTTGAGGAACATCCAAAGATGATCCAAAGCAGGGCATGGGGCTGAGTTCCACAGCACCCTACCTGTACACTGATGATGTTCCCTCCATACTGGTACAGCCGTGGCTTGATCTTGGGTAGCAGGACATGGAGCCAGGAGTCCACAGCTGCCAGGTAGGCTGAGTAAACAGAGAGTAGCTCAGCCTGGCTGCCACATGCACCCCAACCAACCTTCAGATAGCCCTGCCAGAATGAGGATGGAGTGGTCAGGGCAGTGCCAAGTGTGATAAGGAAGCAGAGGTGGAGGATGAACTACAGGATTCTCAAATGATGGAGAAAAGGATGAGAGAAACCACACACAGAGGGCTGGCAGTAGGCTGTAAGGGCATGGTGGCCAGAGCCCCATGCTGAGGCTCACCAGGGTCAGAGGAGCGCAGGACAATGTCTGATTTCCACAGCAGCCAGGCAGGCAGGCCACCCTGAAGAAACATGTACAGCAGAAATGGAGGCAGAGAAACAACTCAGCAACCTGGGCTGGCACACAGGAAAAACACAGCCAGCGCAATGCCACAGCACTGGAGCAGTACATGGCCCACAGGCCAGCAGTCTAGGCAGGGCTGGCATGGCACCACAGCCAGAAGGGCCAACCCCATCGCGCTCTTCCCAAACCATTTGTCACCCCTCTGTGCCAGGATGGAGCTCACCATCTCCCACTCTGCACAGATGTAGGGCCCTGGACGTAGAATCACCAGAAGCCCCAGCTCAGCTGTCAGGTCCAGGAAGGCTTCCACATCCCGGTTTCCAGCAAAGTCATAAACCCCTGGCAGCGGCTCATGGTAGTTCCAAGGAACATAGCTGGGATGAGAGAAGAGATCACCACGCAGGTGCTAAGGGCACCCCAGAACTATGGGGAACTGTTTCACAGGCTCATCCCTCTGCTCCTGTCAACTGGCCTCCAGCCTGAACTGGGGATGGCAACTAGGGCTGAAGCAGGACAGGCAGCGAGGTCATGCGGATCCCAGTGCAAGGCAGGTCCCCACTCCCTGTGGTCAGACAACACTATTGCCTCCGTCCCTACACTGGGAAACCCAGAGGCCCCAAGGAGCCACAGTGGCTGCAGGATGTGCACCATCAGGGCTGTCCCGGTCACTTACACCTGCACAGCGCTGAGCCCACTCATATACATCTTGAGGAGACGGTCTCTCCAGGCAGGGCGTGGGACACGGGCATAGTGGATGCTGCCCGAGATGTAGCGGAAAGGGAAGCCATCCTTGAGGAAACAGTCCTTCTCGAAATCAAGCTGGAAGGAGCGTGCCAGGAGGGAGGCCTGCAGGGGTGGGGCAGTGACTGGGGGCTCCAGACCATCTCCAAGTCCAGCCATCCCCTCCCATTCCCTGGGACATTCTCCATCCTCAGTGCAGCAATGAGGCAGGTACTGTACTGTCCCAGGAGAACAGGAGGAACAAGCAGAACAGCCATTTACACCACCTAATAGCCCACCCCCCCACTAATCAAAACATCCTATAGTGAAGGTAGCAGCAGTTCAGGGACGGGTGCTGGGAGGGCAGACAGGGAGCTGGGAGCACAAATGAGACACTGGGACAGGACATGGGCTGCAGCAGAGAGGACTCACGTCCGGAAGACCATGGACACAGGAAGGAAAGTGGGGCAGACCCCGGAGACATCCCAGCAGATCTTTCGCAGCTAGTTCCACACACTTCTCCCAAACTTTCCACCCGTGTTTGCCCACCTGTGTGTGCAGAAGCCCTGCCGCCAGCAGCAGGCCCAGAGACAGCAGTCGCATCCTCGCTTGGTAGACCCGTAATGGAGGACAAAGTGGGACGTGGACACCAGCATCACATGATCCTTATAGGCCAGGGTCGGTGCTTCCTCCAGGTCCTAAGTCCAGGCAGCTGGGAGCAACACAGCTGGGAAGGAGTGAGGGACAGCGGTGGAGCGATTCCAGTCTCCTCACCTTGGCAGCGGCACTTCCTCAAAGTCCACAGGGCACGGGATGAGGGCAGCGAATCACTGCCCAAGCCAGCACAGCACTGCCCAAGCCAGCACAGCCCTGATGCTCTGGGGCAGCGGGTGACACACACAGAGGCACAAGGAGCCTCATAAAAGTGCCACCACTAGACACAATGCCTTCGAAGGAGCTCAGCCCACTTGTCCATTGAAGAAGTGGTGATGGGTTATCTCTCTGCTAGGGGAATGCTGCCACCGCCTGAGAAAAAGGAAAACGGCCAAGGAGCGAGGCCTGGAGCCTGGTGGTGGTCCTGGTGACAGGGGCTTCAGGGAGGTATCGCAGGGCTGGGGATGATCCTCTCGGGGCCTCGCCACCTCTGTCACCATCACCGCTGACCTACCCGCTCCAGCAAGAAGCTTGGGTCACCGGAGCCAGGTCAGGGTAGCGGCGAGCCTGGCACTACCAACGATCGCAGCAGGGGGGCGGCACTGCGCCGCGGACACCGCCTTCCACCGCGGTCACAACGCAGGGCGAGCCCGGGACTCGGCGCTCCCCCCTCGCTCCGCTGCGCTTCCATCGCGCCGCAGCGCGCCCGCTCCGTAGGAGGGAGCACCGCGCCCCCACCCGGGCGGCACTAGGGACCCAGCAGGCTGCAGCGCCCCGCCCCGTGGGCACGCCACGGGTGACGCAACGGCTGACGCGCGGCGGCGGGCGATGACGCGGGCAGGCGATGGGGCAGGCGCTGTGCGTCTGTTCCCGTGGCACCGTCAGCCTGGGGGGAGCGCGTTACCTCCTGCTCCATCGGCTGGCAGAGGGGTCCGCGACGGCACAGGGGGCTCTGGACGGGGGTCCGCGGGGACGGGAGGGGGCCTGGGTACGGGGAGCTTGGGTACGCGGGGGATGCTCGGGGATGGGTGGAGATGTTCGGTCATGCGTGGGGGAGGGTGATCGGGGATGGGGATGCTTGTGCATGGGGCTTATGCTCGGGAATAGGGGGATGTGGGGTGATTGTACATGGCGGGAATGCTCGGGGATGGGGCCATACTTGGGCATTAGGTATTCTCTGACATGGAGGAGATTCTTGGGCATTGAGGGAAACTCGGGCATGCGGGTGCTTGTGCATGGAAGGTGTGCTCGGGAATGGGAAGAAACTAGGGGATGTGGGATACTTTTGCATGTAGGGGGTGCTCGGGCATGAGGGGCATGTTCCAGCCTGGGAGTGCTTGTACATGGGAAGATGCTCAGTCATGGGAATATTTCCCCTGGCATGGAGGTGGATGCTCAGGCATGGGGCTGTCCTCGAGCACGGGGGCATGCTCAGGCTTAGGGGATGTTGGGCCACAGGGGCTTAGGGATGAAGGTGGTACTCATGTGTGGTAAGGTACGTTTGGGGGCATGTGGCATGCTCATATATGGTAGGGAGCGCCACTGGCATTTGGGTATGTGGGAGAATCTTAGGCATGTTATAGGGACATACTCGAACATGAAGAGAGATGCTCAAGGACAGGCATTTGTGCTGAGTGACAGGGCTTGGTCATGCCCAGGAGTGGGTGCTTGAGCCCATGGAAGTGAGGGCGATTAGGTCAGTGGGTATCTTATGCAGAATGAGGACTCTTTGGTTGCCTGGCAGGTGCCCACAAGGTGGGGAAAATACCCGTGTCTCAGGGGTTCCCATGGAGGTAGGGGGAGGCACTCTGCCCTCTGCCCCCTACTCTGGGTGCTCACATTTGAGGCTGGGCACAAGGGCCAAATGCAGGTGCAACAGTGGCATGACACCCAGCCCAAACCATGCTTGGATCTTCATAGGGGCTTCAGCTACGTGGACCTGGTAGAGGGGCTGCGAGATGGGCGCTTCTATGCCCTGAAGCGCATCCTATGCCATGACAAGGAGGACCGCCAGGCTGCCCTGCACGAGGTGGAGATGCATGGCCTCTTTGACCACCCCAATATCCTGCCTCTGGTGGCCCACTGCATGGTGGAGAAGGGTGCCAAGCATGAAGCCTGGCTCCTTCTACCCTATGTGAAGGTGAGAGGGGCTCCCTTGGCTGCCCCCTCCTCTTTGTCACCAGAAGTAGTAGTGGCAACTGGATGCTTGCGTTTGCCAGGGGGGGACCCTCTGGAGCGAGGTGCAAGCACTGCGAGAGAAAGGGACCTTCATGTCGGAGCAGCGGATCCTCCTCATCCTCCATGGCATCTGCCGTGGGCTACAAGCCATCCACAACAAGGGCTACGCACACAGGTGGGAGGCCAGCAGCCCCAAACAGGGGGGTGCCAGGGAGCCCAGTGGCCTTTCAGTGATGTCCATCCATTCAGGGACCTCAAACCCACCAATGTGCTGCTGGATGAGGATGACCAACCTGTGCTGATGGATCTGGGTTCCATGAACCAAGCTTGCATCGAAGTCAACAGCTCTCGGAAGGCCATGGCTGTGCAGGTGGGTGTCCAGCGACATCACCCTACCAACCTATCCCTGCCTTGAACCCTTCATCCTCATGCTCTTCTCTTGCAGGACTGGGCTGCCCAGCGCTGCACCATCTCCTACCGTGCCCCTGAGCTCTTCATGGTGCCGAGCGAATGTGTCATAGATGAGCGCACAGATATCTGGGTAAGGATCCAGCCCTCTGGTCCCTGGCTGACTGCCATAGGGCTGACTTGACCCCACCATGCTCCAGTCCCTAGGCTGCATGCTGTATTGCATGATGTTTGGGGAGGGCCCCTACGATGCCATCTTCCAGAAGGGCGACAGTGTGGCTCTAGCAGTGCAAAACCCCATTGCTGTGCCCCACACAACCAGGTAAGGAGTTGGGGAGGGGGACCCTGCTCCCAGGCAGCGCCTTGTGTTGTGCACCACATGGACCTCCCCCTCATCATCTTTCCTTCAGGTACTCTGCTGCCTTGCAGCAGCTGCTTTCCTCCATGATGACAGTGAACCCTCAGGAGCGACCCAGTATAAATGAGGTCCTCCACCAGCTGGAGGGGTTGCAACCAGCACCAGAGGGCCAGGACACCACACAGATCTGACCCTGCTGCTCTGAGGCCAAGCCAGGGGAAAAGTGGCTGCCCTCATCCCTGCTCCCCTGTGGAGCTGTTGCAGAGGTGATTGCTGCACTCAAGGAAGAGCTGCTGCTCTGTGCCAGAGTTGTGTTGGATTTGGAGTGTTCTGTGCCCTGAATGCTGCTGCTTGGGACTTGATCCTGTGTCCCAGGATTGTGGACGTGTGAGCTGCTGCTAAACACGGGGCCCTCATCAACCATTGTCTCCACCAGGCGTTGCAGAGGTTGCTGTGGGACCCACCCTGGATGATGGCAGAAGTGGCCCCATAGCTCTGCAGCAAGGAGGTGTTACCTCTGACTAAGGGCAGAGCTGTGGTCTGGGTCCTGGTGCTGTGGTGGAGCAAGGCGAGGGGGCCCAGCCCCTGCTCCGCCACTGCTCTCAGCACCGATGTTGCCTTGTGTTTGGAGTAAAAGATGTTCTTGCACAGTAGTGTGGATGGTGTGTCCTTGTCTCTGGGAAGGGGTCCTGCTTAGAGCAGGCAGAGAGCAAGGCCTGCTATTGGGGTTGAGCAGCCAAATGTGGCCAGAGGGAAGGCCAGCAGAGGACAGTCCTGGCAGGAGGCAGGGTTGGAGCATTATCAATAGCAGGGAAAGTTAATCCCTGGTCCCAGCACCTGGCTGGTGACCCTCAGGATAAGCACTGCAGGAGGGGGCTCAGAACAGGTTGAGCTTCTTTTCCTGAGAAGAGGGAGGTAGGTGCCCAGGCAAGGGAGCTGCTAGAACTGGAAAAGACAGGGGCAGCAGCCCTGCTCTGGTGATGGCAAGCAGAGCCTGAGAACAGCACAAGCAACCCAGTGCTGGAGACATCCCTCAGCCCAGCAGGCACCCTCCACACAATCATAGAATGGTTTAGGGTTCAAAGGGACCTCAGAGATGCTTTGGCTGGAGGGGTTCACTGGGACATGCAGCAGTTGGGCTGTCCGTGGAGGGTGGGTAAATAAAAGATGCAGACAAGCAGTTTCACAGGGAGCGTTCGCCTCCTTTAATTGTCTCACCACAATTCAGCAGTAAAGCAGCCACAGGGGTTCAAGCCATGTAGCACCGCAGAACCAAGCATGGCCCTTGTCCTGCACTCTGGCTACAGGGACAGGAGTGCAACACTACCCACCACTACCCTTCCAGACATCTTCCAAACTGCATGTTGGGAGAAGTCCCAACAACCACTAACCTCTTCCTGCTCAGATTAAATCCACTCCCCTCTGCTCCAGGATACAACATGGGGCCATACAACATAGGGTCATACACCACACAAGGAAGCTGTACCCACTACAAACTGGAGCAGCAATTGGGTGGGACGGGTGCCATGGCCCAAGGGAGTGGACCCAGGGTCTCTTACCTGCATGGGGAAGAAGCTGGAGCTGGAGCAGAGCACTGGGAGGAAGCACAGCAGCACCAGCAGCAGAGCTGAAGCACTCACCACACACCTGACCTGACAAGAAACCGATGCGGCTGGGGGGTTAGTGGGAGACACAAATGCTCTGAAATGGTTTATTGCAAAGGGTTTCTGCAGCTAACACAGGAAGAAACACAGGCTTTTTGGCCAGGTGCTTCTCTACTCTTCGCCCTCCTCTTCATCCTCATAGGAGTCCAGGCCCACCTCCTCATAATCCTTCTCCAGAGCAGCCATGTCTTCCCGTGCCTCAGAGAACTCCCCTTCCTCCATGCCCTCACCCACGTACCAGTGCACAAAAGCTCGCTTGGCATACATCAGGTCAAACTTGTGGTCTAAGCGAGCCCAGGCCTCAGCAATGGCCGTGGTGTTGCTCAACATGCAGACGGCGCGCTGCACTTTGGCCAGGTCTCCCCCTGGCACCACTGTGGGTGGCTGGTAGTTGATGCCCACCTTGAAGCCTGTGGGGCACCAGTCCACAAACTGGATGCTGCGCTTGGTCTTGATGGTGGCAATGGCAGCATTGACATCTTTGGGCACCACATCCCCACGGTACAGCAGGCAGCAGGCCATGTACTTGCCGTGGCGAGGGTCACACTTCACCATCTGGTTGGCTGGCTCAAAGCAGGAGTTGGTGATCTCAGCCACTGAGAGCTGCTCATGATAGGCCTTCTCTGCAGAGATGACAGGAGCGTAAGTGGCCAGAGGGAAGTGGATACGAGGGTAGGGCACCAGGTTGGTCTGGAATTCAGTCAGGTCGACATTCAGGGCCCCATCAAACCGTAGTGATGCTGTGATGGATGAGACAATCTGGCTGATGAGTCTGTTCAGGTTGGTGTAGGTAGGGCGCTCGATGTCCAAGTTCCTGCGGCAGATGTCATAGATGGCTTCATTGTCCACCATAAAGGCACAGTCTGAATGCTCCAAAGTTGTGTGTGTGGTGAGGATGGAATTGTAGGGTTCTACCACAGCAGTGGAGACCTGTGGTGCAGGGTAGATGGAGAACTCCAGCTTGGACTTCTTGCCGTAGTCAACAGAAAGTCGCTCCATCAACAGGGAGGTGAATCCAGAGCCGGTTCCTCCTCCAAAGCTGTGAAACACGAGGAATCCCTGAAGGCCTGTGCACTGGTCTGCCTGTGAGAGAGGCATGAGATTCTCTGAGATGGATGCCTTTCTGAACATCTGACTCTTCAAAAGAACTTTTAGGACCCGCTTCACCCCTGCAATGGGCAACTGCAGATCCCTCCCAGAGTACAGCAAGACTTGCAGTGTACTCTGAACTCCAACAGGATGCTGGAGTCCAGCACAGGAAGGACAGATTCCCCCTTCTGCAGTCACCTACCAGCTTCCGGATCCTGTCCAGCACTTGGTCAATGATCTCTTTGCCAATGGTGTAGTGTCCACGGGCATAGTTGTTGGCAGCATCCTCCTTGCCAGTGATCAGCTGCTCAGGATGGAAGAGCTGGCGGTAGACTCCTCCCCGAACCTCATCTAGGAGAGAGCAGGGAAAGACTGAGCTTGGTGGAAGCTGCTGATTTAAGCCAACTGCCGGGCAGCTGAGGAATGGATCTGAGCACCCATCCCTCACTCCCTGCTGGGGGCACAGCCAAGGCTCCACATGTCAAAGGGTCACCACCGGAATCAGGTTTCTCTGGCAGAGGGAGGTGGCTGCCACCTCTCTGCACCGGAACTCAGCTTCTCACAGTGTTTAGTGGCATTGGGACCTGCTAGGCCAGTCGGGCAGGTTTCTTCTTGTACACATGTGGTACCAGAGACTACCAGCACTGCTGCCTCTAGGACACTGCAGGAACAAAAGCTGGTGCTCAGGTTTGTGGCTTCTCCTGGGGAAAGAGATGCCCTCAAGCTGAACCAGTGCAGGGTATTATCAGTACCCACCTGGAGGTGCACCCTACACCACACAAACTTCAGGACTCACCAATCACGGTGGGCTCCAGGTCCACAAAGATGGCCCGTGGGACATGCTTCCCAGCCCCAGTCTCGCAGAAGAATGTGGTGAAGGAGTCGTCTCCTCCACCAATGGTTTTGTCACTGGGCATCTGCCCATCAGGCTGGATGCCATGCTCCAGGCAGTAGAGTTCCCAGCAGGTGTTGCCCATCTGGACGCCGGCCTGGCCGACGTGGACGGAGATGCACTCACGCTGGGGAGAGGGAGGCAGTCAGACTCTAGCACAGCTCTGTCTGGCCCAACCCAGGCAGAGCAGTTCTGCCTAATGCCAGTGCCCCATGGCCATCTGCAGGGGAGCTGTCCTGGGCAGGGATTTACCTCAAGGAGTTTTCTTTGTGTGATCTCTCACATGCCCCTAAGGTTTCCCACAAGGCTGTCATTGCCCTTGGCCATGCACAGATGCCATGCTGGGTCAGGAGCTACCCTGGTGTTCCTTCCACTCAGCTTGCATTGAGAGCTACCAGCCCCACAGACTCTGGCTAGAGTTGCCATCCAGCACCATGACAGGCTCCTTGGCAGCCTCAGCACCTTCCCCATGTACAGCAGCCCTGTGAGGTGATGAGCTGAACAGCAAGTACTTAACCCATGCACCGGGAACTCCTCTGCTTGCTGCTCCAGAACCAGATGAGAATTTAGTTTTTTGGGGGAAGGGGTTTGGGGGACGGGGGGCAGTGCGTGAGGGCTGTCTGTGAAGCCCAGAAGTCTTCGAGGCAGCATAGGAACTCCTAAAGATATGCAGCCCCAAACCCGTGCTGTGCTAAGGTGGGCAGAAGTGCTGGAAAATAGCTCCGGGTTGCGAGTTGGATGGAAATGTGCAGCAGGCCTGCACCACTACCCCTGGCACTCCGCCGCTGGCCCTGGCATCCCTGATTTGCTGCTCCTGGCATCCCGCTGCTCCAGGTTTTGAATCCCCTGGGCAGGACACTAGTACACAGAAGGGAGGTCCCGGAGCTCCTTTTTTCTGTATTCGGTGTCTGCGTAGCACTCCGAGCCATGATGGGCTCCGTGCCCCGGCCGGGTGCTTGGGGAGGATAAGGACTCCCGGAGGTGTCTCTGGGAGAGCCGGGGCAGCTCCAGCCCGCCGGACTTAGGGCCAGCCTGGGACACGGACCCCGGCCGAGTCGGGCAGCGCTGCGGCGGGCGAGACGCTGCTGTGCTGCACCTCCTTGGCACGGCCCCGGCCCCTTCCCGAGCTACTAAATATAGCTCCGGCCCTGGCGAGGGCAGCGGCCATTGCCCGGTTTGGACAGTGGTCTCGACCCGCTCTGCGGCTACCAGACCCCCCGGGATGCTTCGGGAATGGACTCCTGCTCCCGTTGCCTGTTGTCAGCCCCGACGGGGAGACCGCTGCTGCGGGGGAAAACCCCGCCGAGCGCCCACCTTTGGGCCCCGGTGCCCGACTGGCGCGTCCACCCTCGACAGCTGCCCCCGTCCTTCCGCGCCTGCCGTTCCCCACCGGAGAGGTTATTCTTGTCCATCCCCCACCGCCGTCCCTCGCCGCGACAGCGGGGGGACCCAGGATCCCGGGACTGGTGGCGGCCGGGGAGGGGACGGGACAGAAATGGCGAGGGCACTGCTGCCCTCGGACAGGGGCCGGTGGGTCTGCCCAAGGTCACGGCAGGGAAGGAGAGGGTGCGCCGCGGCGACTCCGCCGTGTCTGGTGGTCGGGGAGGCTGCTGTGCGCACTCCCCGTCACGGTGTCCGCCACCCGTCCCGCACTCACCATGCTGCGGCTGAGGGATCCGGGCTCTCCCGGTGACTCGGTGCGGCGGGGTTCGGCTCGGCACGGAGCTGCGGCTGCGGCAATCCCCTCCGCAGCGCCCTCTTATAGGGGGGTGGGGCGTGATGCCCTCCCGCCCCCCTCATTTCGGTATATTTGCGTGCAGGGCGGGACTACCCGCTTCAGGGGCACCGGGAGACTACCTGGGTTTCTGCCGGATGCGGAGGAGCCCCAAGATGCAGGAGTCGGGGCTGGTCACCCTCTTTTGTCGTGAGGCACGCAGGGAACATCAGCCAGGCTGCGAGCAGAAAGCCTGGATTTCATTCCTCAGGGGTAGAAGAGGTGCCCAGCCATTAAGATGCGGGGACAGAGCAGGTACAGCACCCTCTACGTGGTCTACTACCAAATCCCTTGAACTGCAACTCCCTGGGACTTAGGAACAGCCTGAGACCACCTGTACTTCTAGAACAGGAGAGAGGGGGGAGATATGCTAGATACATGTCAGACTCTGGGGCCGGGTGCCCACAAACCCCATTTGCCACCAATACTCTGGGAAACTCTGACCAAGGGCTGCTCTTCTCTGCCGGTGAGCATAGGCAGGCAGTGCTTCACATTTCTGTGAGCCTGCAGATCACCACCACGAATCTGGGCTGGGGGGGCTGGTTCAGCTGCAAAAAGAAGGTCATTGCAGCCTATTTGCTATTAATGACTTGTGACTACACTCAGAAAAGCAGCTCCCTTTGAGTGGCAGCCAGCAGAGCCTCTCCTTCCAGGGCCAGGGCTGCTGCTGCTGCAGCAGAAGCCTGGGGCCACCAGCATAGCTGCTGACTGAGCCAAAGGCAGAGTCCAGTGTGCCAGCCTTACATGCTGTGTGCTGCAAAGCAGGACTCTGTCTTTGCTGCCAGGGTGTGGGCCTACACAGCTATGCCTTCCTGTGGGGATGTGAGCTCCGCTGCCCAGGCACAGGCCAGGAGACACTGCTCTGTCTCTCTGTGGCAGGGTCCAGAGGTACAGGATAACCTTTAGAAACAGTAGTAGGACACGATTTGAACTTCTATGTGCTTCCATCAGCAAAGTCATGTCTCTCTGAAGACCTGTGAAAAAGGTGTCTCTGTAATGAGATTACTTCCTAAGGAGCAAGATCCTTCTTTGCTGTACACTCAGACCGGGATAAGGAGATCAGAGCAGTGTCTGGCATGAAGGGCAGCAAATCCTGCCCTGGCATAGCAGCAGGCACCACTCAGTCTGAACCCACCACTCTGGTTACAGGCACAGAGAACAATGCCAGCAGCCCTGTGCAGTGGGATGAGTGCCTGGCTGTGCTCCAGCCATCGCTGAAGCCCAAGGCTGTCAAACACTTTCCTCTCCAGCTGACAGGGGTGCATGCTGGGAGAAGGGCGGGGGAGGACAGCCTCTGTGGGTCAATATAGTTGGAGCATTAGTGGTAAGCAGGGAAAATTAATCTGTGGACCCAGCACGATGGATAATGTGTGACAGCAATCTCCAGCTTGCAGCTGGAGCCAGGACCTGATGTTCAGACTTCTCAGCACCAGGCAGAGCAAGGAGAATGTTTAGCATGGGGACAATACAGTAGATGAGCTGAGGCCATCAGAGTGAGACCACAGACCACAAAAGCATGGCAGAGCACTGGCAGAATCAGACAGGGAATGGGCAGAGGTGAACACAGACGAGGGACCCCCATGCCTGAGCTAAGTGCTTCACCCTTCATATCATCAGCACTCCTCTAGATCCATTTGATGGTCATGCCCAAGCACTTCCAAAGAGCATACTATGTGTTCTTAGCCATATCATCCGGATATGGAGCACTTACCAGTATAAGGGGCAATCCAGAGCTGGAGCAGAGCACTGGGAGGAAGCACAGCAGCACCAGCAGCAGAGCTGAAGCACTCACCACACACCTGACCTGACAAGAAACCGATGCGGCTGGGGGGTTAGTGGGAGACACAAATGCTCTGAAATGGTTTATTGCAAAGGGTTTCTGCAGCTAACACAGGAAGAAACACAGGCTTTTTGGCCAGGTGCTTCTCTACTCTTCGCCCTCCTCTTCATCCTCATAGGAGTCCAGGCCCACCTCCTCATAATCCTTCTCCAGAGCAGCCATGTCTTCCCGTGCCTCAGAGAACTCCCCTTCCTCCATGCCCTCACCCACGTACCAGTGCACAAAAGCTCGCTTGGCATACATCAGGTCAAACTTGTGGTCTAAGCGAGCCCAGGCCTCAGCAATGGCCGTGGTGTTGCTCAACATGCAGACGGCGCGCTGCACTTTGGCCAGGTCTCCCCCTGGCACCACTGTGGGTGGCTGGTAGTTGATGCCCACCTTGAAGCCTGTGGGGCACCAGTCCACAAACTGGATGCTGCGCTTGGTCTTGATGGTGGCAATGGCAGCATTGACATCTTTGGGCACCACATCCCCACGGTACAGCAGGCAGCAGGCCATGTACTTGCCGTGGCGAGGGTCACACTTCACCATCTGGTTGGCTGGCTCAAAGCAGGAGTTGGTGATCTCAGCCACTGAGAGCTGCTCATGATAGGCCTTCTCTGCAGAGATGACAGGAGCGTAAGTGGCCAGAGGGAAGTGGATACGAGGGTAGGGCACCAGGTTGGTCTGGAATTCAGTCAGGTCGACATTCAGGGCCCCATCAAACCGTAGTGATGCTGTGATGGATGAGACAATCTGGCTGATGAGTCTGTTCAGGTTGGTGTAGGTAGGGCGCTCGATGTCCAAGTTCCTGCGGCAGATGTCATAGATGGCTTCATTGTCCACCATAAAGGCACAGTCTGAATGCTCCAAGGTGCTGTGTGTGGTGAGGATGGAATTGTAGGGTTCTACCACAGCAGTGGAGACCTGTGGTGCAGGGTAGATGGAGAACTCCAGCTTGGACTTCTTGCCGTAGTCAACAGAAAGTCGCTCCATCAACAGGGAGGTGAATCCAGAACCGGTTCCTCCTCCAAAACTACGAAACACGAGGAATCCCTGGAGGCCTGTGCACTGGTCAGCCTACAGAAAGAGCCAAATCAGTTTCCTCCAACTGACATTGCTGGACAGAAGTTTCAAACTTTTGCCATTGTCAGCCACAGATCTGTCTCAGGGCACTGCATGGCCCATTGCAGTTCCCCACCTTCGGTAGGATGCTGGAGCTCAGCTCAGGGTGTCACATTCCCCCTGTGTGGTCACTTACCAGCTTCCGGATCCTGTCCAGCACTTGGTCGATGATCTCTTTGCCAATTGTGTAATGCCCACGGGCATAGTTGTTGGCAGCATCCTCCTTGCCAGTGATCATCTGCTCAGGGTGGAAGAGCTGGCGGTAGACTCCACCCCGAACCTCATCTAGGAGAAGTTGGCACACTGTCAGGGAGTTTCCAACTGGCCCTGGGAAAGGGTGGCAGGAGCCACCCAAGGGGCTGTCCTGCAGTGGGTTGTTCCAGGAGATAATAATCACTGTCACTGCCCAGCTGAGTTTCACTCACCGATCACAGTAGGCTCCAGGTCCACAAAGATGGCCCGTGGGACATGCTTCCCAGCCCCAGTCTCGCAGAAGAATGTGGTGAAGGAGTCGTCTCCTCCACCAATGGTTTTGTCACTGGGCATCTGCCCATCAGGCTGGATGCCATGCTCCAGGCAGTAGAGCTCCCAGCAGGTGTTGCCCATCTGGACACCAGCCTGGCCTACGTGGACAGAGATGCACTCACGCTGCGGAGAGGGAGGCAGAGTCAGATTGCAGCTAGAACTACAAATGCGATCACTGCAGGTGGTGCACAACCCAGGCAGGGCAGCCCAGGCCCTTCTCAGTTTTTGTAAGCCATATTGTGCTGTAGCCTTGATGCATTGTGTCCACCCCAGTCTGCTGCCCTCTCTCAGATTTGGTTCTATGCATGCTGTCACTGCACTGTACACCTCAGAGGCCCAGGGAGATGAAGATTCATCTTCTGGATCTCAGAGCACCAGGACGGCATATTCTCCCGACTTACCTCCATCCACAGCCTTAGAAAACACGCAGTGAACATCTTCATTGCCCAAACACCCACATGGCTTAAGGGCTGGGGCTTTGCAGCAGCTGGCATGGTCCCTGTTGCTACTCCAACAAGAGGGCTACAAACTGACATGACAGAGCATCACCTGGTGCTGGGAGCTGAAGGGATGACAACACTGAGAATAGGTGCCCAGCAAGGATGGAGATTTGTAACAGCAAATGGTTGCCACGGTCTGAGCCTTAGATTTCCTAAATTAGCTCTGGAGGAGGTAGAAGCATTAGCTGTACTTCTTATCTGCACCAAAGGGTGCAGACGAGAGGGTCCCCTAGCTCAGGGCTTCAGGAGCAGACTCAGGTCCCTGGTAGCCAGGTTGAAGTGGAATCTGGAGCCTGGATTCCTCCAGGTGAAGCACCACAGGGCCTGCAGCCCTTTTGATTAAAGCCAAATGCTTAGTGCTTCAGCCCTGTTGTTGTAAAGGACTTGGATGTGTCATCAGGCACAACTGAGTCAGAGGAGCATCCAAACCGGATTTCCAGAGCCATGGGTGCCCTGCTGTGAGTCAGTTGGCAGGAAGCCATGGGAGCCAGCCATTTTGTGCTCAGGAGCAAGGCAGTGGCTGCTGTCCAAGGAAGTTGCAGAGGTTGCAGCAAGTCGTGTATTTTGCATCTAGAACACCTTCACTGCTGCATTTCAGAGGCATTGAAGGATGACAGAAAAATAAGCCCTTGATAATCACAGTGAAAGGCAGAAGTCCATCTCCACACCTTTCCCAAAGCTGAGATGCAAGAAGCAGTGGAGTGACACCCTGCTTATCTCTCCCAGCAGGTACAGAAAGATTTTATAACACAAGGAACCGATGACAAGTCCTGAGGAAGGTCCAGCATCCTCAGCAAGAATACACAGCAAACACCCGAAACAGCTGCAAGCAGCTCTGGATAACCAAAAGAAAGAAAGAAGAGACAAGAAAAACCTCCTCCTTTGTCAAACATCAGGCAAATCTGAGTGCAGGGGTTCAGTGAACCCAGCTGGGTCATGATAGTCGCTGCATTTCATCTTCTCAACACGCAGTAGCCAGGAGTGGCTTTATGGGACCCAGCACTAACAGTAGGCTGGGCAGAACCCAGTAACACCAGGCATGCAGCAGTGCTAGTCATCTGCCAGCAGACTCTGCCTTCTTCACGGTAAAGTCTGACTCCAGGAGGGCAGAGAGCATGGTCCCGCAGGGCAGCAGGCAAGGTGTCCTGTCAGCCTAGGGCTGGGATGCTCTCTCCAAAGTCGCTGGAGAGTTCAGGAGGCAGAGCTCACAGCAGGACCGTGGTGACAAGGAGCCCTCAGGCTGCAGTGTCCACCCGTGGATCTGCCCCTGCTATCTGAAGTGAAAGGCAGTGGGTGAATCCACAGCTTGCTCCTGGGGCTCAGCTATGGTTCTGCAGCATGAGGACCTGTCAGGTTGGGTACACTCAGACAGGAAACGGGCAGGTGGTCAGCTACAACACTGGTCTTCGCACACAGCGAGGTGGCCTCCTTGCCTCGGACATGTCAGACTGGAGCAAGGATATGTCCAAAGAAGGCAGGCTGCCGAGTGCTAGGGGGGAAGCAGTTGCGGTGAGGCTGAAGCCAGGCAGAGACAGGGCAAGAACCACAGTGCTGCCGCCGCCAACTGCCCGCACCTCTGGTCTCCCAGGTAACACCGGACACACACACCTCCACCCCACCCCGGGAAGTTTTGGGAGTCGTAGCCTGCTCTGGAGAGAGCCCTGTCGGGGTTACCCTCCGACTCCTGCGGCAGCCCGGGGCTGGCACTCACCATGATGCCGATGCCGCACGACCTGTCTGTCCCCGGGCTGCCGCAAAATCCGCATGACCAGGACGGCGGCGTAGCCGCCGCCTTATACCGGGGGCGGCACCGGCGCTGAAGGGCGGGTCGCCCCGCCCGAGAGACTGCCGTGCAGTTGCATAAATTTGCGTTCATTGCGCATATTTGCATACAGGTACAGGGTTGCGGGCGTGCTGCCCAACAGCCGGATGGGTGAATTGGTGGGACCATATGGGCGCAGCATCCCTCCGGGGTCCCCCACTCCTTGCCTTACGAGGGCCACTGGAGAGACGGGGATCCCGTTCAGTAAGGGCAGGGGAGGCATAAGTTTGGTCGTGCTATGCTTGCCAGTGTTGACAGAAACACTTCCACCAAGGGGCAGAGATGGCACTTTCCTGATGGGTGTCTTGCTGGTGCAAGGCACCACCAGGCACTAGCCGGGACAGATTCAGGGCGCTGAGGAAGGCAACTCAGCAAAGAACCTGTCTCAA
Organism: Eubucco bourcierii; assembly: GCA_013396675.1. Taxonomy (NCBI): domain Eukaryota; kingdom Metazoa; phylum Chordata; class Aves; order Piciformes; family Ramphastidae; genus Eubucco; species Eubucco bourcierii. The sequence continues at coordinate 332,723 of VWZE01021313.1, read as the reverse complement.
GTTTACTGTCCTGGTGGGTGGGAATGCTGATGTGAGAGCCCTGGTCTAGCATGGACCTGGGTCTCTGCCAGCCACCCAAGATTCCTGAGGAGAACTCAGGAGAGTTTCTGGAGAAAACATGGGCAGAGGAAACACTTCAGAGACAAGCATAAGCATTCCAGGTCAGAGAAGAAAACACAAACAAACAAACAAAATCAAACAGGAAAATTGTGCTGTACTTTGCTGCAAGCCCCTCAAGGACAGTTGTGCCCCAGGGCCACCTCCGAAAGACCTGCCTGTTAATGTGCTTCTCCTTCTCCAGCCTGGCTCTACTTTCTCTGTGGTTTTGATTTAATTTCACAAAGCTTTATGAAAAGACCGATGAGGGGATGGGTGTGGGAACCCAGGGATGACCTAATGGCCTTCACGTCTGTGTGGGGCCCTGGAGCGTGATAAGAGATATTGTACCCCGAGCCATGTGAGAAGTATCGGAGTAAAAAGTAACAAAGTGTTGTATCCTTGAGGCAGATGAGAAAGACAACTGGGAAAAAAGCACCTGTAAAAACAAAGATAAAGCAGTAGGCTTCAGCAGGGTAGGCTGTGGGAGAGCAGAATTGTACTATGCATGAACTCCTCAGTAAGTAGCCACCGACTCCACAGATTTTGGCTGTGGTCCACTCTGTGGCTGTGGTCATCTCCTTGCATTCTGCTCTGGTGTCTATGAGTTTGTGTTTGAGCTCACCACGGCAGGACTGGCTGGATCGGGCCCACTGTATTTCTCACAATTCTCACGAACAACGCCACAGACCGGAGAACTTGCAGCACCCCGGGGAGATCTCTTTGTAGTGACTGCTGTCTGGCACTGATGTCTGGCTTTACCACAGTGAATAATGCATCCATTTTTTCCCCTCCTCTCTCCAAAATGTTCACAGTATCCACTGTGGTGCAGAAATAGCCCCGTCTCTGCCCGAGTTGTCACTGAATGGTGCTGTCACCTCTCTGCTTACTCCAAAAGATGAAAGCTAGATCTAAATTATCCACCCACAATAGCCTTTCTTTGTGCCTGAATTACCTGCAAAGTGTCACCTTGATGTGTAAAATGACTGAAAGCAGGGCTACGGCTCTGAAGCCTGTGCTAGTGTCTAAGCAACATAATTTGGAGATCCGCAGAAATATCTGAGTTGAACAGCCAGAGTGGGTTTAATCAAGCTGGTGGGAAAAGGTTATATTTTCCTACAGACGTGCCCCAGGTTGAGAGTCCTACTGAATCTGGGCAGGATGCTGTGGTGACTAGATAACTCTGGAAATGCCTAAACTCCTCCACGTGGTATAAATGTCCTTTGAGTGACCTCAGAGATCACTAGATAATACAGACCATGCTGACTTAAACAGTCTATGAGAGTGAGTAGTTGGTAGCACTGAGGCATCAAAATTTGAGCCCCAGAAGTTAGCTGGTGTGAAAAGGAGCGATGGAATCGTCTTTCCCTTTGAAAATCTTTGCCAAGGTGCTTGCTGGCAAGCAAGTCAAGGCGTCACTTCTGACTGTTTCCTAACACCTTCCTTACTTCCACGGTGCCAATTAATTCTTGGGTGTTTATAGAATCAATGCTTTGTTACAGTGGTTGGAAGCACAAGCATCAGAACTAGGCAGGGATCACCATTTTAGGGGGGCTTGCAAAGTTTAAGTGTTTGGACCAGCTTTGGATGCTTCGTATGACAACCTGGTGGCACCCTGGGGTGTAAAATGGTGTCTTATTTCTCCAAGAGATGCCTGGATTTGTTTACACACCATTCTGGCAGACAGATGAGGGTGAAATATGCCTGATTTGTCATTGCTGCAAATGCATGCTCACAGTGAAAATAACCATTCAGATGCTGTTCTGTTGAACGAGCAGTGCAGCAACGACTGACAGACCTGTGAGTCATTCAGAGGTACACATCTCCCATGTAGCTTTGATCTGAAAAGCCCAAACAGATGTCTAAGCTTTTTTGAAATGGTTAAGAACAGCTGGCTAAATCCAGGGAACACCAATCGACTGTGTCTTCTCAGTGCCTAACTGCTCAGCAGCCTGCCAGATGCTGGTAGCAGCAGCCTGCAAGCACACAGAGGGGACTGAGCTCACCCTGGCTGCAAGCAGATTCATCCCGAGGCGACCCTCTCTTAGTGAGGTGTTACCCACATGTCTAGATGACCCTGCAAATTTTTTCAGACCACATCATAAATCATAAGGTTGCAAGAACTGCTCAGGAAACATTTTCATCAGTGCTCAGAATGGGGTTGGAACCTGCACCGGCACCCGGAGAGGTACAAAATCCAAGCGAGGCAAATTTGAGGCTGTGAGACAGAAATCAACCATTTCTTGATGGAAGAATGAGGAAAACATGGAAGCTACCCCAGCAGCAGAGCTGGCATGCTGCAGTGGAAAACTCTGTTTGCCGCTGCCCACATGGGCTAGGAGATCAGCCAGCTTTTGGACAGGTAGCCACTAGTACAGAAACTGTCAGAACTTGCAGTTACCCAAACACAGACTCTCCAATTAGCTGTCTCCGAGAAGTATGTTAAAGTCTACCACACCTAAAAACACCCAGAGCTGAAACTAGGGAGAAGATGAATCATTCAAAGTCTAGCACAGCCTGGAAATGGGCAGAAAAGGCTCCCTTTGTCATTTCTTAAGATATGCATGCCTTGTTAAGGTCAGAAATGATCTTCTGAGCACTTCATTCTTTGTCTGGAATAGATGGAGACGATCCATAGATGAAGAACTAATGTGACTGGATGCCATGGGGTGCAATGAAAGGTTGAAAGAATGGGAACTGTCTAAAAGTCCAAGCACAGGCTCGACGAAGACCTTAAAATATATTTAAGGCAGATGCAGATAAGAAGGAGATTAACTGTTCTGCAAGCTAAGGTCAAGAAGATGCAGGTTTAAAGCTTGCTAGCAGTAAGAATAGCGAGTAATAATTGTCTCAGGGTCAAGGGATCTTCATCAGTGAATGTCTTCAATAACCCACTTGTGGCATGTACTCCTGAAGACCTGCTGGGATGCAGAGCACAGTAGCGATGTGACAGAAGTTCTCTCTGCTGGAGCTGAGTGACAGCAGGATAATTGCTGGTTCAGGTAAAATGAAGGCAGTTGTGCAACGCCTGCTGCATTGCCTGGAGCGTGTGCTGCGTTGCGGGAACAATAGAGCTATTTCCAGATCTCACTCAATCCTAAACCCTGAATCGCCGGGCAGAGGCAAGAATAGTGAGGCACTCCCATGGATGCAGGCAGCCCTACATGCCTGCCAAGCTCTGGTCTGCAAGGCTGAGAGGGACGGGTGGACGAGTTGGGACTAGCTCTTTCTCAGGCGCAGCAGCCCCTGGGTGAGCAGCCTCCCTGGCTCAGCGTCAGCCTCCCTGGCTGCCAGTGTCACCCGCCTTTCTTCACATCCTGGGAAAGGCAGCTACACACCCATGGGAGCAAAATAAACCTGCAGCTGGCTAATTGCAGTGACTTCATGGCAGGGCTCCGAGTATGCCTGATGTGAACAAGCTCCAGGCAGGTGAAGGGCTGAGCCTGCTGAGGTGCCCCTGTCCTTGCAGGGGATGTCAGTGGTGGGCTGTATGGAGGGAGCAGCAGCACTTTTCTTCCTCTCCAGCAGCTCTCACAGCTGGTGGTGGCACAAGCTGTGTAGGACTAGTTGGAAGCAGAAGTGAGAGAAATTCTGCTTGACTGGATGATGATAGGAGCTGCTGGAGGGGCATGAGTTATCCTGTCAGGCTGGAGAAGCTCTGCATGACCCAGGCTGACCCATGGTCATGCTGATGAGTTAGTCTCCATCCTCAACCCTTTAGGCCTTCCTGTCTTACAAGTTCTCAGGAATTGCAAAATAGCTGTGGTCAGCTCTGTTGCAATGCTGCAGAGAGTGCTTGTGTGACCTGACAGTGATGGGGCAAGAGGCAGCCATCACTTCTCCTGCTCCCCGGAGCACATGTTTCATCTGCAGGACTGTGCTGAGCCCCAGCCTCTGGGCAGCAGAGGGGACACATGAGAGTAATGCTGGCAGCTCTGCAGGTTCGTCTACTCCTTTGAGGTAGATAAACCACTGCCAGGTGGGCAAGTCTTACATCCTCTGGGAAAGCAAATCCCTGGTGCAGGAGCATATTGACAACAACTATTCTTTGCCCCAGTCCCTGGAGAGCAACTGAGCCTCTGATGGCTGGATAGATGGATGTGTGTGTTGTTTCCAGGTGGAAGTGGGTTGTAGGTAATGCAAACAATTTACTAACCTGACAGTATGCTGAGAACAGAGCTGGGCCTGGAGAGGCTAGCCCAAACTCTTGGGGATTGCTATACAGTCATTAAAAGTGGAAAGGAGGTGCTGGTGGATGGCCAAGCACTGGTGGATATTAGAGGGAAATGGTTAATGAGATGAAAAGTGCATTTAATAGCCCATCTGGGCATCAGCTCCCAGAATGCTACTGGCTGGAGCTGTCTCTGTGTGGAAGGAGCTGTGCTACGCAAAAAAGTGGGGCTGGGCTCCCCACTCCTCCCAGAGCCTCAGGCTCCATGACTACATTGGCCTTGGATTTTGCATTTGATGGCTGTCCTGAGAATGCCTGGCTCAACCAAATCTCTGAGAACACCACAGCAGAGTTAACTCAGGTGATGAGAGGCTGTGTAAAACAACAGGTGTTTGGCTGGATTGAGAGAGTTTGGGTTGTTAGGCCGGGAGAAGAGAAGGCTCTAGGGACACCTTATAGCAGTTTTCCAGTACCCAAAGGTGGCCTAAAGGAAAGATGGAGAGAGATTATTTATCATAGAGTGTAGTGACAGGATGAGGGGTAGCAGTTCTAAATGCAAACAGGGTAGATTTACACTACATATCAGGAAGAAATTCTTTACTGTGAGGTTGGTGAGACACTGGAACAGATTGCTCAAAGAAGTCGTGGATACCCCATTCCTGTAAGTGCTCAAGGCCACATTGGACTGGGCTTTGAGCAACCTGATCCAGTGGAAGATGTCCTGGCCCATGGAAGGAGGTTTGGAATTGTATGCTCTTTAGGGTCCTTTCCAACTCAAATCATTCTATGATTCTATGATTTCCTTGTGGTAAGGACTCAGGAGACACAGTTTGCTGAGCTCTCATGCTTCATGCAGCTTTCTTCATGTGGCTTGTCTACATCGGGTCTGCCGTGCCCTTCCCAGGGACAGTGTGGCTCTCACACACTGCCCTTTAATAGACCTGCATAGAACACAGCCAAGGGCACGTTACCAACTTCCAGGCAGAGGGATGCAAAGCCTGGCAAGAGCTGGATACTGAGCTCCTGCATGTGTTAAGGGATCCTCGGCGTTGTTACTGGGCACTGAATTCCAGATTACCACTCATAAATTTTGAGGATGGTAAGTGGATGTGCAGAGTAGTGAGTGACAGGACTGCCCCTTTCTCCAAATTCCCAAATGAATTATTTCACATTTCATTGTATTAAAGCAAATCCTGCTGCATTAATTTAATTCTTTCTGCAACAGGGCCTTTTAGTCAGGCAATTCAAAATCATCCCTACTACTTAGTTTTCCCCTTCACTAGCAAGTAACCCACCTGTTATCCCTAACTTTTCGCAGTAAACAATTCTGTCATTACTGTAGGCCTTGCACCCAGCCCTGGAGATCCCCATTACAAAGGCTCCTGGCAGGATAGCCCCTGGCTAACAAGCACATGTTTGCTATCGATGCATCTGGTGTGCCCTTAGCAATGCAGCAACATAAATAGGCTGGCTCAGCATGCTGAGGAAAATATTCTGGGACAACATAAAAAGTAGACCTTTGGCAGTAGTTGTGAGCATCCTTCTTTCAGAGATGTGGAAAACAGGTCCTTGAAGTAAAGAACCACAATGGTTTACATGCTGTTTTGTTAGAGATGGCATCCAAATGACAACCTTCTCAGTGATATAGAATCATAGAATCATAGAATCATAGAATGCTAAGGTTGGAAGGGACCTCAAGGATCATC
>VWZE01021313.1:295316-320367 GCA_013396675.1 Eubucco bourcierii | reverse complement strand
AGGAACGCCGTGTTTACAGCCGGGCCGGGGGGCGGGCCCCGGCGGCACCGCCCCGCCGCGCTCCCAGTGCAGTACTGGTGCCGGTGCTAGCGCTACCTTCCCCGTCGGCTCATGAGGCCTGGCTGGGGGGCGAGTACCTGGGGAAATTGGTCGGCAGCCCCGGGGTTCAGGACGGGCTGGAGCGGCGGCATTTCGCTCCCGTCCCCGATCCGTTTGAAGTGCCCCGGGGTGCCCGGGCACGGCGCGGGGGTGGTGGTGTGTCCCGGATGAGCCCTTAATCCTCTCCAGCTGCTAAGCACCTTAGCGGGCTGCTCCCACTGCCTCTCCGCCCGCCTCAGGACAGAGCCCACCCGCGGCGCGAACCGGGTCAGCTGCGGGGAACGGGGCAGAGCAGCGGGGCCGGCGGCGGGGATCCTTGTCCCTTGCTTGGGCAAGTGAGGGTGATGGCAGTGGGAGAGTGGTGTGGCAACTGCAACATGTCCTCGGCCGAGGCGCAGACAGGGTGCTGGGGAGCCGTGTGTGGGTACTACCGAGCCGCTTTTGTGGGGAACCTGTGGGGAACCAGAGGGCCGAGGAGGGCAGGGCCACCTGCCTCTGCACTCGCGCCCCCGGCACTGCCAGGCTATGCCAGTGGAGTACTTGACGTTGCCTTTCCCCCACCTCAGTGACCACGCGGGACAGCCGCACGTCATGGTGGACTACTACGAAGCGTTGGGGGTGAGCCGCAATGCCACCGCCGACGACATCAAGAAGGCGTAAGTGCATGGCGGGTGTGCCCCTGCCCGCTGGGCAGAGCAGGTCGACCCTTGCAGGCATCAACGAGGCAGGGGCTCCGTGTGGGACCAGGGTGGATCGGGGGAGATTGGGGCAGGAGGACGGGACGGACCCCAACGTGGCAGAACCCAGAGGTGACAATCCAGCCTTTGTTTCCTTTGTGTGGAGGCCAGAGCGGGCTGGGCTTCACTGCCACACAAAGATGTCTCTTGTTAGGGTTTGGTCCCTTTGTCCCCTTGCTCTCAGACTGGGGCTAGAGGTGGAGGTGGCAGATGGGTCCTCATAGAGGTGTGTTCCCTCTCTGCCGAAGGGTGCAGGAATGACAGAGGGTGGAGGCAGTGGGGCTCTGCTGGCTTCAGGGTTGTGGGGCTGGAACTTGTGGAGAGAGGAGCAGTGTGTCCCTTGGCAGGGACCGAGACCTCACTGGCAGATCTTATGTTGTGCCCCAGGGGCAGACAGAACCTCCCAAAGCTCCCACCTGGCACCCTGCTGAAGTTTTGCTATCAGTGAATACAGACATCACTTGGGGGAAGAGATGGAGGCAGGTGGCTTGGCTGGGAGGGGACATAGGTTCCTGCTGAGGGACACTTCCTAAGAGTAGGTGAGAGAAGCTGTGCAGACTGGGTTAAACCCAGATAACTGAGGGCAGGAGGAAAGGGCTGTTTGTGCTCCTTTGGCCTCAGGAAACCCCAACCAACTGTGGGTCCTTGTTCACGCACAGTGGGGTGATGTGAGCATGATTTGGTGCTGCTGCCAGGGGCAGCTAGGGTGCGGGCAGGCCGTTCTACTGGGCTCATGCTGCAAGTATTTACTCAGGTGGTAGAGCCCATCCAGGAAGCTCCCATCAGAGTCTCCCTGGGACTGTATGGCTCTGGGTGAAGTGGGCTCAGGGTCTCTCTGCCCACAGTGCCAAAGGAGACTGTTGCTGGCCTGGGAGCCCCAGCCTCCCAAGAGCTCCTGTGTGCCCATTGTTGCCTGTCTATGCAGGTACAGGAAGGCTGCACTGAAATGGCACCCGGATAAAAACCCAGACAATAAGGAGTATGCTGAGCAGAGGTTCAAGGAGATCGCTGAGGCATATGAAGTGCTGTCAGACAGTAAGAGGCTATGGTGCTGTGTTGCATGTCTCCCTGTTCACCTTTGGATGTCCTAGGCATCCTGCTGCTGGGCTTAACCAGGTGGCATCCCTGGATGTCCCTGGGAGGCGGTGGTTCCCTCTGGTGTTACTGCCTAGCTTGTGGAGTTTGGCTGCATCCACACACATCCTCCAGAATGGCTCTAGGGAGAGATGCTGGTGTGTGCTGCTCTCTGACTCATGCATCCTTACCTGATACCCTGCTCATGCCACCGCCTCCTCTTGCTCCCTGCTGTTCCTTGCCTCCCTTGGCCAGGGGAAGCATTGATGCTGCTGCCCATTCCTGGCAACAGGCTTTCCCGCAGCCTCCTTTCTTCTTTCAGAGCAGAAGCGTGATGTCTACGACCGTTACGGCAAGGATGGACTCATGGGAGCAGGTGAGTGGGTGAGCAGAGCCATGGTGAGTTAGCACAGCTCTGGATACAATCCTGTCTGATGACCTGGTGTGGGTCTGCCTACTCCCCTCCCAGGTGCTCTCTACCTTTTGGAGCATTCCCATCCAGGGGTCCACTTAACTCTGAGCCTCTTCCCTCCAGCAGGACCAGGGGGCTCCAGGGCTGATGCTGGAGCCCCAGGATTCACCTTTACCTTCCGCAGCGCTCATGATGTCTTCCGGGAGTTCTTTGGTGGACGAGACCCCTTCGCTGATTTCTTTGGTGCGTGTGGTATGGGAGTGTGTGGAAGGGTTAAAATTACTCCCCAGAATCACCAGACTAAGTCTGAAAGCAAAATGAAGCTCTATATATTATTTATATAATCTATATATTTAGCCAGCTAAAATCTAAAAGCATAAAATACAATGTATATATAAAAAATATATTTACAAATATTTACATATATTTACAAAGTAGAAACAACACAAGGACCCTCCTAAGGACCCCAATCACCCCTCCGGACAAACCCAGAGGGGCTTCCACAACCTCCTTCCCTTTCATTCTTTCCCTCTTCCATATGGTTTGTGCCAGCAAGAAGGTCAGAGATAAGGAGCTATGCAAAGCAGAACTTGCAGAGGAGAGGAGTGAAGGAGAAAGGGGGAAAATTGTTTATGCAACTGAGTTTTATCCCTACTAGCAAGTGAATGGAATCATATAGATTTATCTTTGTTATTCTTTTTGCATCCAATAGCTAATTATTTACTTTTTAAACCTTTTTTTCTATTCAGTGTCTCTGGAAAGTCCACCTGTTGTTTACAGTTAGACACAATAAACCTAAACTAAGCCTGAAACTGTAACACGAGGGCAGGGTTCCAGCTCTGGGGAACCTCTCTGGCCTCGACAGAGCCACTGGACTAGGGTTCAGAGTGCAAAACTAGCATTGGTGATGGGTTCCCACACCTATGCCTCGGCTTGCTAAGCCGTGGGGGCAGCACTGATGTGAAGGGCCCTGCTTTCCAGATGAGATGCTGCCCTTCTCTGAGCTGCGAGGACCTGGCCCTCGGCACCACGGGGGAAGTCACTTCTTTTCCCCCTTCGCAGGATCCTCAGGTAGGAGATGCTGTCAGCCTCTACCCATCCAGGAAGTCCTGGGCCACTGCATCCCCCTGCATGGTGGAGTCTGTCACCTGTCTTTTTCATACCTCTGACACTGACCTTGTTGCTTCCTTCACCAGATTTCTTCACCTCCTCCTTCAGCTCCGGTGCTGATGCAGGGCTGGGCTTCCGCTCTGTTTCCACCTCCACCACCTTCGTTAACGGCAAGCGCATCACGACCAAGCGGTGAGGGCAATGCCAGCCCGCCTCACCTCGGCAGAACCCCTTCATCAGTGGGCCTCAGACCTACAGCTTGCTACTGCAATGCTCTAGCTGACTGGCCTTGACTGTCCATCTGGTTGTCTGCAGGATTATCGAAAACGGGCGGGAGCGAGTGGAAGTGGAGGAGGATGGGGAGCTGAAGTCGATCCACATCGATGGTGAGAAGTGACACCACAGACCAATGTGTTGGGGTGTGACAGTGCCATCTCCCAGCACCCTTTCCCTTTGAAGACCCCTCTCCTTTGGGTGGACAGGGAGTGCTTCTTTGAGACTTAGTTTTGTTCCGAGCCCTGATCACCCCTGGTTCGGGACTTTGCCATGGAGAATTGGTGGGGTGCGCAGGAGCTGCTGGGGTGCTGTGTCAGCTGGGGAGTGGAGTGGACATGACCCCTATTCACTCTCCTTATCCCCACAGGCATTCCTGACGATATGGCACTGGGGTTGGAGTTGAGCCGCCGGGAGCAGCAAGCCTTCCCCAGCCCGCGGCCTGCCTCACCCCCACCACCTGCCCCGCACCAGCCCCCAAGCTCCTCCCCCGTCTGCCTCTACACAGACAGTGAGGATGAGGATGAGGACTTGCAGCTGGCTATGGCCTACAGCCTCTCAGAGATGGAGGCTGCAGGGCACCACCAAGCAGGTGGGCATGGCCCTGGCACCCCACCGGCACGAGGGGGCACCCCATCCTCCACCCGCAGAGCACATGATCCCTGGGGAGGGCCAGAGAGGGAGTCACTGGGCGCTAGCAGCACACCTGCAGCTGGGCATGAACTTGCCCCCAAAGTGAAGCAGTGGCACTGTCCTCTGCTCTGAGCATGAGACTGTGGTTGTGCCCCCACCTTGTGGGGCAGGCATAGGAAAGGAGGGTGGGGTCTCAGCACCTGGAGCTCAGCTCCTGTCTCCCCATTCAAGGAAAAGGGGTCCTTCTTGTCCTTCTTCCTTGCTGCTCTGGTGGGTGGACAGCTGGTGGCGCCCCAGGGTGGAGGGACTGCCAGAGTTTAGCGTTGTGACTGGAAGAAGGGCCCTTGGTGGAGTCCGAGGAATAGGGGAACTCCCTGCCCTGGCTCCTGGGAGCATGAGGTGCCCGCTGCCAGGTGTGCTGCAGCTCTGCCTGCTCCTCTCCCCATCTCTGCCTTGCAGATGGGCAAGGGCTACAACCAGTGCCTCCCTGATTGCTGCCTGCCCCTGCTTGGGCTGGGGAGTACAGGGTCGGGCTCTCCCTCTTTGCAAGGATGTGTGCACACGTGGGCTCTGCTTGGTACCTTGTGTCTGTCTCTCCCTTCTGGATGCTGCCCCTCCTGCTTGTAGCCTCTCCTCTGTCTCCCCGTTTGCAGACCCTGTCCCTTTCCTGCACCTTGCACACCCTGCAGGGCAATGTCATCAACCTTCACCGCCGCTTTGGCCTGGGGGCGCTGTCCCTCCCTGCTTCCCGCTCCTGCAGCGACCCTCGGTGATGCTCATAGACGTTGCCACCCTCACCATTGCCCGTGGCTGTCTTCCTTCTAGGATCTTCCTCCCTCCTTCCTTGCCCCCTTCCAGCACTGAGCCGAGGAGGGTTTCATGGGTGCTGTTGTGTCCCCTCCGCTTGTCTCCCCAGGTGTGTTCTGAGGCTGCTGCGCCCGGGGACTGCGCACGCCCGCTCGCCCACGGAGGCTCTCCCAGCCAGGACTCTGCTTTGTCCCTGCACGGCCACCCCCTGCCACCCCCTTCCCCCAGCACCCTTTGGCTCTGTGGGATGCAGTGGGGAGGGGTTGTGAGGATGCTTAACAGGGCTTATGACTGGGATGAAGATAACTTGGGCCTCATGAGGTGGTGGGGAGGGCAGTGATGGGGGAACTGGAAGGGAGGGGGTGACAGATGGGTGCTGTAGATTAGGCTAGCTGGGTGTGGTGGTGGCAGACAGCAAGGGGCAGTATGGCTGGGCTCAGCCAGTAAGGCTGGTCTCTGCCCTGCTCCTTGTTGTAGCCCCCACTCCCTGACCCTTTTCTGCTGACAGCCATCAATAAACGTGTTTGCAGTAGCTGCAGCCTGCAGAGCGTCTGTGGGATGTGGGCTACATCATTCTCCCTGGTACTTGCCTGTAAGCATGGCAGGAGCCTAGGCCTAGCTGCAACGTCTCTGGTAGTTGGGTGTAGGCTGTGCTGCTGCAGTGGTGGAGGGGTGGGTGGGGGATGCCCAATGTCCCCACCATCTACACACAGTCAGAGGTCACACCTAGCTGCAGCTGCACGAACGTGACACAACTTTATTCACATCAAGATACAAAATTATATTTCTCTAGAAATTTCTCTTCTGCTCAAGTGATGAGGCAGGGAGCACACGGAGGGGATCCACTCCCAGTGCTCCCCCTTACCATGAGGGACCCCTGGCCACTTCTGCCCCCAGCATGGACACAGGGAGGGAGCTGAGACAGGAGCAGCAGATTAGGGTGCAGGAGAGAGGCCAACTTCCAGCAGCATCACCTGGTCCTCTCCTTGGCAGGAGATCAGGGATGTGAGCTCAGTACCCACTGTGGTGGCAGCAGGTGCAACAAGGTTCTAGGCCTTGCACTCAGAGGGATTGAGCCCTATGGGAGAGGGCCAAGGTGGCTGGGACAGGGGAAAAGAGCCAGTAGCACAGACAGCAGTTTACAGGAAGAGCAGCCCCCTGAGTAGGGCAAGGAGAGCACATGAAGCTGTGGGGGGCATAGGGAAGACAGAAGGGGAGGGCTCCTTGCCATCACTGTGGCAGTGCCTTCAGGATGGCATTCACTTCCTCAGCCACGGCTGTCAGTGCAAACTCAAACTGGTCCTGAGAGAGCAGAGGGATACGTTAGGGGTACCTGCCAGCCCAGAGCTCAAGGCTATGCAAGCTCAGGGAGGGAGGGGAGCCTCAGGTTTTGGGGATACCTTGGTTTGCACCATGCCAGGCCGCTGGTCTCGGATGTGCTCCAGCGTAGCAGCTATGTCTATCTCCTTCACCCCTGGGGCAAAGGGGGAGAAAGGTGCTAGGAGGGGTTCCATGGCTCCACATGCCCCAGACGGCAGAGCAGTGCTGCCTTGCACTTACCTTTGGCCATTCGGTTCAGGACCATGTCAACAAGGATATATGTCCCAGTCCTGCCTGCGCCATCACTGCAAAACACAGATGCTCGGATCAGGGAAGGGGACAGCAGAGACTGGTCCTGGCCAGCAAGGCCCAGCCTTGGCAGCCACTCCCCAGCCCCCACTCCTGCTTCCAGCCTCAGCAGTACCTGCAGTGCACAATAATAGGGCAGGAACGACCCCGGTAGCACTTGTTCACCTTCCTGCAAGGACAAGAGGGAATGGGTCAGTGCCCTGCCATACCAGGGACAAGGTTGCTCTAGGTGGCTCTTGCTGTACCAAGTTGGATGGCAATGGACACCCCATGATGTGGATCTGGCACATGGCTGTCCCTACTTCCCCAGGGGTGGAAATGGGATAGGAGCCATGGGTGGAAAGGAGCTGGGGAGGGGAAATGAGCCTGGCTCCTTGGGTGCCTGGCCCAGGGAGCGGAGCAGTGGTAGGACCCCCAGGGGAGCAGTTCTGGTCCAGTGAGGTGCAAAGCTGAGGGCCAGGCGCTGGCGGGGCTCCTGGCATGCTCCATGCAGCAGGCACGGCTGCCAACGATCACTTTTGTGACTATGCAACTGGAGCCAGATTACTAGCTGCAAATCACAAAAATGACGCCGACAGCTGCGAGAGAGAGACAGAGACAGACAGAGAGACAGAGAGAGCGTGAGCAGGGTGGAGAGGAGGGCAACGTGCTCAGGGACCCACCGCTGCCCTAGGTAGGATCCCCTGGTCTCATATGGCCTGGGGATAGTGATTGGCCAGCCCCTGGCAGAAACCCACCACCACCCAGGGACCCTGAGATCCCAGCAAGCACTGGCTGCAAACCTCCTGGGAGTAGTCCCAGCCCTGCAGCACTCTCCCTGGGCTAGCTGGGGACCTGTTGCTGCCTGTAGGGTGTGAGGAGCAATAGGGTCACAGATGTTCAAGGTTGGCTTCAGTTTCTTCTTGCATTCATGGCTGGGGTAGGTGCTATGTAGTTGGCTGGGGTAGGTGTTATGTAGTACTGCCCTTAATAGCAGCTCCAGGAAAAGGTACTATCCCGCCCTCCCCATGAAGTCTGGAGTGCTCTAGCAACCTCAGATGGAGGCATTTTGCCCCCAAGAAAGCTAAGCCTCATCCCAAGCTGGCCAGAAGCTGTTTCTTTCACTCCTCCCTATGCATGGCAGCCCCGTTTCCTCCAAATTGGTCCAGGACATACACTTGACCCTCATCACACTGGCAGAGATGTCCTCACCCACCACTCCTCTAAGCCTGGGACTGCCTTCGGCTCCCTGGGGGCTGGCACACACCAGGTAGGTGCTCACCTGCGGAAGTCAAGGAGAGGGCGGGTGGTGGTGGGGATTCCCTCGGCTGGCCAGCTGAGGAAGTGGAACTGTGTCAGAGTGCGGGTCTCCTGAGACTGCACGTTCTTCAGGTAGAAGCTGCGCACCAGGAAATCCTCACACCAGATGTGCTCCGACACCAGGTTCACCTGCCCAAGAGAGGCAGCCAGTGGGTGTCAGAGTGAGGCAGGGGGGCAGTGCTGGAAGGGGACAGAGCCTGGAAGATGCTCCGTGCCCTGGGCTACCAGCCACACGTGCCTCGTATATGTGGTAGAGAGAGGATCCTTCATCTGGCCAGTAGCGGTCACACTGCTTGACGCTGTCTTCAGCCAGTGGGCTCAGCATGACGATGACAGTGCAGCCGTGCTCCCAAACCATCTGTGGGCAAGGCATGAGAGTTGTTACCACTAGATGACAGTCCAGTCAGAAAGGCAGCTGAGCATCTGGTGGGCAGCACCCAGAACTCCAATGGGCTGGTAACGACAGGTGATGCTCACCTGCCAGAAGTCAGCAATGGTGTGGGAGAGTGGCCCCTGTGTTGCAATGTATGCAGGCATCCGTGGGTCATGCTCAATCTGGATCAGGAAAGGGAGTGTCAGACTGCACAGGTGACACCAGGATGAGTAGAGGGATATCCAGGGGTGATAGGAGGGCTGAGGAGGGAGCTTTGGGTGCCACAATCAGAAGGGAAATGGGTTTTAATCACATATGAATAATGGGGTAGGCACATTGCTCACATCTGTAGCCTACAGGCATGAGAGCTCAGTCCAGCTCTGTCCCAGAATGGGAGCCTTGCCTGAGCTGAGCACACGACAGAACGGGGTGGCAAGCAGGAGCCCTCGTTGATCACTCACGATTGGACTGGCATTGATGAAGTCACTGCGGGACGGGTTGCTCTCGGCTTTCAGCTTGATTCGCACATGGTCATCTGGGGAAACAGAGACTGGGGATGTGGCAAGTGCCTGAGGCAACCGGAGGCAAACTCACACCGTAGCCTGCTGTGGCCCCAAAGCATTCCTGGGGTCCATACCACCCTCCTGACACAGCCCTGGGAACCGGTCCCTGGAGTGGGATGGGTGGGATACTCACAGGGCACATAGTCAGGACTACGGTTCTTCTTTAGGTTGGCTTCATTCTGGGCAATAGAGCAGATGCTGGGCTCAGCCTGGTAGGCACAGAGAGCCTGCCACTCCTTGGCCAACCGGTCCCGGTTGCGGAGGTGGTCCTCCATATAGGCCTAAGACAGAGGGGTGAGGTCAGCCCAGCAGATAGGGTTGGGGTGGATGGGGTGCCATGGAGGAAGCTGTCACCCTGTCAGGCCAGCTCACCAGGATCATGTGCCCAGTGGAGATGTCCATGTTGGACTGGACAGGTTCTTCACACCAGGAAGGTGTGCTGCTATGGGAACTGGGACTGGGCTGTGGCGCATCGCTGAACTGGGACGAGACGCTGCTGACGCGCGAGGTCTCTGCTGGTGCCTCAGTGCGGCCGAAGAGAGACTTGGCAGCCATGTGCTGACGGCACAGCTCCTGCAGGACCGCAGCAAGAGTCCTGTTCCTCAGCCACAGCACTGCCCTGGGGCACCCTAAGGGATGCTGACACAGCAGTGTTGCAACCCATAGGGTCCTACCTGGTACTCAAAGGTGGTGTCAGCAGCACCCTCAGGCCCCAGGGCAGCCAGGCGCTCCTTCTCCCGCTGCTTGGCATGGCGTCTGAGGCAGAAGGCCGCCGCAGCTGCGATGGCAATGCCCGCCACGCAGCCCAGTGCGATGAATGTCAGCAGCACTGAGTGAAAGCCATCTCCAAAGCGAGATGGGCGTGAGTAGGCAGCAGCCTCATTTCGCTGGAGGTGGAGACGAGCAAGGGTTAGCAGGGTGAGGTCTGCATAGGGGTGGGGTGGGGGGCAGAGACCCTGTTCTGCACCACATTTGGGGTTTTGCGTGGCTAAAACAGAGCAAAGATACTCAGTGGTGCACTGATTCTTACAGCACCCTCAGCTGGGGGATCACTGGGGTGCTGGCTGTCATTTGCAGCAGAGACGTGGTGCATCCACTTACATGTTGCATGGAGCATTGCTCACTCTGGTGTCCTTGGGGCTGCAGGAGGAGACAGAGCCTATCCAAGCCCAGGCATCAGCAACCTGCTCTCCCCTGCTCCCAGCACCCCCTCCAAGGCAGGCAGTAGCCCCATGTAGCTCAGGTGCTATGAGCTCTTGCCCAGCTGGAGGTCAACAAGGGACAGATTCAGGCCAAGGTGTTAAAGGCAAAGGATAAGCCACTGCAACCTCGGGTCCAAGGGAACAATTTCTGCTTCCAGGGAACTTCCCCAAATGGGTCTGGCTCTTCCCTGAAGCCACTGCTCCACAGTAGGACACAAGAACATGGCCCAGCACTGCCACCAGCTACAGTGTTCGGGGGACAGGCCTTCCCCATCAGTCTCCTCAGCTGGACACACCACAGCCCCTGCTACCTGGCAGGCAGTGCCTCCAGAGCTCCTTCACTGTGGCTTGGGGCAGACAGCCTAATCCATGACAGTCTAATGCCGGGACAGAGTTGTGCTGAGTCCTTGCTAGATAAGACCCATCACTGCAAGGCCAAGACCTCCCAGGGTCACATCCTAGAGCTGCTGCTGCTAAGAATGCTGTTACCCTGACAGCCAGGTCCTGGGGCAGAACAGGGATGTGTGGAGTATCACCACTACCAAACACCCTGTGCCCAATGAGATGCCAGAGCCCAGCATTACCTCACTGCCACAGCCTCCCGCTGGCTATGACTTTGATGAGGTTACTGAGGGAACACTGCATTATTGTCAACACCTGGGGATATCCACATCCCAGTGGTCCCCATTGCTGTCTGCCCCCTCAGTCTCACCATCCCCAGTGCCTGGTGGTCAGTCTGACTGCAGCTGGGGCACCCAGCAGGGGCAGCACCCTCCAGCTCCACAGGACATACAAGAAGACGCAACCCTGCAGCCTCTGTAGGCATCATCAGGACTAGAGATGTCAGCAGGGCCGATGACACAGATTGTCTCTTTCTCTCAAGGCTTGCCTGGGCTCTGATGTCCCCTGTCTCTGTACATCTATCCTTCCCCGAATCCCGCACTGGGTCCACCAAGTTCAGAACTAATATGGTGGTGGTGGTGGTAGGTATTTGTGAAGGAAACGAATGAGCTGGTCTGTGCAGTAGAGGACTCACAAAACTGCCTCAGCCACCTGTGTGCTCCACCTCCATCATCTCTCATCTCTTCTAGTTCCTGCCACACCCACATCAAAAGGCACTGTTACAGCAGTGTGTCAAGTTGCTGACTGAGACAGGTTGCCTCTGTGGTCAGGCCACCTCTTCTTTATGGCCACTGCCTTTTCTTCCAAGGTTTCCCCTTCCTTCCTCCCTGCCCGTGGCTATGACCACAGGGCAGGAGGGCGGGAAATAGGAGTGTGCTGTACCACTTCTGCTCCCCAGACTGCAAACTCAGAACAAGGCTCAGTTCCCCATCTCTGGCCTCTTCTCTTCCCCCAGAAGACTGTAGGAGTCCCCAGAGAAGCATAAGGAGAAGGTGCCCCTCTCCCAGTAGATGGTTCCTGCTTTCTTCCTGCCTTCAGCTACTTTGCCATTCCCTGGGGTCATGATGGCATTTTGACTGCCTAGCCACAGTCTCTGGAGTGCTCTAGGCAGAGCCCAGCACAGAGGTGCACAGCCCACAGGCAAAGATGTGTGCAGCTACAGGAAGGTAAGGGTGAGGATGAGCCCTGTGGGGTGTAGCCTGCAGCTCCCTGGTCTTGGTTGGGTGAGGAAAAACCTCTTGGAGACCCTTCTACACTGTCTTTAAATCCTGAGGAACCTTTGTTTTGGAAAGAGACAAGCATGCTGGGAGTGCAGGTGGAAGTGGGGCACTGGACTGGTCACGCTCTGGCTCATCCCTGATAACCTGAGTCCGTCTTCTAACACAGCAGCTCAAACACTAGCCAGAGCCCTGTGCTCCACAGCTACCCCACAGAATCATGCATAGGGCTTGCTCACAAAGACCCCTGCATGCTGGGGCTAGGCCATACTGTGCTCCCTAGCTTGCACCTGGCAAGTGCTGCTCACATCTAGTAGCAGCACCTTCACTTCCATGTTCCAGGTCACCTCAGCCCTGGGTGTGCTCACTCCTACCTCTCCCACTCCTGTTTGCACAATCTTCAGGCCCAGCTCTGCCTCCAGCTCTACCTTCACTTGCTCTGTGGATGGAGAGAAGATGGTCAGAGTGGTGCTCTTCCTCAACCCAAGAGGCCCCCCTGGGGTATCCCCAACAGCTGTCCACCCCATACCAACTCCAGTTCAGCCAAGAGCACTGGGGTGTATGGTGGTATTCTCCACCTTCCCAGTCCCTGAGATGGGGAATATTACAAATCAGGGGTAAAGAGGACCAAGCAGCAGGACCATGGGGACCCCAGCAAAACTCACCAGCCTGACTGGCCACATCTGCTAGTGAGAGGTTCTGGGGGTTCTGACGGATGCGGAAGGTGAGTGCGGGGCCCACGACACTGTTGGGGAGGGGTGACACAGTGTGAAATGGGGGACCATAGACCCCATCCCCACCACAACCCAGTCCCTTACCCAGTGTGTCTGTGCATAGCCAGGGCTGTGAGAACAGCACTCCACAGCCCCACTTCCCTCACCTGATGTTGATGAAGCTGATTGTGGAGAGGTGGAGGTGCTTGGCAAGGAGCTCCAGCAGCCGCACGCCAGCAGCCAGCCCCAGCGGCCTGCAGGGACAGCAGCAGGGTGAGGAGTGGGTAGCAGGGGAGAGTTCATTCTTGTTGGGGAAAGGGAACAGGTAGCCTCAGGGAGTCCCACGTGTACAGCGAGGGTGGAGCTAGCTGCAGGGGTGTCAGGGTGCACAAGAGGTAAGAACACAGGGATGCATGGTGATGGAGGTGAGCTGACCTCTCCTCCTGAACAGAGGCAGTTGTGCACACATACTTGCTCCCACCCTTCCATCATGCAATAGTTAGCTCTGCCATTGGCATGGGCTGAAATATCGTGGAACTCTGACAGCTGGTGGGGCAGGGAATACAAACCCTCCCCACACACATCCCCTCACCCAACCCCTGGCTCTCACTTCTGGTCTGTGATGATGTAGCCGTACTCATCCGGTGGCCGTGTGCCTCGCTGCACCCCACCATCCTTTGCTTCTGTGTAGCTCTTCTTCTCCACCACAACTGGCATCCCAGGGATGAGTGCATCCTCACTGTGTCCCTGCTGAGGTTCAGCTTGGGGGACTGGTGAGGATGCTGCCCTGTCCTTCAGTCTGTCCCCTGGGGAACTGCTGGCTGGGATTTGAGGGGGCAGTGCTGTGATGGAAGGGGACACTGGCTCCTCCCCATGCTGCATGTCTCCTTCCATCACCTGGAGGAAGAGAAAAAAAGAAGCTGGGACGTTTAAGCAGAGCCCCCAGAGGCTGTGTCATGTCCACTCCCTTTGCCTTCATACACACACAGATCCCACCTGCAGCGTGGCAACTCCTCCAGCACCAACCTGCTGCAAACCCACCCGTTTTGCTGTGGGTACTTCAGGGCCAGCAACACCTGGGAAGGAGAAAGACAGAGGTCCTGCAATACCTGCTCTGAGAGGCAACACTCTCTGTCCCAAAACAGGGCCATACTTGCACTCATCATTGCCAGTCTCTGCCTGCCCCACACCTGTGTCCCACTCACCAGAGCTCTGGAGTAGCTGGAGGAGGGTGGAGAGGCTGCTCAGTTGCTGGGGGCTCAGCTCTGGCAGCCCCACACCATAGCTGGCCAGAAGGGAGGCCAGTTTCCTCAGGGAAGCATCTGCAAGAGGACATGGCATCAGATCAGATGCTCTGCATCTACAGAGACCAAGGTCTGGGGATACAGCAGCTGGGACAGGTGAGGTCAGAGCAATACACTGCCCATGGACATAAAGCCAAAGAGGACAAGAGCCTGAGCCATAAGAAATGTGGCTGTGGGAACAGGATGGTGATAAGAGTTAATGCCTGGCTCTAGGACATGGTACCTGTCTGTGCAAGGGGTGTCTGGGCAGCCAGGGTCGCAGGCTGCTCCCTCTCCTCCAGGTCCCTATAGTCACCAGGGAACCGTGAGCCATGCTGGAGCCTTGTGTTGGCAGGGTCCAGGTGGCTGGCTTTCTCTCTGGGCAGGGAAAGCATGCCCAAGTCCTGGAAGAGATGCCCCCCATCTGTTCCTGGCTGCCCACCATAGGAGGGCACAGGGCCAGCCCCAAAAAGGGTCTGGGCAGGGACTCGGTTCAACAGTGAAGAGGTCTCAGAACTCTGCCTGGATGAGCTGCTGGGGAGCTGGTGAGTATTGTCCTGATAGCCAAACTGCAACCGAAACACAGAACCACCATGGTCAAACCCTACAGGACCCCTGCCACTCCAGAGCTGAGGAGGCACCCCAGCACTGCCAGGAGTGTGCTGGGAGTGCTGCAGCCTCCTGCCCATCTCTGCCTTTGTGCCTGGGAGAAGGGAACTCAATGCCATGCCCTGCTTACCTTGTGGTAAGAATAGGGGTTAAGCAGAGTTTCCTCATAGCTCAGCTGAGGTGTGGGGGACAACAGGAGGTGCTCCAGGTACCGCTGCACCAGAGGGGACGGCAGCAGC
This sequence comes from Eubucco bourcierii, assembly GCA_013396675.1. Lineage (NCBI taxonomy): Eukaryota > Metazoa > Chordata > Aves > Piciformes > Ramphastidae > Eubucco > Eubucco bourcierii. Next base: position 305,693 of record VWZE01021313.1, on the reverse strand, counting down.
GGTGGGGACTGCCCCAGATGCTGAGCTGCTGGCAGGCCAGGGTCCCCAGGTTGCAGGCCTCGCCATGGGGAGCCATGGAGGGGCTGGAACCTTGGAGGCAAACAGCACTGGGGTAACTCACGTAGGTTCTCCCCAAAACCCTGTTTTGGGGACAAAGCTCTCATTGTCCTGTTGGGCTCTACCCTACCTGTCCCTGGCTCCTGGCTCCAGCGAGGGTGGTAGGCGGAGGCGGGGAATGCGCTCCATCTCCTGCGAGATCACATACTGGGTAATGCCATCCTGCCATGAGAGCCCTGCCATGAGAGGGAGGTGTAAGACATGGAGGTGATCTGGGATTGCAGGGTAAGCCCATGAAAGGCTGCTCTAATGTGCTGATCCTGTGTCCCATGGCCTGGGTTTGGCCCCATTGTTCCCAGAATCAGCTGGACCCTTCTTCGGTCCACTACGTTCCCTGGACCAGGACCCCGGCAGTCGTAGTGCCACTACGTAATGCTGTGTGACACTCCCTCGCCAACGGGATGCAGTGACTGTCCACCTGTGTTCTTTCCCTTCACCTTGTGCCATGAGATGCCGCAAGACATCCTGGAGGCGCTGGAGTACAGGAGAAGTGACCTGGAAGTAGGATCTGTCCTGCGTGGAGCCCACCTGGCACTGCCCAAACAGCCCATCTGCAAAAGATGAGAGATGGCAAGGGCAGATGCATGAACACTGGGGTGAGGGTCTCTGACATGCCCCCTGCACTGCACCTCAAGTTTCCTTGCAAGGCAGCCCTACAGCCTCTGTACTCCCTTGGGAAGGAAGAAGGGATCCCTGCAGCGTTGCCAGCTGCTTACCCTGCACGCACACCTCCTGGGGGGAGCACAGCCTCCGGTCAAACAGGCAGCCTGGGACAGACAGACAAGCCAGTCAGCACAACATCCAAGAGGGGCTCCAATGAAGCTTGCTCATTGTCAACTGTTTGGGGAACCCCCACTCTCCTAGAAAGTGTCACAGCAGTGCAGTACAGTGATGAGGAAGGTAGTGGGGAGGCACGGAATGGTAAGCCCAGAACAGTATCAGCCTTCTCCCATTTGAATGCCAAGATAGGGGCTGTATACAGAGCCTGATCCTGCAGAGAGGCCTGGATTTTTTGGGGGTTCTGGCAGTAAGGAAAGGAAGGCCGAGATTACCGAGTCCTGCAAGACCACCTCTTTTGCCCTCCCACATAGGCCATTACAAAGCAGGGACACAGCCCTGTGTTCTGTGGCACCCATTCTCCTTGCTAGAAGGACCCCAAAGAACTCATGCAACGGGTGAGTGCGTCTCCCCACCCCCTTCGGGGTGAGCACTTGGGCAGGGGGCGGCATCCCCCTTCTTCTACCCCCCCTTTTCTGTCCAAGACCGTCAGCAGAGAGACGGCAGCAGGCGATGACTCAGCCCCGGATGGCGAGGAAGGAACGAGAAAACAACCGGGGGGAGGGGAGGGAGGGGCTCGCCGAGCCCGCCGAGGAGGAAGGGGGCAAGTGGGTATGGGGGTCCCCGAAACCCCTACATCCTTACGCCCACTTGCCCCAGGGCGGGTGCCAGTGCAGGTGCGGGGGACAAGCCCCCGTCGCCGAGGTGCGATCCCCGGAAGGGTCCGGTCTGGGGTAGCGCGGCCAGGCGGGCGCTGTCCGCGGTGCTGAAGCGGAGCAGCCGCCTCCCGCCGGGACGCATCGCTCCGCCGAGAGGGGCGACGGCCCCCGCCCCTGAAGGCTCCCCAAGACACGACATGGTTCGGCCTCAGCTTCTCCGGCACCGTCCCTGCCTGCTCCCGTAGTCGGTGGGGCCCTCAGCGGTGTAGCTGGATGCGTCCAGGCGCTCCCGGGCGCGCCGGAGGACGACGGACGCAGCAGCCCCGGGGGCTCAGTTGTGAGTCAGCGGCCGCCGGGGCCGTGACGTGCGGACTACTGTGGGGGAGCTGCAGCCCTACTAACGGCAGCGGTACCTAGGTCCCTTAGAGCGCCGGACAGTGTCCGCATGGGCTAAGCTGAAGGCGATCAGGTACATCGGCCCACCCTCGCATCCCGGGCCGGGTCGCGCTTACCGGCGGAGGACGACTAAAGGGCGCCGGAGTCTTAGGAGGCAGTCGCAGCTCAGGGCCGCTACCTTGAGCTCCCCATCTCTGCGGCAGCACCACTCACTGGCTTTGCTCCGGGTAGAGCCTCTGAACGGGTAACGATTTACTCGAGTCCCGTCCAACCGGCCCAAGGCCGGCAGCAGCAACTCTCTAGGCAGCAGAGCGCCCCCGGGCCATCACCACCACAGGCCCGGCAATCCCAGGAGAAAGGCGTCTCCGCGGCCGGTGACGCACCCGTGGTGCCGGTACTAGTACCTCTCCGGCACTGCGCCCGGGGCCAGGCCTGCTGTTGCGCGCCGTATTAGAAATCACAGTATCAGTCGCGGAGACCCTTGCCCTGCCCTGTCGCTCCCCGGGAAGGGTTCCCCGCTCTGCTCCCGCGCTTCCCCAGGAGGGCGCCGCCCTGTCCAGGATCCCGGTCTCACCGTGCGCGGCCGTGGCGGAGGCACCGCCGTCCCGCAGTAGCCCGCGACCGGCCAGGAGGAGGAGGCAGAGGAGCGCCCGGAGGAGCCGCCGCCCCATGCTCCGCTCACGGCCGCACCCTGGCGCACCCGCCAGCCGCGCCCCCGCCACCGCCGCGGCCAACCCGCGCCCCGCCGCGCGCCCCGCCCACCGCCACCTCAGCGCCAATGGCGAGCTGCCCCCTGCCGCCGTGCCACACCCTCCCGCCCTGCGGCCAATGAGGCCCAGACCTTGATCCCTTCCACGTCTGACTAGCTCGATAACGGGGGACGCGAGACCAATTACGTTGTGCCCCGGGGCTGACGGCCGAGCAGTGCGCCAATCGCAGCCTCTCTGGAGCCTGGCCACGCCCCCCGCGGGCGGCTCACCCGCTTCACCCGCCCCTGCCCAGTCCTGCCGCCTCGCGCCCCTGAGAAACACCCAATAAGAAGCCAGCGTTGGGCCACACCCTCACAGCCCCACCCAGCAGCACCACCCTGGAAAAGGCAAGAGGATATCTGGCACCTCTGAACTGGGCAATTAAGAACTCAGCAAACCCAGCTCAGGCAGGGTGCAGATGGCAGTGTCAGGCAGGAGCCTGCAGTGCAGTCTTGACTGTGGAAGCACAGGCGTAGCCTACTCCTTGCTTCCCTGGGGGACAGCAACAGTCCCAGTGCTGCAAAGAGCAAGGGGGACACCCATTAGCTATGACACCTGGCATCCCCTACCCAACACGGTACTGTCCTCAGGGGAGAGCACAGGTGGGAGGCATGGGAGTCTCCAGGGGGACCCAGGTCTACAAACTCCACCCCAGCTGCACTCATGGACTACTGGCTGATGAGACAGAGATGCTTTAATGGCTCTTGGGCCAAACCTACAGCTGGTCACTCCCCACACCACTCAGTCGACCACCAGGCTGCTGCTGACTGCTGGCAGGAGCTCGAAGAAGCCCTAGAAGAAGACAGATTGTCAAGGTGCTGCAGCAGGCAGCACGGTGTCTCCCAGTCAGGTTACGCATGCAGCGTCATAGCAGGCAGCTACTCAAAGACAGAAAGACTGCGTCACTATAGTAACCCATCACTGACTCAAGGCTAGCACTGGTTGCCATAGGAACGATTTGGGGATGGCTCTCGCCAGGGAAGGCTGGGATGTGAGGAGGCACCTCAGGAAGCTGTCAGTACCTGCGCTGCTTGAGAGGGATGGGGAGCCCCAAGGACAGGGGCTGGATGCGGATGAAGGAGGTGTGGAGCAGCAGGGAGGCAGCTTCAGCACAGGACAAGGGGGACAGGGATCTCACCTTGAAGAGGGTGATGCTCTGGAGCACACCCGAGGTGCAGCACATCTCCCGGATGGAGTGCATGGCCAGCTGCGGGCAGCCAATGTCCAGTACACGCAGTCCCAGGCGGGAGGCCAGAATGGGGCCAATGGTGGTGCCACAGGGCATGTCGTTGCGCACCATGAACTCCTGCATGGGGACATGAACTCAGCAGTTCCCCATGGCTTCCCACATGGAGCCCCAGGCCTGAATTGCGTCAACCTGGGCTGGGGAAATAGCGCTATTCCCAAGTGCAAAATCCCTCAGGGATGTGACATACTCAGGACAGACCCTCCCTTCCTGTTCTCAAGCCTGATCTCCAAGGTAGCCCTGAAGATGAAGTCCCCGAGCTGCAGCCCCAGAGCAGCAAGCAGCACAGACCCTGGCAGAGTAGACATAGTAACCAAGGGGTGGGTATCTGGCACAGAATTCTCCTCCTGAACTCACAGAGAGAGACACAGCCCAAGCTGGTAACATTCATAGAGGTGGCTCACCCAGCCCCCTCACCTGCAGAGGGACACCCACATGGGCGGCAATATCCCGGATAACTGCTTCGGTGACAGCTGTGGAGGCATAGCGCTGGTTGCTGTTCACTTTGATGACAGGACCCTGCGAAAAGGAAGGCATTGCACACCAACAATTTTCACTGGGGATAGCTGGTGGCTCTGGAAACACCCATGCCCAGGCAATATTGTTCCACTGCAACCAAACAGTCCATTCTCCCACCCTGGGTGATCCACAGGATGAGGACAGCCCCAGGTCAGAGCATGGAAGAGGTTCAAGGCCAAAGCTGTGGACACAAATGCTTAGCACCAGATGAGTTGCATGACCAAACTGTGCTGCAGGACAAATGTTTCCTGTCTGAGTCCTCCCAAGTTGCATCCCAGGACACTGTTCCAGGGAGCAGCTTGGTGTTTCACAGTAATGTTGGACAGATGGACCAGGCTTAGCCTGCAGCAGAGGGCTGCCCTCACCTTGTGGAAGGCTGGACGATGATTCTCCTCATGCTTGTCCCTGCAAAAGAGAAGCAGCAGTTTCATCCTACAGTCATAGTTGTCCCTCCCTGCTGCACCAAGAACTGTCCAGACCATACTCCCTGGGGAATGACAGGGATACGGCCCGACAGCCAGCATGGCAGGCAGGCTGCCCCAGCCTGCAGTGCTGCTCGGACTACTCACAAGTAGTTAGGGTGCACAGCATGGGCCATATCAGCACTGATCATGTAGGACTTGGCCACAGCTTCTTCAAAAGCTGTCAGGTTTTGGGGCGAAGCCGAGATTCGGCGCAGCACCAGCTCCGTCAGCAAGGACTCTGCACCCTGTGCACTCTCTGACCCTACCTGCCAAGGACCAGTCAGCACAATCCATAGGGCACAGTCCTCCAGCAGCCTATAGGTCAGCTGAGTTAACAGGTGCAATCTTAAAGGCGGCAAAGCAGCTTTCAATCACACCCCCTGCCTGGGCCATGCTCCATGGGGGCAGTAAACGCAGCCCTTCCTTAACCCACTGGAGCCTGGGTTCTATCTTTTGCTAGGCAAGGCTCAGGAAGAGTGAAGGACATGGAACTCTTCCCTGTGCCAGCCACCCCAAGGTCCTCCTCACCTCCTCATTGTCGTAGAGTGCAATGAGACGCACATTGGGCTCCTGGGAGAGGGAGGAGGGCGCTGCACATGAGTCAATCAAGGCCTGCAGGATTAGAGGAAGAAGGACACCAGCTTGAGTGCCATCTCATCTCAGTAAGTTCAGCACTGACCCAGCAGGAACTTTTCCAGGAGAGCATAAAATACCACAGAAGCTGTAGCCATACACACTGTGCAGTGAGAGGAGTCACCCTTGGTACATCCTCAGAACTCCACATACCTATCAAAGGGAGCAGCACAACAAACCCTAGATCCTCCAACATGCCAGACCCACCCCATAGGAACACACTTTGCAGAGCCTCGGGCCAGAACAGAGCTTCACTAAGCCAAGCTGAGCCAGGGTTATGTGGGGGCCATGCTGAGGTCTCCAGGCTCCTTTCCCCTTCCTGCTCACCTGCAGGGCACAGAAACAGCTGTGCAGGTTGTCCAGGCGTGGAGAGAAGATGAACTCGTCAAAGGCACCACCCAGCGTCTGCAGGAAAAGAGTCAGAGGACCAGAGCCCAGACTCCGAGTCACCAGAAAGTATCTGCCACTGGGCCCCCATTCCAGTCCCCTCATCTTTGCATCTCAGGAGCAGCCTGCTCTCACTCCACTCAGCTCACAGTTCTGGCATGCCCCAGGCAGAGGAAGCTTGCCAGGTAACACCTGTATGCAGTGTCAGCCCACAGGCTGCATGCAGGCAGAGGGAGGTTCCCACCCTTACTCACCGCTGGCTGCGTATCTGCCAGGCATAGTTCCAGCTCCACAATCTGCTCTGGTTTCACCCCCAGCTGGGAGCAGAGTAGAGAAAGCAGGACAGGGCTGTGCCGCTCTGCCTGGGAAGAATGCAGAGCTGTGGGCAGGGCAGGGCAGCAGACAGCAGGAGAAAAGAATCATCCCACACCTCACTCATGTTGGCATGGTTACTCCCTCCTACTAACACCTATGTTCAAGACCCCACCTCACACAAGACAGCGGGGCCACTCATAGGGTGCAGGAAGGGACTCTCTGTCCCCTGAACAATCCCCTCTCCCTGCTCTGCTTCCTCAGGACTGACAGCTTCACAGGACTGCACCACTTTCTCTATGATGGATGCAGAACAGGGTGGGAACAGAGAGATAGCTGAGTGTCATGTACAGAGCTCTAGGGTGGAGTAGAAGGTTACCAGGAGTCTGTGGGGAGGAGAACCTGCTGGTGAGTCGCCGAGGAATGGAAATCAAAGTTGACAAGTATGAGGTCCTAGTCCTAGGCACCCAGCTTACCTGGGCTGCAGCATTGCAAGGCAATGCCTCCATGAGCACCTCCTTTTCCAGCTCCTCTTGCACAGCAGTGGCCAGAATGGGAATTCTGTGGGGAGACAGTGTGTTGGCTGCCAGGGTTTTTGCTCATCACTCCTGCTTGGGTTACAGACAACCCAGGTTGCCTTCCTTGCTCTACCAGGAGCAACTGCCATGCCAAACAGAGCAAGATGACAGAACATTTCAAGTATAGATCTGTTGTGCCACTTTAGGATGCCCCAGTGTCCTTTCCCAAGCCCCAGGCTTGAAAGCATCTCCTGGGAGGACTCTATGGGGCTAAGATATTGTAGACCCTGCCACTGCAATGAGCAGCTGCCAAAGGGAGAGAGCTGAGGCTAGGCACTGCTCCAACTGGGTCCCAGCTCTCCAAAGGCCTTGCCAGGGGTTGAGACTGAGCCAGGCCTTACAGGTGGTGTTCAGTGTTGGGCCCAAAGTTCTCATTGATGTTGCGCTGCAGATGGATGGCCAGGTGGGGAATACGGAGGATGGGCCGCTCCACACGTACCAGGCGCTGTTCCAGGCGCCCTGTGGTTGTGTCCTGAAACACAGGGAGGATTTCTGGGGCCAGGCCTGCAGGGCTGAGAGGTTATAGTAGGTCCCAGTTCAGGTAGGAGTCATGAACCCAGGGCTAGGGGCATACAGCTAGCCTGCTGTGTCTGTCCAAAACTAGGCTTACCTTTACGATCACCCTCCCAGCCACAGTGAGGTCACGGTCAAACCATGTGTTCCAGATGCCCCCTCCGTAGGTTTCCACACCAACCTGCACCACGCCCACCTGCCCCCGCTTCGAGCGACGCTTCACCTGAGCAAAAGGAGAGGTGTCACTGCCAGTCTTACAAAGTCTCTGGGATTGGTTAACTGGTGGGGACCGGGCAGAGCATGCTAAATCTCACTGCTGTCAGCACAGGGTGCTGTAAGGGGTTTTGTGAAAGAGAGGACACAGAAGCAGTAACAGTAGGTGGAACAATGCAGGCAGTCAGCATGGGCTGCTCTGGGTGGAAGATTTGGAAGTATATGGACCTAGTTTGCAGATGACACCAAGCTCTGTGGCACAGTCAACTTGCTAGAGGGCAGGGATGCCATCCAGAGGGACCTGGACAGGCTGGAGAGGCAGGCCCAGGCCAACCTCATGAAGTTCAACAAGGTCCTGTACGTGGGTAGGTACAATCCCAAGCACAAATGCAAGCTGGGTGAACGGCCAGAGAGCAGCCCTGAGGAAAAGGACCTGGGGGTCTGGATTCTCCCTCTTTACTCTGCTTTCATCAGACCCCATCTGGAGTACTGTGTACAGTTCTGGAGTCTGCAGCACAGGAAGGTCATGGAATGTTGGAGCAGGCCCAGAGGAGGGCCACGAAGATGATCAGAGGGCTGCAGCAGCTCTGCTATGAGGACAGGCTACAAGAGTTGGGGCTCTGCAGCCTGGAGAAGAGAAGGCTTCCAGGAGACCGTATAGTAGCCTTTCAGTACCTGAAGGGGGCCTACAGGAAGGCTGGGGAGGGACTATTTACAAGGTCTTGCAATGTCAAGACAAGGGGCAATGGGTTTAAACTGGCAGAAGGGAGATTTAAACTGGTTGTTAGGAGGAAGTTCTTTACAGTGAGGCTGGTGAGGCACTGGAACAGGTTGCCCAGGGACAACTGTGTTTGCTCCCTCCCTGGAGGTGTTCAAGGCCAGGTTGGATGAGATCTTGAGTGACCCGTACTAGTGGGAAGTGTCCCTGCCTACGGCAGGGGGTTGGACTAGATGATCTTTGAGGTCCCTTCCAACCTTACTATTTACGATTCTGTGATGTCTCCCAGTGCTGCGGGACATAGCAGGAGTCAGGGTATTTTTCACTTGTGGAGTGAAACTGGAGGGCAGAGAATCACAGTGCACAGATGATGACTCAACCACTTCCCTGGGCAGCCTTTTCCAGTGCCTGACAACCCTTTCCACAAATAAATTTTTCCTATGCCAAATCTAAACGTCCCCTGGCAAAACCTGAGGCCATTTGCTCATCCTATCACTTGTTACTAGAGAGAAGAGACTATCACCAACTTCACTACAACCTCCATTTAGGTAGTTGCAGAAAGTGTTAAGATCTTCCCTCAGCTTCTTTTCTCCAGACTAACAACTCCAGTTCTTTCAACCATTCCTCATAAGGCTTGCTCTCTAGCCCTTCACCAGCTTCACTGCCCTCTTTTGGACACGATTCAGCAACTCAGTGCCTTTCCTGTAATGAGGGGCTCAAAACTAAACACAGTGTTCGAGATGCAGCCTCACCAGTGTCGAGTACTGGGGCATGGCCACTGTCCTAGTTCTGTTTGCCACACTATTTCTGATACAAGCCAGGATGCTGCTGGCCTTACGCCCCAGCTCCGGGGGAAGGGACTCGGCCGGCCAGCCTTACCCTGAGGCAGGGGCTATCTGTGTGGGCTCCCAGCAGGCTGAACCCATTTCCGGGCTTGAACTGGCCGCCGACGGCAAAGGCGATGAGGGTGGAATAGTTCCTGGTGACGAAGTACTGTGGACAGAGGAAGGTGTGAGGGCAAAGGGGCAGGGGCGAGGGCCGGCTGCTCCCCCCACGCCTTCCCCTCACGTCCCCGTGCCCCATTCCGGGCCCACCTTCTGCGCGGGCCGCACTTCCCAGTGCTCTGTCTCTTTCAGCTCCTGGAAGCCAGCCTGTAGCAGCCGGCTACGGCACTCGGCCACCACTGCGCGGGGGGTAGAAAGTAAGAGCCGTCACGGGAACGCGCCGAGAGGAGGAGAAAGGAAAGCGGGGGGCGGGCGGCTCCTTACCGTGGTAGGGCGAGGGGCTCCGGTTCACGAACTTCACTAGCTCCTGCGCCGCCGCCTGCGCGGCCTGCTTCGAGCCCTGCGCCGCCGCCTGCGGGCACAGTTGTCACCGGGCAGCGTCCACCCCACCCCGGACTAGGACACCCCCTGTTACAGACCCAGGGACACCCCGCAGCCGCGGGCCCAGCCCGACCCGGGCCCGGCCGCCCCTTACCTGCATGGCCGTCGCCGCCACGCGCTCCCCCACTACGTGCGCCCACTGCTGGCGCGGAGGAATGAACTCAGGCGGACCGAGGGTGCGCGTCCAGAGTCCCGCAGTCCGGCACCTGCGCCCTGCACCGCGCACTCCTCGCTCTGTAATCCGCACAGCTGCACCGCGCACCCTGCACCTTCCGATCCAGACCTCATACCCTGCGCCCCACAATCCACACCCTGCGCATGTCACGACTCAGTTGCCGAGTTACCCTGGGCAGTGCAGGGTGTTCGGCTACATTCGAAAACTCCCTGTGCTGGTTTGAGGCTAATTAGAATATTTTAATAGAGAAAATTACACTATAGGCTGTGAAAGGAAAACATCATGTTGTCTACTTCACTCATATGCTTGCTAAGAAATTGTTTGGGAACAATAACCAAAACAATAGATAAGTCAGTCTCTCTCTGACTCTTGCTGGAACAGCAGCTGCTGGGAGATCTAGCAGCTTCTGGGTTTTGGCCTCTCTGCCCATTAATCCTCACTAACCACTTTTCTTCTAACCCCCCTGGCTGACCCTCCTAATTTACCTTGCACGTAAGACAAACCTTGGGGTAAGGTACAGGGGTGGGGAGAAGGTG
>VWZE01021313.1:187935-295285 GCA_013396675.1 Eubucco bourcierii | reverse complement strand
AAATCCCAAACCGTCACACTCCCTTAGGGTAAATTAAGGTGAACCAATAACAAAGGGCTACTTAGTTATTTTTATCAAGGAACATTATAAGCTCACTACAAAAACACTTGGTTTCTTGTGCCTTAAAGATGACATAGCTTGTAAGAGTAGAAGACGGGGGTAAGGGGGGAGTGGGGGGCGGGTGTTGGAAAAGAAAGAAAAGAGAAAGTGACATGTCTGGCAGAACCGGTGCAGGTCTTGAGTTGTAGATGTAAATGTACATGTAGAGGTAAACGTATAAAAAAGGATAATAGTATATTGATCTTCTGCGGTGGATGCACATTGATCAATATACTATTATCCTTTTTTATACATTTGGAATATGGGTGGGGTGGGCATGGTCATAAAATGAAGAAATTAACTCAGGAAGACACTGTCCCACCCCCACAGAATTTACCTCCTCCCATTGTCAGCTTCCTGAATGAACAGATAGGCCTTTCTCACTCTACACCCTGGGGCACCAGGTTACACCATGCAAAGTTTGAGACCTTAAGGAGGAGTCCACCTCCTACAGCAAAGTCCACTGTGCACCACTCACCATGCACTTTGCAGGCTTCACATCACACCCCTCATGCACGACACACCACGCACTGTGCACTCTGGATAGTCCACACTGCATTAAGCACCCTGCACCCCATTATCCACATATAGCATCACACACCCTGCACTCTGAAATCCACACCCTGCACACCTCACTCTACACCACACAATCCACACTGTGCATCCTGCACTCTGCAATCCACAGCCTGCACCTTGCACCCTGCACCCTACACCTCGCATCTTGCAGTTCACACCCTGCAATCCGCAGCCCGCACTGTGCACCCTGTACCCCAAAATCCACACCCTGCACCCTGCAATCCACAGCTTGCACCTTGCACTGCACACTCTGCACCCTGATTTGGGGCCAGGCAAACTCACTGCCTGTCAAAACTAGTGCAAAGCTGGGGCCTGAGTAAGTGGAAGCTGGACACAGCCAGGAAGGACTGAAATGGGAGTCAAGAGGTAAGGACAGAAACCCCAGGGGTGGTCATAGAATTGTTTTGGTTGGAAAAGACCTTCAAGACCATTATCTAACTCTACTAAGTCTGGTGCTAAACCACGTCCCTTAGCACCACATCTGTGTCTTTTAAACACCTCAGGGGATGGAGATTCAAACAGCTCCTTGGGGAGTCTATTCCAGTGCTTCCCTGGAGTTCCCCAATTCCTAGCTCTGGGTGTGTCAGGGCTACCCTGAAATCTGCAGCCATCCCCGTGCTACTGAGGGATGCAAGCGCCCAGGGGAATAGATGCATTTTTGGGATGAGTCATTGGTGTAATCCAGGCTGCAACATCCCATCATTGCTGCTCCCCTGCCTTAACACTGCCTGACCCTCACAGAAAAGGAGGCACAGGCCCTTCGTGTCATGTTGGGGATCAGTGTTCCTTAGTGGCAATGATGCACAGGGATGCTGGCAACAGGCATAGGGGCAGGGCAGCATCTCAACTGCCTGTCAACCTCAGTGAAGGCACGGCTTGGGCATATCTAGGGGATGGGACCTCTGGGCCTCACACAGATTAGGATGGCACTTGCTCTTGGCTGTGTCCCATGCATGGGCTGGGTACAGGAGTGGGGTTTTAGGTTTCTATCAGTGCTCCTGCATCATTTCCCAGCAGGATCCTGTGTCTTCCCAGCAATGAATGTACAGGCCTGCCTTAGGAGGTACGTGGCAGCCTTTGAGCACTACATGGATCCCAGATGCTCGGTCCCAGCCAGATTCCAAGCTCCTGAGTGACCATTATGGGTGCACTGTTATCCTGAAATGCCATCTGTGTCCCAGAGACTGGAAAGTGGGGCTCTGTTGCCCCTGACCCTGAGACCTGCTGTGCTGGGAGCTCATGACAGCTCTGGATTTATACTCCTAGTCTCCAGCACCTGCCTCTCCCCCTCCCCAAAAGGGACTGAGCAGCCCCACCACCTAGCACCCTGTGAGCAGACAGCTGGAGGGTCTCTATATCAACCAAAGTCACTACAGCAAAACACTGACAAGATGAGACCAGATTGGGAGTGGCAGCCAGCAACCCGGCCCAGAGCTGGGGCACACATGCCTCCTGCCTTGCACTCTCCTTCTGAAGCAATGTGGATGGTAGTCAGATGCCCTCCTATTCCTCCTGCTAACATCACTCTTGGCTGCTGCAGGCACCCAACTAAGGGTTGGGTACTACCATGTGGTCCCCGGGTCATTCCTGAGCGACCTCTAGGGATATCTCCAGCACAGGTATTTCCTGCCCTTGGTTCCCTGAAGCTGGTGGCTGCTCAGAGCAAGCGGGGTGGATATGGGTGTCCAGGGCAGATGGGTCCCAGGGAGGGTGAGTGCAGAAGTAGAGGGTACCCAGATCTGGGGTGACCAGAGCAGGGGTGAGTGGCAGGGCCGGGTGTGGCCCTTGCCCAGCCCTGCAGGCTCAAGCAAAGGGCAGTGCCTTGTCATGCCACAGCTATTCGCAGAAGAGTGGGGCTTCCAGAAAAAGCTCCTGATGGCTATTTCCGGGTGGGCTGTGACTCACCCCGGGCTAGATGCCAGGGGATGTACAACACCTGCTGTAGCCACCCTCAACCCTGATGCCACATTCCTGTGCAAGTATGGCTCCTGGCTCTATCTCTCTCTGCCTCACAGACCACCTGATGAGGCAAGAAGCCCCATGCAGTGCCCCTAAACTAGCACCACTTCCTCCTCTGTCTCCCCACAAGCTGACCTCACACATGAGCTCGGAGCTGCCTGGCAGGGGCAGGACTCACAGTGACTGGGCACCATACCCCTTCCCACATTCCCTGGGGTACCATACTGTGCAGGCTTTGCTTCAAGAAGTTTTGCCTGGGGCATTAGGTGGCTCTGGGGCTAGGCAGCCAGAGCTGAGCCCCACTGGAAGGGGTTAATGGAGGTATGGCCCAGGACAGAGCCTATAAACAGAATTTGAGCTCCAGAAAGTGCCGCCTCTTTCTCCTGCTGCTTCCCAGGCTGCCTGGACCCTCTCCCTGCCCACCAGGAGGAGTACAGAGATGACATGCAGTGAAGTGGTTCCCCCCCCATCTCAGTCCATGTGTCTGGGCATGGGAAAGTGAAATCACAGCTTGGGCATTGTTGGAAGCTAAGCAAATGGTCTCCATGCCTTACATAAGCTGCCAGTGATGTAGTGGATAACTGCTACCTCATCTCACTGGCATGGATGATGCTATTGAGGCCTGCAGGAGGGCAGACAGACACCCCGAAATCTTCATGGACCACGAGGACAGCCAATCATCCTGACATACACATAGTCATGAGGACAGCTAGACATCTCCAGAATCCTCATGACTACAGGAGCAAGTGAACATCCTCACAGACAATGAGAACAAGTACATGTCTCCAACCTGCCTATGGGCGCAGGGACAGGTGAACCCTCCTGTTATTCCGATGGAGGCAGGCATAGACCTTGAGCCTTCACATAGACATGTAATTTTCCTCCAGCATCTACGTGGCCTTGGGAGTGACAGGTCTCCCCCAACATCCTCATGGACCACAGAGGCAGCAACTCACCCAGAGGACCTACACAGTGGTAGGGGCACAAGAAAACACACCCCAGCATCCATACAGGTTGCAAGGGTTATCTGGCCACCCCCAGAATCCACACATACTGTGCACCCACAGCATCACTGTGCCTCTTGGAGACAGGACAGCATCCCCAGCATCCCACTCGCCTGGGGACACAGGAGTGGGGACTAGTGGCAGCCAGGTAGGATGCACAGCCACAGCGCCAGCCCCAAGTCATGGGGTCAATGAAGGCATGGGAGCAGCTGAGATGAGCAGTGGGCTGGGGGGCTTAAGCCTGCATGGCACACAGCAAATCCTGGGACCTTGGTGGGCCAGGCTGGGCTTTGGTCCAGGCAAGGAAGGAGAAATATCTCCTATTTAGACAATAGCATTCACCCTGGGTCTGTCAGCGCCAGGGAATGGGCACACAGTCCTTCCTTCTTAGGGTAAAGGAGCCTGGGAGGCTCATGGCTGTAAAAGGAGTGGGATGGAGGGAGACAGCCAGAGGCCAGGAGAGAGTGGGATGGATGTCCTCACTGCTTCATTCCCATCCCTTTGCTCACTCCCAAGCCAAGGTCAGACATGAGGTGGGCACTGGCACCCAGGTGGTAAGGTACAGGGCCAAGGAGGGGCTGGCACCTCATCCACACATCCTGCCTGTCTCCAAGCCATGAGATGCCTGGAGCCCAGGGAGGCTGTGTTCAGTTCCCCGGGCAGCTTAAATCCTTGGGGAGCAGTGGGGAGGGAGGGCCAGGGAGGAGGGGCAGCCATGGGATGCAGCTGGCTTCACTCAAGAGATGTCATGACTGGAGGGAGTTGTTTGACATTCCAGCTTCCCAGCAGCAGCTTTGTCCCAGAGCTTGGCGGGAGCTGGGGTGAGGCCAGTGCAGGGGCTTGGTGGCTGTTTCCCAGGCTCCGCCAGTCTGGGTCAGCCTGTCCTGAGATGGAGCTGCAGGGAGGCTGAGCAAGGGTGGACAGGACAGGGAGGCAACCAGGCACCACTGTTTTCTTGTTGCAGCCTCCTCACTTTTCACAGCAAATGGGGTTTCAGCTGGCAGTGGGTGCTTGGGGCCACATCCCTGGAATGGGACTCTGACAGGGTCCCCGAGTCTTGCTCCTCATCCCCTGCTTCCCATGCAGACAGGGCTTTCCTAAGAGGCTGTGGAAAGCCCAAGATATCTGTTCATCCTCTGAAAAACATGTGGCCCCTGCCTGCAGAGGGATCTGGGTGAATGTACTCTTGGGTACTGCTTCCAGGAAGGGAAGCAGCTCAGAGGGGTTAACAAGGAGCATCCTCCTGACCTCGATTTTGGACAGGCTGTTTAAAATGGACTTTCCTTGACTGCTGTTGCAGCCTACATTTCCTCTTTCCAGGGCACACCAGCCCTTCCCTTCTCTGTTCCAAGGGATAGGGTCAAGGGATCTTCAGGCCTGAAATGGGGCTTTCACCATCCTACCTGAAGCACTGGGGCAGGGTCCTGAACACCACTGGACAGACCACTCCTGTGGGGCCCATCTACCTGACACTCCCGGCCATCAGGGAAGCAGGATCAGGTCATGGGAAGGGATGACTGGACAGCACAGCTGGGACTGTGCTATACCTGAACTCCTGAGGTCTCCTGCACTGGTGTGGGCACCCACCTGTTCCTCTGAACTGCAGCTAAGGGCTGGCATGCCACCCTGCTGTCATTCATGGGGCAGGCAGCGTACACATGCAGGGCTGGGTGATGTTCTGGGCATGCTTCTGAGCATGCTCTGGCAGGGCCAGGAGGAGGAAGGATGCTGTCTGTTTTTCCATCTTCTCCCCCCCACACCCCACAAGCCCCCCTTCCTTCCATCCTCCCGCCTGTGCTGGGATGAAACAACTCTATCTGGAAATACCTTCCCTTTTAAAGGCAGGCTCCGTCAGGCAGTGTTCACCCTCCAGAAAGCTGCTGCGTTACCCTGAGACTATGGCAGCTGAGAGGGGGTCCAGGGATGGGGGTGTAGCTGCAGACAGAAGGGATGTGAGGCATTAAACCTCTGCCTATCTGCATGACTATGGGGCCCAGACCTTTGGTGGACCCTCAGGTGGCAAGGGGTTGGTAGGCAGCTGGCAGGAGTGCTTCCTGGAGCCAGAGCAGTTGCAGATACTGCTGTGACCAAACCCAGGTCATTGCCATGCCGATGATGCCACAGGCAAGCCCTGGCAAAGCTCAGCATCTGCCGTGGAGGGCCAGGAGGTGTGGGACTGAGTAGGGCCAAGGGCTGTTCCTGTTGCTGAGTCACCTGGTGCCCAGTGGCATAGCAGTCCCCGTCTGCCAGGACCACCAGAGACAGAGGTGCTGGGCCTGTGTCAGCTGATGTCAGCCAAAACAGCCCACCTTGAGCAGGACTGGGGGGTCACCAGGTGACCCACAGGGTGGGGTACCTGAAGAGGAGCAGGTGCTACCCAGACAAGGTTAAATTCCCTAATGATTTTCCCTAGCCCATCCTCTCTCCCTCAGAATGCCCTTTTTAGTTGGCCTGGCTTTATGCATGGCCCTGGGATGTCCTGGCCCTGGCCTACTGCCTATTCAGGATCTGAGAAGCTGTGCTGAGGGTCTTGGGTTGAACTGGGGTATTTCCCAATCTGGGAAGATTTGGGGAACTAGGCTGGCCTTTCTGTTTCCCAAATTACTGCCAGGCCAAGGGGGAGGCTGAGGAGACAGGGCACCCCAGCATGACCAGGGTGCCCTGTCTCCTCAGGCACTTTGTGCTGCTCTTGGGGTGATGGAGACCAGACAGGAGCTGGATTTGCTCCAGGCAGGGTCCCCATCTAACCGTGCTTCTACACACCTGATGCAAGAAGGGTTAACACAGTGCCTTCGGTGGCTATAAATACCACAGATGTCCCAGCCTACGAGCTTGGGAGGCTATTTCGGTTGGGTGCCTGCTGCTTCGGGAATGTATCAGAGCAGGGCCTTGGGGATGATGTCACCAGAGCTTCTGGGACCCAGCACCTTCTCAGGGTCACTCAGCAGCACCCCAAAAGTGCTCATCCATGGGCCAGCCCTCAGCTGTCTGCATCCAAGGAGGGGTTTGGGCGGTGGTTCAGCACAAGCACACTCAGGGGAGGAGTCCCCACACATCACCTCCTCCCCAGGGCCCTCCCTTGCCCCCTCTCTGTGAGGGGGGTTGGAATCTGGTCCCACATAGAGAGTCGAGCCTGATGATCTTGCTGTGGGATGGCTCAGGACATTATCAGGGGCATTTTGCCATACCCAAGGTGATTTTGCTGATTGTGACTACTGGGCATGGGGTCTGGCTCAAAGAAATCAAGTGACAGTGTGAAGGGATGAATACCCTTCTTTCTCCCTCGGCATAGCCCAGGGCATCTGTCTGTTCACGCCCCACAGTGGATGGCACTGTGCCCC
This sequence comes from Eubucco bourcierii, assembly GCA_013396675.1. NCBI lineage: Eukaryota > Metazoa > Chordata > Aves > Piciformes > Ramphastidae > Eubucco > Eubucco bourcierii. Next base: position 288,306 of record VWZE01021313.1, on the reverse strand, counting down.
GACGAGGGTCCGGTAGTGCTGAGGGGCTCACCACCAGTCTACTCCACTTCCTCCCTCACGCCCCTAGGGACAGAGCCAGAGAGTGCCAGTGGGGAGGCTCAAACACCAACATGGCCTGGGGGGGCCTGTAGCTCGCAGGCATCATCACTGTCTGACCAGGCGTCCGTGGTCTAGTGGTATGGGCAGGTGAAGAGCCAGTGGGCGGGGGCTGGCGGCCACCCCCCCTCACGCAGCAGGATCCCCCAGCTGCCAGCAGCAGGGGGGGGCGAGTGATGTCAGCAGGATACAAATAGCCGCGCACGGGTGTGCTCCCGAAGCCTCGCTGAGACGCCGGCCGTTCACCAGCCCCGCCGCCTGCTCCCTGCTCCGGCCTCGCCGCACGCTGCCACCATGAGCCAGTCCTACTCCTCCAGCCAGCGGGTCTCTTCCTACCGCCGCACCTTCGGGGGTGGCTCCCCAGTTTTCTCCCGTGCCTCTTTTGGGGGCAAGGGCAGCAGTGGAAGCTCTGTCACCTCCCGTGTCTACCAGGTGTCCCGCACCTCGTCTGTGCCCAGCCTGTCCAGCTTCCGCACCACCCGTGTGACACCACTGCGCTCTTACCAAAGTGCCTATCAAGGCGCTGGTGAGCTGCTGGACTTCAGCCTGGCCGATGCCATGAACCAGGAGTTCCTTCAGACCCGCACCAATGAGAAGGTGGAGCTGCAAGAGCTCAATGACCGCTTCGCCAACTACATCGAGAAGGTGCGTTTCTTGGAGCAGCAGAATGCCCTCATGGTGGCCGAGGTGAATCGCCTGCGGGGCAAGGAGCCCACCCGTGTGGCTGAGATGTACGAAGAGGAGCTGCGAGAGCTCCGGCGCCAAGTGGACATGCTAACCAGCCAGCGGGCCCGTGTTGAAGTTGAGCGTGACAATCTACTCGATGATCTGCAGAAGCTCAAGCAAAGGTGAGGAGGGACCCTGGCATGCGCTTGTGGTCATCTATCCCTGCATCTCCATCCCTAGGAGATGTGGTGGCAGAGCTTACCCTGAGAGCTTCTCAGGTGCTAACTGCTGTCCTTGTGCCCCACACTTGAATCTCATCATATCACCATTATTCTGTTTCCCTTTCACCTGACTCCTGGGGTGAAAGAGCACATTGGTCATGCCTCATGCTGACTGCACTCATCTGCAGGGCAATTTGCAGGGCGCCAGGTCCTGGCCGTGCATTCTGGGAGTAGGGTAGTTGCGACCCACTACACCAGTGCTGAGTACTCCCTGACCCATGTCAAGGGACAGGCAGGAGTGAGCTGGCTTAGCAGCAAGGGAGATGTTCACAGCCTGAGCATCTCAGCAGGGCACTCTGGATGGCCACTGCCTGCCCTTGCCCCAGCACCCAGTGGGCAGAATGATTCTTGGCAGCGGAGGTGTCCCCCATGCCCTCCCTGGCAGCAGGGTGGAGGTAGGGCTATGGAGTCATGAAACCTCCAAAGAGGGATAATTGGAGAGCTTCCCCTCCCTGGTCAAGGCAGGGCTGGTGAGCCCATGGGTGAACTGAGCCCTGTGAGAGAGATACATGGACAGAACCAGGCAGGTGGAAGTGAGGGGGAGGATGATCCAGGAGGCTCCAAAAGTGCCAGATGCAAAGGAGGGAAGGGAGGAAGCAGCCACACTTTTGAAGACCAGGGATGTTTCAGCCTGCTGTAGGCATCCTTAGTGCCCCAAGTAAGTGGGGACGCCCCAAGGATGCCACTGGCCTGGCTGGTAAGAATGATGGTGGAGAATGATGGGGTTAGGAGGGCATAGCCACAAGGGTCAACTAGGCTGAGTGACCCCCATACAGGGACTGACCAGAATGGGGACATGTGCCAGCAAGGGTGGATGCTCAGGGGAAACTACTTATTCTGATGCTGGTCTGCACCTTCCCTCCTGTCCCTTGTGCCCCAGGCGTGCCCAGTCCCCATCTCCAGGAGCTAACATAGTCTGATGCCTCTCCTCACAGCCCTAGCACTGTTGTCCTGCCGGGGTACAGCCTCTGATGCTGGGAGGCTATGATTGGTGGCAGGGAGGACTCCTCAGTGTCAGGGGAGGAGTAGGATCCAGAACTAACAGGTGCCCAGCTCCAGACACTCCGTGTGTCAGCACCACCTGAGCACCTCTGTCTCCTCCCCACTGCCTTCCCTTGATGGGCAGCCTGCAACACTGCCCCCTCCCCTCGCATAGCCGGTTCCCCAGCCCTCACCTTGGGCTTGAACCCCAGTGCTCCCCACTCCATAGCCTTCTCCCATAGTATCACTGAGACCTGCCTGTCATCCTGCTGTCCCCAGACAGCTCAACCCATGGCCATTTCTTGGCCCCCCACACACTGGACTCTGCACCCTGTCTCTTTGGCTGCTGGCTATTCTCCCCTATAAGGGCTGGGGCAGTGCATGTGGCACCGGGCTGACCTCATGCCTTTGTGCTCTCTCCAACATTGACTATAATAGGGAATGGGAGGAAGAACCCCTGGCCCCCTGCCAGCCCTCCTGCTGCCTGCTGGGAACACAGGATGATCTACTGTCTTCCCACTCGGCCACACGCCTCTGGAGCAACTCAGTGGGGACACTGCCACTAACCTCCCCTCTTTGCCTGCAGGCTACAGGAAGAAATCCAGCTGAAGGAGGAGGCTGAGAACAATCTGGCTGCTTTCAGAGCTGTGAGTACCCATGCTGGATATGCCATGAGACTTTCACCTTGCTTTCCAGCCCCATCTCCCCTTGGCAGTTCAACCCCAGCTCCAGGGATTAGCTCTGGGCACAGCTTTTCACCTTCTAGCCCCAGTGCTCTCCCCCAGTGTCTCCACCACCCCTCTCTCTCTTTGTACCTCCAGGATGTGGATGCAGCCACGTTGGCACGTATTGACCTGGAAAGACGCATCGAGTCCCTGCAGGAGGAGATTGCCTTCCTCAAGAAGGTTCATGAAGAGGTAGGCCAGAGTGACCTCCTTTCTTCTGGGCACCCATGGGGTTAGAGGGCAGAGTGGGTGCCCTAAGATGTTTCCTTGTCACCCCAGGAAATCCGTGAGCTGCAGGCTCAGCTGCAGGAGCAGCACATCCAAGTAGAGATGGACATCTCCAAGCCCGATCTGACTGCTGCACTGAGGGACATCCGTGCTCAGTATGAGAGCATTGCTGCCAAGAACATCGCTGAGGCGGAGGAGTGGTACAAGTCCAAGGTGTGAGAGCTGGTGGGCTCCAAGCTGGTCCTGACATAATGAATTCTAGCCATCCCAGTGGCTGTGCCCACTGACCTTAGTCTCTCCTCAGGTGAATGACCTGACACAGGCAGCAAACAAGAATAATGATGCACTGCGGCAGGCAAAACAGGAGATGCTGGAGTATCGGCACCAAATCCAGTCCTACACCTGTGAGATTGATGCCCTGAAGGGCACGGTGAGCTGTGGACAGTGTTGGGAAGACAGGGGTGCGCTGCTTCAGGGGATCTCTGGGACATCTCTGTGTTGGAGGGCTCTGAGTTGCTGCCACAGTGGAACTGGTTCCCCAAATCTGGGCTGCACTTCCCCCAGTGCCAGTCTGGACCTCTGTGAGGCATTTTGGTTGAGTCAAAGCACAAATTTCAAAAGGTGTCCCAGCCTGGGAGGCTCCAGAAAGGCGGGTGGAGGGCATGAGGTATCTGGTTGCAGGCTGAGAGCATGGTTGCAAACAAACAAGGCACAACAGTCCCGCCTTGTCATGGTCAGATGAACCAGCCAGCAGCCAACAGTGTGATAGTGCCAACCCTGGGCAACTGTTCAGTGATCCTGCACCTCTCCCTGCCCTCCTACTGGGGTAGGATATCTTTACTAGAGAGTCTGTGTGCCTGCCCAGCTTGCCTTCACCAGAGTCTGCCTTCCCAGGCAGATAGAGTGTGACAGCCACCCATCATAGTCCCATGTCAACTGGACCCAGTCCAGGGCTAACCACAGTTCTTGCATGTCCCTTTCTCTCTCCTAGTACCTCTCAGAATTCCCATTTCCCACACCAAGTGAGCCCTGACCTGTCTGGGTCTCCCCTCTTGCTGAGGTTCCTTGTCTCCCCAGAATGACTCACTGATGCGTCAGATGCGGGAGATGGAGGAGCGCTTTGCAGGGGAGGCTGGTGGGTACCAGGACACCATTGCTCGGCTGGAAGAGGAGATCCGGCACCTGAAGGATGAGATGGCCCGCCACCTGCGTGAGTATCAGGACCTGCTCAACGTCAAGATGGCTCTAGATGTGGAGATTGCCACATACCGCAAGCTGCTGGAGGGCGAGGAGAACCGGTGAGTGGCAGGAGGGAGACTTGTGGTTGAGGGTCAACTGAATTTGTGAGCAGACACCTGAGGGCTAGGGATGGCTGGCACTGAGCTCTCCCTTCTATGTCCCCACAGGATCAATATCCCCATGCACCAGACCTTTGCCTCTGCACTCAATTTCCGAGGTGAGCATCAGCCCATGAGGAGAGGGATGTGGCATGAGTCCCAGAGGATCACCAGTGTGAGGTCGAATGCCCTTCCTGGGGGGTTGCAGCCACACTGTCAGTTTGGGGACACATGGGTGCCACACTGAATTTGTGGGGTGGGGGGCGCTTGACTGGGTGTTGCCATGATCTGAGAAGAGATTAAGCCAGGGCTCCTGGAGCCCCTCAGCGGCCCTCACTGCTGTGTCCCCGAGGTCACATCCATTGTGTCCTTCCATTTGCAGAGACCAGCCCGGAGCAACGTGGCTCTGAGGTGCACACCAAAAAGACCGTGATGATCAAAACTATAGAAACTCGTGATGGGGAGGTGAGTGCAGGGCAGCACAAGGAGAGGTTGGGAGAGCTGAGCATGGTACCTGTCCACACAATCGGGGCTTTGGTGCTGGCACAGCATTGCACCAGACGGTGCTAGCAGGGTTTGACGTCTCACAGTATGTCTCTCCTGGCAGGTGGTGAGCGAGGCAACCCAGCAGCAGCATGAAGTGCTGTAGAGAAGGCTGCTCCAGCAGTCCACAGGCATCTTTCATCCCTCCCTCCGTCCCAATGCCAAGTCCCTCTCCTGCCCCCCACCTTGTCCCCCGGTGCTCCCCTGGCACTGCCTAGGGGTCTTTCCCTGCGCAGTAGCCTCCGGGCTCCTTGCACGCCCCAGGCTCTCTCCCTTGGCTTCAAAAGACTCGCTCTGCTTTTGCAGCTTTGCAGCAGCAACGCCAGCATCAGGATCAGGCCCGGGCTGGGGAAGGGGGGTGACAGGAGGCAGGGAGGCAGGGGAACAGGCAGAAGGGGCTGGGGGGAGCAGGTGGTGGCCTGGGCCAACTCCCCAGAGAGCCGGACGGTCCCAGCAGCAGGTTCTGGATCCCCCACAGCCCTCTCCCTGTACCAGTCATGGGCTTGGAGTTTGTCTTGTGGGAACAGGGACCCCGTCCCCCACCTCCTGCACCGGCACCACTGCCCTTCCCGGAGCTGGCTCTTCTCTGGGTGCATGGTGGTGATGCCAGGGATGGGGAGAAGTGAGGTCCAGGCCAAGCCCCCTGTTCTCCACTTGGGTCCGAGCCAAAGTGCTCCCAACCTGCATCCCTTCCTGCCCATGGGAGCTGGGGCCCTGCTCTCCCCCGGGCCAGAGAGACAGCCCCTTGGGGCAGAGAAGGGCAGCACCCACTCCCCATCATGGGGACCCCTAGCAGCAGGGGCCAGGCTTGTGAGCCAAGAGGGTACTTGTAGGTGGACACAGGAGAGAGGAGGAGTGAGTGAGTGGGAGAGAGGGGTGAGAGAAGGAGAGGAGCCAGAAAGAGGCCTGGGGGACAGGGCAGGTGCCTCCACCCCTCGCCCCACAGCACCCCCACCCCACTGCGTCTATATGACTCTTCAGACAGCTGAAATAAACAGTGGAGCATCACCCCTTCCTCTCAGTGCATCTCTGTGGCAGGGATGGAGTGGTGGGGAGGTGGCATGCTGCGTCGGGGAATGACATGCTCCTCGGGGACTGGGCTGGGTTGGATGCAGGACCAGCATCCCTCTGAGCCATGTCTTCCCTAGGCTGCCAGACCCTCACACTGATGGTGCCCTAGAGCTGCTGGTGATGGTGGGTTTCCCAGTTATATTGGTTGAGGAACCCATGCTGGGACTGGCAGCAGTGGTAGCCAAGCCCTGATCAGCTTTGGAGGGGCTCTAGGTGACTGTTCCCTGCCCACCCATATAGCCAGGGTCTCACAACATGGCCCAGGGGCTCTCAGCCCCACAGATGGCCCCCTTCTGCCCTCACTTGGGCCAACTTTGTCCCAGACCCACAATTGACAGGGAACTCTCCAAGCTTCCACCATTGCCACTTGCCTGGAAGCACAGCCCCCACTCATCCTAAATTTACCTCTTCCACAGCATTACACAGTCAATCCCACAGCTGCACCCCATGCCTCACTCCAGGATCAATCTCCAACCTTAGTCTATTCCCTTCACTCCCTCCTCCCAGCCCAAATGACTTTTTCTCTGTGGGTGGGATGTGGATGTCTAGGGTTCAGCTCCTTTGCCCCAGAGGCAGCAGATGAATCAGGGGAACCCAGAGTCAAGCATCCCACAAGCAGTAGAGGTTCAGCATTGTTCTGCTCTGGGATGTATCAATGGTTCCACCCCACCCCCGCCAGGCAGTAGAGACCCGGGAGCACAACTGGCTTGGCAGGGGATAGTGTTTTAGGGATGAAGCAGGTGCTGCTGCCAGCAGTGGGGATGGGACTGTAAGTTCCCTAATGGAGATGCCCGTGCTGCAAACCCTAGTTTTGGCTGCAGGGTTTGCCAGGGCTGTAGAGTTTAGTATCTGAAGGGCTATCTCCAGCAGGGGGCCCTGTGACATCGAGGACAGTCCCCAGGGCTGTTCTGGAAGGGATGACCACCTCCTCCTTTCCCTGCCCGGCCAGGATGGCTGAGCCAGGACTCTGTCCCCCGGGCTGGGAGGACAGGCAGGGATCAGTGCAGCCCTGTAGCCGCAGGGCAGCACAGGCATGGAAGAACAGCTCGCCACCAAGCCTTTCGCAGACTTCTCCTTCACCCTCCAGAGACCCTGAGGCTTGCTCAGCCGCTCTGGGACCGTGGGGTTGGTGGAACATCCTGCTCCAGTGTGCCTCAGCCACACAGGCCTCGGACTTTTTCCTTAACGATGAAGCTTCACTGAGTGCCGGGACTCTTGGACCGGTGGCAGCAGGCCGTGCTAGAGCCATTGGGGCTGGCTGCTCTCCTCCTGCTTACCTGGATTTACAGCCCCAGCGAGAGCAGCTGGGCCAGGTGTCAAGACATGCGCCATCATGCTGGGAGCTGGGGAAGCCCTGCCTGGCCGTGAGGGTGGCACAGGTAGTCCCTACTCTTGCTGCCTGAAGCATAACATATGGGAGCCCTCATGGAGCACCCGAAGCCTGAAGAGTGAGGTGCTCCTTTTCCAGTCAGGGCTTGAATGGAGGGCTGACCAAGACCCATGCTGACCAGGGCAGTGAAGCAGCCACTCGGTGGGAGAAATGCAGTTTTGCTCTGTTTGTGATCTCGCGGCAGGGTGGATTTGGGATGAGCAGGGATACAGGGACTCTTGTCTCTATGATGAGGCTGGGGATGAGGCTGGGGATGAGGCTAAGGGGCCCCGTAGGCCTGGCTCCTGCTTGGGGTCTCGCGTTGCAGGAAGCATGATGGTGTCCATTCCCTCCACATGCCACCAGGGGCTCTATGTCCCGATCTGGTGACACTGCCGGAGAAGGGGAAGGGAAGGGAGGAAGGCTGGGTTCCCCCCTGAGTCTCTTTGCTAATATGGAAAGGAGCTGGCCCCTTTCTATCTTTGCAAGCAGAGCTGGGCTGCAGGGCTGGGGCGGCGGGTGCGGAGAGGGGGAGCTTGGCCAAGGAATGTGACATATCAGAGGCAGCTGCCACTTCGTGAGAGGGGGCAGAGGGAGTGCAGCTCAGCGGGGGCCGTGCGGGACGGGACAGGCAAGGGGGGGACGCCAAGGCCCAAGCGCTGGGACGGCTCAGCCAGCAGCCGGCATCCGTGGGACTCACACTCGGGCCGGCGGACGAGCAGGTGCCGAGGCATTGGGCGGGCTCGGGATTGCAGTGAAACATGGGTTGTTGGTGCCACACTGGACTGGGTGCTCGGTGAATGGTGGCTCTGCGAGCAGCAACCTGAGTCCCTGGTTAAAAATAGCCTCTCGCTTGCCCACGGCCCAGCGACCTTCGGGACTGCAGCCGACGCGGGGAAGGAACTGAACTGGACTGCATCTGGACTGGGGGCTGCCCCTGCTTTGAAACCTCTGGCAGGCACCCAACACCCTGAGGCTGCAGGGGTGAAGAGGGGGAGAGGGGAGGTAGTTCGGTGTGGTGGGGGTCACAAGTGAGGGCGTGGGAGCTGCAGACCATGCACCGAGCACAGGGACGTGGAGGACGGGGTGGTGGGGAGCCCCAGGCAGCTCCGCCGAGCCCCGGCATCCCCCCGAAGCGTGCCAAGGTCACTGCAGAGCAGGATGAGGGCCCAGCTCGGCTGGCAGCACCAGTTTTTGTACGGAAGCTGAAGAACGCAGCAATCGGCACCGGCTGTGACATCCGTCTGCGAGTGGTGGCAGTGGGCAACCCCCAGCCCAGCCTTCGTTGGTACCGAAATGAGGAGCTGCTGGCCCCATGTGAAGAGGAGTATGGTACCCTCTGGATCCGGGACAGCAAGAAGGAGGATGCTGGCGTGTACACCTGCATTGCTGAGAATGAGCGAGGAGAGGCCATGACCAGTGCTGTGCTGGCCATCATTGATATGGAAGGTAAGGGCAGTGTGACCACTGTAATTGCTGTGCCAGCACAGCTGTGGGCATGGATTTGATAAGGGTGGCAATGGTGCTTTGCAGGCTCCTGCTGCAGTACATACCTGGGGCCAGCCAGGGCTGGACTTTGCTGTATCTGCCCTTCTGCAGGTACAGGTGCCCAGTGCTGACAGCACAGCAGTGGCTTTCTGGCCTGAAGGGAGTGGCTGCAGTACCCACTTCCAGGCCAGGCAATATGCCATAGCTGGGCATGGAGGTGTCAGGAGCATGTGATACTAAGCCTGCTCTGGGCAGAAGGAGAGAGAGAGAAAAAGAGAGATGTGGCTCTGGTGCGTGGCGCCGGAGGTGTCACCCGCCACAGCCACTGATATGGTCCCTGGTACTCCCCAGTGCCCCTGCACAAGCCGTTCCCGTGCACCAGCTGCCTGCGGGCAAAGCTGCCCGGCAAAGCCGCCCGTGGCTGCCAAGTCAGACCACCACCGGGCGCTGGGGCGGCACTGCGAGAACTGGCACCTCCCAGCAGTGGAGCTGTAGGGAGGAGCCTAACACTGCAGGAGATGGGGCTGCCGAGTGGGTGGAGCCTGTGCCCTGGAGTGGGCGGGGACGATGGTTAACTGGCAGAGGCGGAGCCAGCTTTGGATTGCCCCCTCGAGCCCACGTGGCATCAGCTAAGGCTCCTTTGCCTCACGAACGGTGTCTGGGGGACGATGTGGTCCCTCACATGGGTGGGCCTCATCATGCACGGGGACAAGGCAGCTTTGGGGCTCGGCGGCCTCTGCTCCAGGATGGATGACAACTCTCTGGTCCTGGGACGTCCTGACCCCCCAGGCTCTAGGAATGAGGTGCACACTCAGCTTTGCAGACCGAGAGGTGCTGCACCTTGAGAGGGGAATTAAGTGGCAGGGGGAGAGCAGGAGGAGCCTTTGCAGTGCTGAAGGGGAGCAAGAGGAAGAGGAGTTGCTCTGTGTGAACTGGGAGGCTGGAGGCGTGATGCTTGGAAGATGGAGAAGATGTTCGTGCTGCCCATGGGCCTGAGGAGGGGAACAGAGAGAGGAGAGAAGGGGTCCTGCTCTGAAGTGGATCTGTGTGAATCACAGAATTACAGAACATCAGGGGTTGGAGGAGGCCTCAAAACATCTAGTCCAACCCCTCTGCCAGAGCAGGATCACCTAGAGCAGGTCAAACAGGAATGTGTCCAGGGGGGTCTTGAATGTCTCCAGAGAAGATGACTCCATAAGCTCTCTGAGCAACCTGTTCCAGTGTTTTGTCATCCTCACAGCGAAAAAAGTTTTTCCTTATGTTCATGTGGAAACTCCTATGCTCCAACTTGCACCTGTGAAGTCACTGTGCATTGCAGCTTTGGGGCCATGGCACTGCAAGGTCAGATGTGTGGCACTGTGTCTACAGAGACTGAGAGCCATGCACTGCCCCTCAGAGTCGGAACAGTCTTTCCTGGAGGGACTGGGGTGGGTCGGCCACCCTGTTCTCACTCTGATGTGCAGCTGCACCACTCTATGGCACCAGCCTCTGCTGCCTCTGCCCTTTGGCGCTGTCTGATTTCCCCAGGTACCTGTTCCCATTGTGCTGACACACTCAGCCCTGCTCCTGATTCTCAGCCACCAGCTCTCACTGCTGCTTTTCTGGAGCAGTTGAGCGAGGACTTCAGCAGCCAGGATTGCCTAACGCCTGGAGTGAATGTCACCCTGCCCCAGGCTCTCCTCCCAGCAGGCACTTGGCTGTGGGTAGGCCGGTGAGTGCACTGCCACCAAGCAAACAGCCACTCAAAAAGCCAGCCCTGGGGCAGAGATGCCTCTGAAACCATGTAGGCTCCAGGGGCATCTGGCTGAGTGAGAAGTGTGGCAACTCTGGGTGTGGCTTTGCCTCTGCCTTGAGGCAGAACAGTCTTCATGGTGTGACAGCACTCAGGGAGTGCCATGTCCTTCAGGTGCTGGTGTGGAACTTTTGGGATGTAGTGGGGGGCCTAGCTCTATCACCTGGCTCCATTGCAGGGCACTGGCATTCAGCATGTTGTTCCCCTGAAGCCATTTTCTCCATACCAGCAACTGAGTGGTGAGACAGGTCATCATGTGAAATGGAAGAGCTGTGCCACTGCTCTGCACCCACCTGTCCTGGCACCTTGCCAGATCGTGGCTCTCCAGCATGGAGGCTCTGGCTGCTCAGGGGCTGCCCATGCTCCCTGCCAAGATCCAGCTCTCTGGAAACCGTGGAAGTTCCACCGCTGGCTGTGCTGCCCTTGCACTGGGCAGGGACACCCCCTCCTTGCTCCCTTGGACATCCTGTGAGCCAAGTTATCAGCCAGTTACTGGTCTGGTAAGGGGAAATATGTGCAAGGTCCCTGCTCAGCATGAGGTCTTTCTCTGGGCTCAGTGTTCTGGGACCCCATGTTTGGAGGTATCCATTTGCCTTTGCTGGGTTGTGGTCTCCACTGGGCCTACAGCCCATTCCTCCACCTCTCCCCTGCACACAGGCCAGACTGCAGCTCTCTGTGAAAATCATAGAATTGTAAATTGCCTGGTTGGAAAAATCCTTAAATTCATTGGCTCCAACCATAACCTAACATCTTTCTGTGCACAACTGTTAGACCGAAATGTCAGCACTGGCTCTCCTCAAGGTGGCTCAGGTCACTGCTGGTGGGCTGGGGTGGGGGGGCTCCATGCTGCCCAGCTCAACACTCAGTCCCGGCAGCTCCTCCTGTACCAGCTCAGCATTCCCCCTTGCTTGCATGAGCCTGATTTAGCTCCTCTAATCCCTTGCCCTGAATCTGTCGCTCCACCCCACTAATGATTTTCTCCTGCTCTTCTCCCAGGTCCCCTGAGTGCGTCAGTACCCAGCATGGGAAGCACATGAATGGGGCTGGGCAGGCAGCTAGGCACAGGGTCTCCCAGGGGCACACCATCCCCACTGTGTCACACTGTTCCTGCTGTGTCCCCACCACTCTCCTGGTACAGGTTGTCCGTTGAGCCCCAGCTCCGTGAGCACAGATGCAGTGCATGTGCCCTTCTCGCACCGACCCCAGGCTGGTCTAGGGACTTCGTTGGTCCACCCAGACATGGTCCAGACCCTTCACCACCCAGCCCTAGTCCTTGCCGTGGCTCCATTGCCCCCTGGGTCACTAAAACCTATATCACCTTTCAGCTGCATCTCCTGTTTTTTTCCCCCACAAACCAAACTAAATCTCTTAAGAAGGCAAGCTAATCTTTCAGAACCCAGCCCTCCCTTGCCACGCCAGCACTGCCTGATCCTCTCTGTCAGAGCTGCCTCTTGTTTCAAGGTTGGATGTTTCTGTCTTGGGCTCCTAGCACAGGACTTGCTCCACTCGCCTCCACCTGCACTCAGCAATCATATCCTTGGAACCTTTCCTCTGCTCAGAGAACAGCCTGCACTCGTATTTGATTTAGGGGCAGGGAAGCAGACAGGAGCTGCCTGTGCACAGCAACCTTTCGTTGCCTCTTCCTGTCCAACCCAGAATTACACTGGGGGAGTGTGAGTATGCTTTTGTGGCTGTTGGTGCATGGTAACGGCAATGCCACCCCAGTGGGGATGGTTGTGCTGTCAGTGTCCTTGGTGGCTCAGCACCTCTGACCATTTATCTTGGTGCCTAATTTTAGTTCCTTACTTTACAGCACCATGTTCATGTTTAATGCCAACTGCCCCTTCCCTCTGGAGCCCCTGACAGCCCCATTTGGGGACTGAACAGGACTTAAAGCCTCCTATTGACACATCCTCCCTCCCCTGGGACTCTCTGGGGCTCCCTCAGTTTCTCCTGGCTGCCTGCCCAGTCCCAGGACACAGCAGCATCTTGGACGAGCTTGGGATGTAAGCTGGGGTTGCTGTGCCTCACCATGGGGTGGGCACTACGCCCTTCTGTGTGAGCACAGGCCCTGCCTCTGCAGAGCTACTTGGCGGGTGGTGGGTGCTATGTGGGTGCTGGTCTCAGCTGACATGTGGACAAGTCCCTAGGACCGGGCAGTGCAGGAAGGACAGGGCTGGACTTGGTCTCAGGATGCCCGCCAAGCACAGCCACGTACCCTAGGGCTACGCCCATTCCCTGTCACCAGAGGTGGCACCGGAGCTAGCCCATGGGCAGGTCCTGGGGATGCAGGCTCTCAGGTCTGCCCCCAACCATCTGGGCAGCAGGCCGGTCCCTGTCTTGGGGCACTGCATACATGGAGGTCTGCTTATCAGTAAGCAGAGCAGTGGGTGCAGCTGTCCAGTCATTCACCTCCACCCCTGCCCTCTCACCCGCTGCTGGGGGGTTATTTTTGATGAGGAATGTGCCGTTCACTCAGATTCTGGCAGGCTGCAGGGCTTGTGTTACAGGCAAGAGGCCGAGACCTGGGCCTGTGAGATGGTAAATATAGCATTGCCACTCAGGGCTGTGTGATGGGGTAATGGCCTCTTCCTCCTCCTGGGGCTGCTTAGTGCTCCCTGTTTCCCTTCTGCCTCCCAACACCAAGTTGATGCTTTGTGCCCTGGCATGATGGCACTGGGAAGAGTCTAGCTGCTTCTGACCTGCTGCCTGCACTCTTACCTGCTCCCCCCTTGCGTGCTCCGCCCCACTGTCTGCTGTATGCAGCCTCTTAGCCTGGACAGCAGGAATGCCAGGAGGAGGGCTGGCAGGGTAGGGACAGAATGCCTCCTGACATCCTGCTCCATGCCCCAGGACCTACAGCCAAGGTCCATCACAGTCCTGCATCCCCTGTTTTCTGTCTCCCACAGGCACTATGTACTCACATTGGCATCTTTCTAGTGGCAGCAAGGGGAGGCAGTGCTGGGGAGGGCACCTGAGGTGTCTCTAGTCCTTGAGAAAGGGAAGGGGTCACAACAGAGCATTTCTCTTCCCCAAGACCAGAAAGGTGCTGTGGTGCTGCCCTACCCCATGACAAGGGCCATCCTGCTGCATTAATTTTCCCTTGGAGACAGAGCTGGGGAGGAGCCCCCACTCATATCTCACAAACCGTCCCCAGAAGCTCTGAAAGATGCAAACACACATGTGAAAGATTCATGCCCAGACCTCCTCCTACCTGAGAAGGCTGCATGCATCCACTGTCATCAAGTATTGCAGCACTAAGACAAGGGGGCTGATCACCAGGGATGGGTGGCTGATGCCTGGCTGGTGCTGTGGAGCAGGGGCAGGATCTGTGTAGAGTTGGTGCGAAGACACAGAAGGGCACTAAGCTCTTTGAGCAGCATAATGCTGTATTGACAACTGTTTTCTTTCTGCTTTGCTTGGAGTTGGTGTGTCTGGCAGGTGAAGCTGGAGCTGGTTGGCAAGGTGGCCATCTGCTCCAGCTCTGTCCCTTGCCTTGCAATGGTTGTACTTGTTGCTGTCTCCAGCCCTGTGACCCTGTCCAGCAGAAGAGCAAGGCACTATCAGGACTGGCTCTGGGACAGGGCAGGGCAGAGGGGCTCTCTGGGTGTAGGTTGCTATCATCTCCAACCAGACACTTGCAGGGACTTTAGCTTTGCCCTCGTGGGATTTACATGTCCTGCTGCCTTTGGAAAGGACTTTTGGGCCATGCCACAGTCACAGCCCTCAGAAGTGACTCAGCTGCTCCCAGAGATGCAGCGTCTGCAGGACAGCCCAGAACCACTCCTGAGTCCTTTGCTGGGGCATGTCTGAATGTCAGAGCCACAGTCACTGGTAAGGACAGTGTGACCAGTCAGCCAGGAGCTGTGGCCGATGGGACAGCAGACAGGGAAGTCACCAGAGGATACCCCAGTGACTACATTATGGCTGGGCACATGTGATTCTTCTCTGTGGCCAGCTCTGAGGCTGTCCCTGTAAGTGTTGTGGTGGCAGCACCCTTGCCCTGGCACCACTGTATGCCAAGACCAAGCCTCAGTGCTCCTTTCTGACATCCCTGACTAGGCTTTTCTCTCCCTTGACTTTGAAAAAGATTCACAGGCTCTGCTGGTCTGTAGCAGGACCACAGGCATGTGCAGCCTGGGTGAGAGCACCTAGCAGGCATATCCTGAGTGCAAGGACTGTGGAAGACATAAGCCCCACAGCCTGTCCTTTTACTTAGCCCTGGCACAGGGGTTTCCAAGTCTGTCCCCACGCAGTGCTGATGGGCACAGCAGAGTCCTCTGACTCTGACAGGAGAATCCCTTAGTGATAGTTCTGGCATTCGTGGGACTTGCCTGACGTGCGGGGTCTCCACGGAAACCCTGCATCATCACTTGAATTGTGGGATTGTCAGAAATGTTGTATAAACAGCTCCTTTTGTACTGGGTAATTTGTGAGTTATTATGGAGCCATGAAAAGCCTTACATTGGGAGTCATGAGATGGGAGGGGAAGTGCAGAAAATCTGCTGGAGCCACCAAATATCCTGCGGAGCTTGATGCCTGTGTGCAGCTCTGCGTGGGGTGGCCGGCTCCTCAGAGCACAGGTGAGAATCATGTGGACAAGTGCTGCGTGGGGCGGCCTCCAGCGGAGTCCCTAGGGATGCTCTGCAGTGGGAGGGGGCAGCATGGGTAGCAGGCAGGGTTGGCACCTTGGCAGCTTCTGTAGGAGATGACAAGTGCTGTGGGGCTCAACGGCTTGGTGATTTGGTGATGCAGGTCACTGAAAGCTGTGGAGGGCATGGCAGGCAGGAAAGGCTACACTGATTCTGTGGGGCTGAGACTGCCCCTTTGTCTTATTTGTGGTGTCACTCAGAGAACAGGGGCAGGCTAGCAGGGCTGGGGATGCTCAGCAGGGAAAGGCATGCTGGAGTAGTGCCAGCAGCCCAGGAGCACTAATAGGTCTTAATGGCCCTGACCAATCTCAATGAAGACCCCCACCCCCCACTTCTGCCCACAACCCAGGAGCCCATCACAGCCCAGTCCTGGACACCCAGTCCTTTCCTTACCCCAACACAAGGGGAGGTCTCATGTGTCAAGTTTGCACGGCCACCAGCCACAAAAAAAGTGATACTGACTTAGGCCTGATGTCTCCCCTATGTGTCCTGAAGCACCAGGGAGACAAGGAAAAATATCTGCCTTAGGGTGCCTGGAGCTGGAGGCTGTGTTTCGTAAAGAGCACTCATGCTGTGGCCTGGGGACAGACCAGAGGGGTTGGGTTGAAGGACTGTGCCCATACTAGCTCTTGTTCCTTTACAGCAGGTGGGCCAGCGGGGCTACAACCCACACCTGTGTCTTGGTAAGGGAACCTTTCTGCGTCAAAGCTTGGGGTGGGGAACAGGACACCGAGCAGAGTGCTGGTGAGTCTGGATCTCAGCCAGGCAATGCCATGGTACACTGTGATTGTGCTGTTCTGTGTAGGAATGTGGCAGTGGAACTGCCCTGTTCAGGAGCACTTTGAAGGGACACTTTGGGGGAAGCACGTGGAGGGCAGTTTCATGAAGCACTGGTGCAGTATGGTGTGTTACTCTTGTCCCTGTGGGAGCTGTGGTGGTGGGATAAGCCCCATGGTGCTGAGCATGGGAGAGAAGAGCTGTCCCTGCTCTAGGCGGTGGGGCAGGAGGGACCGATGGCGTGGTACAGTGATACAGCCGCATTGCTGGGCACTAGGCTCGGATGCCTGGGTATCGTGGAGCCAAAGCCAGCGTGGGGGGAGGCCGTGTGGCCGCTCCAGCCACACCTCTCCCTCCTTCCACCTCTCCGCGGCTGTCCTCACTCCCCACCACCTGTCCCCTGCCGCGGTTACAGTGTGCCAGGGCTGGCGGGGAGGCGGAGGCGGAGGCAGGCGGGGGAAGGATGGAGGGAGGAGCACTTCAGTGATGCTTCATGCTCACAGCTCTATCCCTCCCAAGAACCCAACCTGGAGAGCTCCTTCCTTTCCCTCCGCCGTCCCTGGCTGCCGGTAGTGGAGGATGCTCGGAGCATCGCTTGCGCCCCCGGCCTGCTGACAGCAGGGACCCCGCCGGGAGCGGGCTAGCGTCCTGCTGGGCCTGAGCCGATGTGATCAGGCCCGCGGGGCTCTGCGGAAGCATGAAGAAGATCTGGGTGAAGAAGCGATTCCAGGTAAGGGCTTCAGGCTGCCGCGCCGGCGAGTTGGCGGGAGGAGGGGGAAGTGCCGGGAGCGAGAGCGCATAGGGATGGAGACGGGGATGGAAATGATGGGGATGGATGGGGATGGGAAGGGTGCCTTCGGCCCTGCCACTGCCGCCCGGGGCTCCCCAGGGCTTTGCCCATCATCAGCTCTAGCTCCGCTTGCGAAGCTGCCAGCTGCCTGGCAGCTCTGGGCAGCCGGGCAGGAGGGACGGAGGGCAGGTGCTCAGCACCGCCCGTGCCGGCAGCAGGCTGGGACCCCCGCCGGGGTTTTCTCGCCGAGCCATCCTCTCCCCTTTCTACCCTCCGGAGCCAGGGAGGCAAATGGAGGCTGCTTCATGGCTTCCCCATCCCCGTTGCTGGTAGTCACGGAGTTGGAGACGAGGCTTTGCCTGCGTCATCCCCTCCGCGTCAGGAGCATGCCTGGCACAGGCGAGGCTCCTCCGCGGGCCCGCCGCTCGCTCCGCCGCCCAGCAAGGAACAAGGACGTCACTTCGCGTCGGCGGGGGCTGGAGGATGTGGGAGCACCCTTCCAGGAAGCCCCAGACCCCATATTCCTTTGAGGCTCACCCTGCTGCTCCATAGCCTCCCCGTGTCCCAGCAGGAGTCGGGGAGAGGCTGTCAAACTAAGCTCTTTCCTCCCTAGGGATGTGGGATGTGCTGGGGAACACGGGTCCTCAGAGATGCTGGGAGCCAGGTGTGTGGAGTGTGTGTCTCTCTGGAGCAGGATGAGTTGTACTGCCCAGCTGCACCAGCTGCCCTTGGGGGCAGCAAGCTTATACACACGTGGGTCAAATAGAGCATGGGAGGTAGCAGGCCACCCACAGTGGCTGTCTCTGCAACAGGCAAATGACCCACTGCCTTCCCACCTCACTCCATCCATGGTCTCTGTCTGCCTGTCTCACACAAGTGGCACCAGTGCCATGTGGTACTGGACTCCACATGCCAGGTAGTGGCAGGCTGCAGGAGCTGTGCCCCATGGCCCAAGGAGCCATTTCTCCCCACTGACTCCTCTTGGCCTCATGACTGTACTTAAGGATGCCATGGCAGAACTAGAGTGAGACTCCAGCCTAGGCAGGGTGTATCTATGCCAGGCAGATGGGAATGAGGCAGCCGGTCCCACCCACCTGTCTTATGGGGCAGGACTGAAGCTGGGTGCTGATCCCAACCACTCCTCCCTAACCCTGAATTGGGTGAGCACAGAGCAGCCTCCTGGGGATCCCTCACCTCTTTTCCCAGGGACCAAATGAAATTTGAGCCAGAGAGCATGTCCTCCACTATCTGGTTGGCCCCTTCACCCAGAAGTCAGCCCCACAGTGAGTCTTGAGCTGCTCTTGCCCCTTTTCCACCAGTTGTTTCATAGGTGACCCTGCATCACACAGTGCTCACTTTCCTGATCAGCTGTAGATAGGTGCTGTGCCTGTGGAGGACCCAGGCTTTGTAATGCCTCAGTCCTGTAGAGACCTGCTGCAAGGTGAAGAGGAGGGGGCTTAAGCCATCCCATAGCTTTGTTTGATAGAGCCCAGCCCAGGCATGCTGGGTGCAGTCACCATATTTGACAGGGAGCTGATGGCGCCAGTCCCTGGGGAAGCCACAAGAGCACCCGATAATGGCACTCAATTGCGTTTTCATTTTTTAATGGGGGAATTATCCGCCGATGGTGCAGTTAATCATTCATCTCTCTTTCCCTGGCCTGGAAGATGGGCTTCCAGCCAGAACCAGCATAGCCAGCGAGGAAGGGAGGTGAAGCCTCGCTCAGCCTGAATACAAATGTGTCTCGTGCAGCCGCTGCCCTCTGGCTAGCACCACATGCACACAGGGGGCTGGTGGGAGCCCCAAATGCTACTCATTAGAAGGTACTGATGCTGCAGTGGCAGCAGCATTGGGGTGCACAAAATGAGCCTGCCGCTCTTCCAAGGACAACTAGCTGCTGGCTCTGCTTGGCTGGCTGTCCCCAAGGACTGCCTGTCTCTTGGAGCTCTCTATCCATGACTCTGCTTGGGAGCTGTGGGGCAGCAGGAGGGGCTGGCAGAGCAAAGGGTTTCCAGAAAGCTGCATGTCCAACCTTGAGTTCCATGCTGGGGAGACAGGGCATGGGGTGTCAGTGTCCTGGGGAGACCCCATCATCTAGAATGCCTGGTAAGGATGCTCAGTACTGGCAGCTGAACTCTGCCTGCCTGCTCCCCACCGCTGTTCTGCCTGCCTTGGAGAGCATCCTTTCCCTCTGTTTTCCCGGGAGATGTCCTCAGTGCATGCCAGGCCTGGCACCTGGGTCACCCTCAGCTAGTCCCTCCCTTCGCAAGCAGGTGCTTGGCCCTGGGCTGTGATGTAGAGGACAGCCAAGCTGGCGGGAAACCCCTGGTGCCTCTGCCCATGTGTGGGTCCTGGCTGCCCAGACAGCAGAGGCAAGTGCAGCCCCCACACTTCCAGCCCTGCACAGTCAGGCCCATCCCCTGCCACCTGTGCCAGGCAGCCTCTCACAACTGGAATGGCCTCCAGGGGGTGAGGGATATTGTCCCCACACTGGACCTATGTGTGTGGTAGTGTCTGAGCCAGCACCTGGAAGATGCTTTGCCAACCCAATACCCATGCTGGTGTGGGTGGTGGTTTTGAAGAGGCTGTGGAGAATTTGGACAAATGGCCAGGGCAAAGAGCATGTTGCAGGTGGTGCTGCTGCAGGCAGCAGTGCTGGGGCAGCCAGGCTGACTGTGGCTGTCACTATCAGGGCATAGGCTAGTGGGTAGGGTGGGGTGCACAGCCTTACTCTCTGGTACTGGCAGCTGTGCAGTGTTGGGGTGAACAGTGTCACTCACCAGCACAGGTAATGATGCAGGCCTTGGGGGCATGGTGCCATCACCAAGTGGAGTGCGTGTGTGTGTATGTGTGTGTGTGTGTACAGGTGTGAGTGTGTGTGCATGGTTGGGCATGCGCTACGCATGCCCACCTACACCCATTTGTGTCTGTGTGTATGGGGGCGTGTGCCTGTGGATGCCCTGTGGGTGTGCAGCCAGGGGATGTGTGCGAGCAGTGCCAGGTGTGCTCTGCCAGTGAGAGGGTGTGAGTAGTACCATGTGTTCTGCCCCGGTGTGTGTGCGAGCGATAGTGGGCGTGAGCAATGTCACTGTGGTGGGGTGCAGGCGTGCAGTGCCAGCAGCGTGCATGCATGCGTGACCAGGCATGTGGCACCGTGCCATGGGTAACACTCTCTTCTCTTTTCCTTTTCAGAAGACTGGCCACTCGCGGCGCTTTGGGCGCTTCACGCATGGTGCGTTGAGTTACCAGGACCCGGCTCCCCCTGCTGCTCTTGAGTGCACTGGTATGGGGCGAAGCCCCATCACTGTGCTGCAAAGGGACAGAGAGCAGAGGCTGGCTGCATCTTGCCAGCCCCCAAAATGGGGTCTCAGTCAGCCAGGGGCTCCTACTGTCCCCCAGGAGGTTGGATTACTCCTGGCCCTGCAGTTCTGGTTTATCAGGTGCTGGCTGTCATGGCCAGGCTGGGGAGACTGAAGTTATGGCAGTGCATGGGGCAGCTGGCAGTGTGCTGGGCTGCAGAGAGGTGGCTTGGGGTGATATGGGGAGCAGCATAGCCCTACATCACACCATGGCAGTGCTGCGGAGGGGAACATTAGTGAGGTAGAGAACACATCCCTTGCCTCAAGGGTCTTTGGCAGCAGCTTGCAAGGGCTCAGAAGTGATGAGGAATAAAGTCTGACCCTCCCTGGCTAAATGTCATCAGCTTTCCTGGCATGGGATATTAGGGTGGTACCTATCTGGCTTGGCCACATCCTGCCCATGAGGAGGGCATCTCACTGATGCCCTGCGCTGAACATCTCTGCTTTTTCAGACAGGGCCATGCTCTGAGGCATGGCTGTATCATGCAGCAGTTGCCACAAGTGGGGTAAGGGATATGCATGCACACTTCAGAGGGAAGGTACTTGCACATGGACACACATGTCCATGTGCCCGAGCACCCAGCTGGGTCCAGCTCCAAATGGCAGTTCCCTGCAGAGCATAAGGACGTGTGGGTGCTGCAGCAGTGAGGTCGGCTTGTGGGGCTCACCCTGCTCCAGTAGTTGTGGGTCACGAGGTGGCTGTCTTGCTGGGCAGGATGTAGGAATGGCATGGGAAGGGGATGGTGCTGTTGCACTGTGCAGGTGGGATCACATGTGTGCGAGGAGGGTCTGTGTGCGGCGCTGTAACACAGAGTAGTGAACATGGATGCTGACTGGAGATATGGTGGGGATGTCTGGACAGTGCTAGACCTGTTTCCACACCATGTGGGTGTCTGGCCCTTGCCACAAAGCTGGGGAATGGATGGGATGCTTCTTGTGGGGTCCTGGGACAGGCAAACATTCAGTCCTGGCCCTATGCCTGGATCCAAAGTTTGGCACAGGATGCCAGGGTCTCTGAGCCAGCATGGTCCACCTAAGTACTGATCTAGCAGGTCCTTTCTCCATGGCAGTGCGGGGAGATGCTGGGGACAAAGTTCCTCCCTACTGCCCCCCCATGCCTCTGCAGGCTGGGCCGATAACCAGGTGTTGATGTCTCTCTCTCTCTTGCTGCCCCTATGGAAGCGAAGTTTTCCGCTCCTGCAGGAAACAAAGCTACGGTAGGAGAGCCCCTACCCACTGCCAGCCCTGCCCTCCAGACTGAGACCTGTGCCCCAGCTTACCCCACTGCTGCCACTCTTCTCCTGCCCTGCTTCCCCTTCACCATGCTTCTTCTGCCAGCCACATTCCCACTGCTGGTGCCATCTCCCTTCTTCCCATCAGCTAACGCTGCTTCTGCCCACTTTGTCTGCTCTCCTGTGCCTTTGCCCAGATGACCCTTCCCACCCTTGGTCCTGCCTTTCCCTGCTGGCAGTTTGCTGGCATTTCACAGTGGCGCCCTCCACCCCACCAGTGCCCAGGAACTGCTCTTCTGCTCCTGGAACCAGTGGGTCTGGAAGGTCCAGCACCTTGGCCTGCTGTCCCTCTGTCCCCCTGTCCCCTCACTCCCTACTCTCCCCCACTTAGACTCGGAAACAGGCGAGGATGAACCCAGCGACCCCCAGGTGACACAGCACAGCAATCTCCAGGATGAGACAGCCTTCAGCACCCCCACAGGTGAGCAATCTGTGGCACTGAGCTACAGCCTCACTGTTGGGCATGGCCTCTCTTGAAGGGCTTTGTTGGCCCAGCCTTGGGAAACTCCATGGAGGAGAAGCTGTGATCCATCCATGCAAAGAGGAGAGGGCTTGGAGCAGCAGGATGCTGTTCTGGACACCCTGGCACACCAAGTGGTGGCTCAACCCTCTTTGAACAGGGTGGTGGGCTCATCTCCATAGGCATCTCGTGTCTGCTCACTCCTTTCCTTCCAGGTGGGTCTGACACCCTTGTGGATGCCTCCATGAACACAACACCAACCTCGGTGCTGGCCCTATCACAGGCAGAGGAGCGCTCCAGCTGGTCAGGCAGCCAGCAGACCGTGGTGGAGAAGGAGACAGATGCCAGCCTCTCTGCGCGGGGACCGTACCTCCGCCCTGTTGCCTGGCAGCAGCTGCAGGGAACCCCAAGGCAAGCAAATACGCTGGCCCCACGTGGCGCTGAGGTCCGGCACTTGGGTGTGGAGCCTCTGGTGCGGGCCTCACGGGCTAATCTGGTGGGCACGAGCTGGGGGTCAGAGGATAGCCTTTCGGTGGCCAGCGACCCGTACGGCAGCGCCTTCAGCCTGTACCGAGGACGGGCGCTCTCGCTCCATGTGTAAGTAGATGGGAGAAGTATGTGGAGGGGGCATCGCTCTGGGGCCATCTCCTTCCAACCCCCGCAGCCATCTCCACCCCTTCTCCTGGGCTTCCTTTGCCATGCCCAGATGAGGAACAGGGGCTCTGAGCAACAGACAGGTTATTTCCAGTAAGAAGGTAGGCGCAACCCAGCCCAGGAGGGTCAGGTCTTTGCATGAAGTGGGGGGCATGGAATGGAGTCCCTTTCTGCTGTGGCCAGGTTGGTTGTGAGAGTAGTCCCTGTGCCACTACATGAGCTTCAGCATCCCACCTGCAAGCTGTGTCCCCCCATCCCACCCAGCTATGTGGGCTCTGTGCAGCCCAGGATGAGGAGACCTGGGGGTGTACAGCAGCCTGGGACACTCGCTGGAGAAAAAGTCTACCACCCACAGTCCTTACCACACAGAGGTGGCAGCAGAGGCCAGGGACATGCTGCCTCCCCAAGACCTGCTGATGTGCTCAGAGTCCCTGTACCTCTTCACCACCTTCAGTCTTCATCCTTGCAGGCCTTGCTCCTTTGACCTCCATCCTGCCTCTTTTTTCATTTGAGGCTGCTTTTTCCACCAAAACCTCATCTCCACCATATGATTTCTGCACCACAATCACTGAGACCCCCCAGGGGCAGTGGGGTCGGGGACATGCCCACAGCAGCATGTGCTCAGGAAGGGCTTGTAGCCTTGGGGATCCCCCCTGCCTTGTGGAAGAGCTGGCCTGTACTGTGCTGCGTGGCATGCCAGAACATCCCAGCAAACTGCAGCACCCCTTGGCCCTCATCCTGTCTGCATAGTGGCTCTGGGAGAGTGACTTGCTGGGTTGCCCAGCATCACGCTACTGTCCCACATGGATAACCCTGGACAAGGGGACACTGTTGTGTCACAACAGCCCAGGACTAGCCAGCTCTTGATGATCTCCAGGTGGACAGATTTACTTGCTGGGTCTTCTTGAGGATACCTGGTCTCAGGGCTTCCCTGCCTACCTACCTCCCTTGCTGTGCCCCATTAGGCACTGTGGTGTGGGCTGGGAGTAGGGATGCAGGCAGGTGGGGAGGGTGGACTCTCAACCTTGCTCCTCTGTCTCTCCCCTTGCAGCAGTATTCCCCAGGGGGGCTACCGGAGAGATGACTCCCACAGTGGTCCAGTCTCTCCAAAACCTGGTGCTGAAGCCCCGAGGTCCCCTGCTGCCCTGCCATTGACCACCAAGCCACCCATCATCCGCTCACCATCTCCCCGTGCTGGTCCGTGCCTGCCACTGCCCACTGGTGCTGCATCTCAGCCTGCCACCCGTGGCCCTGGCGTCCCCTCCTACACGCCCCTGACCCCCCGCAAGAAGTCCTCAGTGCCAGCTGAATATCAGGACACTGTTACTGAGGAGTATGAGGAGAAGATTAAGAAGCCCAAGTCCTCAGGATACTCCCAGGGCAGCACACAAGAGTCCCGTCCCCAGACGCCCATGAGTGACACTTCCGGTCGCATCTCTGTCAGGGCATCCCCCAAGCTGGTGCGTGCTGGTTCTAAGATCTTCGAGAGGCTGCAGTACTTTGAGGAGCGGCGGAGAAGCCTGGAGCAGTCAGACAGCCCCTTCCCCACACACTCTGGCCTTCCCTTGCGCAAGACACGCTCCTTCGATCAGCCCGGCTCTGGCTTGCGCCGCGCCAGCACACCGGGCGGCTCACGGGAGGATGTGCGGGACCGCTGGGACAGCACAGCGGCGTGCCGGCGTTTGGCCTTCCGGCAAAAAGCCGCATCCTTTGATGAGCGGGGCAAGTTTGCTGGCCGCGTCTACGCCATCGAGCACAAGTTTGCGGAGGAGCTGACCCGCATCAAGCGGACAGTCTCCAAGCAGCAGTTGCGGCGCTCTCAGGAGCTGTGCAAAGCTGGACTTCCCTCGGCACCCTCGCCTCCAGCGGCCACCGAGCCTACCACGCCACGCGCCCCTCGCACCCCCTCCTCGCATGGTGCTGGTGGGCGCAAGTTGCTGCCTCCGAAGACCCTCCCACCAGCGGAGAGCACACATGTCATCCAGCACCTGGCACTTTCCAGCGTGACACTTGTGGGACCCGATGGGGAGCTAGAGCCGCGGGGGCAGCGTGGGAGGAAGGCACGGGGCAGTACAGCAGCCAATCAGCCCACCGAAGCGGAAGATGCAGGTGCCAGGAAGGGTCTGCAGCAAGAAGGCACCAGGGAAGTGAAGAAGAAGGAGCAATGGCTGTTAACACAAGCCACTCCACAGGGACGGGCAGCCCTTTCGCAGGCGGGTCCCGTCGAAGGCAGCGCGTGCCCGGATGGGGGCTCCACTGGCGAAGCCCGTGCCCCTGGGACAGTGAGTGAAGCCCTGGCCGCCCGGCTGGCTGTGCCCCATGGGTTGTACCGGCGGCCAGAGGCACCTGTTGAGGTACGGTTCCTGCCCTGGGCGAAGCCAGGGATGGAGCAGGAGGCTCGCTTGGAGAGAAGCTGGGCAGGGCAGCATGCCGCTGGCAGGGAGGCGGAGAGAAGGCAGATGAAAGTGTCAGAGAAGAAAGAAAGTGTCCGGACAGTCCAAGAAGGCAGAAGCACACGGAGCAAGGGGAAGGGGCGTCGAGCCAGACCTACCTCTCCGGAGATAGGTAGGGGGATGGCTTTCTGCTCTTCTGTGGGCACAGAGCAGGCTGGGCCAGACTCTGAGGGGGATGGGAGATCCCAGCCTGCCCTGGGACGTGTGGGAAGCCCTGGCTGTGCCAGAGAACACAGGGGTAGAGGGACAGGGCTCTGGAGGCTGAGCATGTTGGCTCCAAATGGTGCCACAGGACAGACAAGCCTGGGTGCCAGTTTGCTGAGTCTCGAGGTCATGATATTCACTGACATTTCCACCTCTCCTGCCTGGTGTGGGAAGGATGTGAGGCACTGACCACTGGCACCCAGCCCTGGGCAGGTCCAGTCCCCCAGGACACAGGGCGCCTATTGCAGCTTGTCCTGGCTAGTCAGTGCTCAGTGCTCCAGGCAAGGTATGCAGCCAAAGCATCTCCAGGAGATGCTGCAAGTAGCTTGGCCAGAGGAGAGGTGTCCTGCCTATCTAAGCGTGCAGATTGCACCTAGGATTGGAGCTCCTTTCAGGCTCTGCTGTGGTCAGAGAATTGCCAAGCCCACATATTTGAAGTTCCTGGCGAAGCCCCAGGACCTTTGCCCATGTGATGGGGCCACTTGAAGAGAGGGAACTGGAAGGTCAATGATGGTGTGGTGAGGCAGAGTGGCCAGCAACCCATGAGGGGTTTGGGGTAGTTTGGAGAGGAAGCTGCTGTACAACTCTCCTCCTTCCACACTCTGCTGTTGCCTTATGCTTTATGCTGTACAAGGATGTACAGCAGGCTGTACACTCCCTGCCTCGTCCCATCCGCTGTCTTGTCCCATCTCCTGTCTTGTACTGCTGCGAGCACTGTGCTATGGGGGCATCTGATATGGTTCTTTCCTCCACTGCATAGCCTCAGGGACCTGCTAATGCCCAAGACCTCACAATGCCTTGGCAAGGGTGTAGTGCATGGGGTAGGCAGAGGGTTGCAAGGCACAGCATGGCACTCGATCCACTTTCTCCACCCCACTGACAGCCATGGGGTCTGTCTCTCCCTACCCAGAATCATCCGACGATTCTTATGTCTCAGCGGGTGAAGACCCCCTGGAAGCCCCTGTATTTGAGATCCCCATCCAGGACATGGCAGTAGCTGTGGGGGCAGAGGTGCTGCTCAGGTGCATTGTCACGGCCAACCCTCAGCCAGAAGGTGAGAAACTGCAGTGTTGGGGTGGCGGGAAGTTGCGGCCCTCTGCATGTCGATGTTTTCCATCTGCTGGGCCATCTCTTGTGGCCACCAGAGCTGTGTGGAGTGGGACATGCAACCCCAAACTGGGTGTTGCAGGCAGGTGATGTGCCCACTTCAGGAGCACCCCTTTCATCCTATTTCCCCCCGGCAGGAATGAAGTGCTGGGGGAAGACACAGAGGGCAGAGGTGTAGACAGTGTGGCTGGACTGGGCTGGAGAAATACCTCTGAGCTCTGAGCGGGCAGGGACGGGTAATTCTCTGGGCTACCGCTGGCACAACTCAGAGGGTTTCCAGAGGACAGAGCCCTCAGAGCTGATAGTGTCCGGGCACGTTGTAGACAGAACGTGGGCTGGGGCAGCTGGACAGCCGGAGCCGGTACCAGCCAGCGGAGTCGGGCAGAAAAGTGCTTTTAATTCCCTCCTCCAGCCTCCACTGGAGGGCAGGAGGGTGCCAGGAATCAGCCGAGGGCCGTGCGTACCCGGGGCTGCTCCCCAGGGCCAAGAAGTCCCCAGGTCTGGCAAGGGAACGCCTGGCCACATCGGGAACCCTCACCGAGCTCTGGAGGAGCTCACGCTCTCCCGCCCAGCAGTGACCCTCGCCTCTACCTGCAGTGTCCTGGAGGAAGGACGGGGTTCCGCTGCGGAGCAGCACGGCGCGGCCCATAAAGGCGGAGGGCGAGCGTCATACTTTGCTGGTCAGGAGCGCCCGGGTAGCCGACGCCGGTCTCTACACTGTCACCGCTGCCAACGAGGTGGGGGCGACCTGCTGCAGCGCCATCCTCAGCGTGCGGCCCGGTGAGCCCCGCGGCGGGACGGGAGAGGGAGGCGGCCGGGAGAGAGGCAGGCAGGGAAGGAGGGAGAGGGAGGGAGAGGGAGGGAGGCAGCACCAGCAGGAGGGCAGGCTGGCTGCCAGCTCGGCCGCTGCTGTCACTGGGAAGAAACTGGCTTCCTTACCCTACAAGGCTCTGTCTGAACCAAAGCAGCTGTCGTGCTCCCGGCAAGCACGAAGGGATCCTGCCTAGGAGAGGAGGAGCAGAGTGGGGTCAGGCTATGAGCATCCCTCGGCAACCAGCAAGCAGCCCCAGTGTCTGGCCTCCCTCACAACCTGCCTTGCAACCCTCTAGCCATGGGGACACCTCAGCTTGCCCTCTGACCCGCAAACCATGGGATACCCCTGCCCCAACTTCCAAAATATGGGGATACCCCTCCTTGCCCTCTCACCTGCAAACGGTGAGGATATCTCTGTCCTCCAACCTGCTGGTCGTTCGGCTACTACAAGCTATTAGCCATGGGCATTCCCAACCTGCACACCAAGCTGCTAGCCAGAGGATACCCAGCCTGCCCTCCACCCCACTGCCAGCTGCATCCCACGACAGTCCCAAGGCTCTCCGCATAACGAATGTCCCTGGGAAGCGTGCAGAGGCTCAGAACTGCACTGGGGGCTGGAAGCACACAAAAAAAGCCCACCTGCTACGTGATGTAGCAGGGCTGTACACTCCGAGGCAGGGCCAGCTGCGGGGCGGTGGCACAGCGGCTGAGGCAGAGAAGGGGCCCGGCAGCCCCCTGCCCGGCGGCAGGCCCTCCCCCGCGTTGCTGGCCCAGCCCCGGGGGCCGGCCGGCTCTGAGGCGGGGAGGGCACAGCGGGCTGGAGGCGCGCCCTGCCAGCACCGGGCCCAGCAGAGGCAGCGGCAGCGCGGCGTTGAGGCCCGGGCTCGGGACGGCCTAGCCCGGTGTGGCACGGCACGGTTCGGGGAGGGGGCTGCCGGGGCTGCCACCCCCGGTGAGTGCAGGGGGCCGCGGGGAGGATGTGGGATAGCAGGCTGAGGGAAGCCGGGAATGGTTCCCTTCCTCTCAGCTCTACGCCCTGGGGCTGCCCGCGGGCATCGCGGGGACGCGGGAGGAGCTCAAGCCTTGCCCTGCACCGAGCAGCCCGTCCGCCTCCCCCCGGTAAGGGCGGGGACGGGGAGTGAGAGCCCTTCGGCAGCCGGGTTGGAGGGGGGCCAGCACCCCCAACACGGGGGCTGCTCTCTGCCAGCACCCCGCCTCGCATTGCAGCCCCCGGACCCCGCACTCATCCCACACCCATCGCGGCCCTGGGTGGGCTCGCCAGACAGGCAGGTCTGTCTCCGCCCGGGGAGCAGGCGGGCGGGCTGCTGGGGGAGCGCAGCTGACAATGTCACCTTCAGCCCTCGCCGGCTCGGGGCAGGGACAGCCATCCCGGGAATCCGGGCGGCTTAAGGATGGGAGAGCAGGCTGCTACGTAAGAGCCACTTGAGCCTTGCTGTCGCCTTGCGGGATATCGCGTCCCCTTATCGCGTCCCGTGGAGTGCTTCTCACCCCTCCCCCTGCGCAGTGCCGCACCCCTTCACTGCTGGCTGCTGCCGAACTGGGATGGGTGTCCTCGGGCACCGTTGGGATGCAGGGTGGTCGGGTGAGGTTTCTGACTCGCTTGCCCAGTTCTGGCTTACTGCCATTTCCTTACTGGGCCTCTTCTGTGTTAGCCCCCGCAGCGGAGCGGTATGGAAACTTGCCCCCTCCCCTCGGCCAGGCCAGCCCCATCACCTCGGATGAGGAGTACCTGAGCCCCCTCGAAGAGTTCCCTGAGTCTGGCACACCCCAGCACCGACCACTCATGAAGCTGCAGCCTAGAGCTGAGCATGGGGCTGCTCATGGCTCCCCAGAGAGTACCTTCAAGGCTGCACCCACCTTTGAGGTGAGCTGACACCCCACCCCCCTTCCCACTCCGCACCCCTCAGCATCTGGCAGAGGATGTGCAGTGCACTGTGACCACAGACTTGTGGCACCTGATGCCAGGAGATGCTGAGTCAGGATTTCCTGTCCCTTATGTGGGGTGCTCCTTGCACCTGGGCAGCCTCCACCCCATCAGCTGCCCTAGTACTCCAAGGCTGCAGTTGTGATGGAGGACACATAGCCCTGGGTGCAGCGGTGAGGATACATGGCTCTGGGTGCTGGTGGGTTCTCACTGCTTTCTGACCCCTGCTTTCCCAGGTATCCCTCTTGGACCAGTCTGTGCTGGAGGGGCAGGATGTCAGCATGACCGTCTGTGTCCGTGGGGAGCCCAAGCCCATCATTTACTGGTGAGTCCTGGTGCTTATTGGGTCACAGCTGGGCAGAGAAGGAACAGACATGCACAGTGACCTCCTCATTTGAGGACGGTCAGCTTGGAACCTTTGTCTTAAACAGTGTTTAAGGAGGAGAGGGGTCTGTTGGGGACAGCCAGAGTGAGTGTGAAGGGCCAGGCATGACCATGCCACTCTGCCCATGTCCTGAGCAGGCTGAGGAACCGGCAGCCAGTGAAGTACGGCCGCCGGCACCATGCAGAGGAGGCAGAGGGAACACGGGGGTGCTTCACACTGCACATCCTTGCAGCAGAGCGCACTGACACCGGCTTCTACACCTGCAAAGCTGTCAACGAGTATGGCACCAAGCAGTGCGAGGCCAAGCTGGAGGTCAGAGGTAAAGCTGCCAAAGTGTATCTGCCCCCATAACCCCGAGGGGCCAGCTGGCTCCAGTGTCTTGCACGAGCTGTGTGGGGAAGGGACCACTGCAGAACCCACCCCTTGGTGGTGTTGCGGGAGAAGGGGACAAACCGTCGCAGCACTGGTGAGGCCAAACTGGGAGCAGGAAAGCAGACCTGCATGCCTGGGGCTGCCTGCAGAGACTGGCCCTGCAACAGAAGGCAGCCTGCCTTGCTGCCCCATCCAGATGTGCAGACCCACAGCTTTGGGTCCCATCACCCAACTCTGCCAGGGCCCACCCTAGCCTGACCCAGAGTGCACTGCTCTCCACAGCCCAGCTTTGCCCCTCATGCCCTGATGGCCCCGCTGATGGGGCCAGGTGCTAACCCCTGACTGTGCAGGGAGGGCTTTGGCCCTTGGTGACCCTGCAGGGGACATGTGTGTCACCCCTACCATGCCAACAGTTCCCGTTGTCCCTTCCTGCCTCAGGTAGTCTGCAAGCTGTGTGCCAGGCACAGGACAGCTTGCAGAAGTCTCTCCTGCCTGTTTCCAGCAATAGCCTGTATGCATGGGACTGGTCTGGCCAGCCCTCTTCCCTTGCCATGTCTCCCCAGCCCTGCTGTGGTCACCCTAGGACCCCAATATATGTGCCAGTTGTAGGGGTGGGGCTTGGGACTTGTAGTCAGGGTTTGTCTGGCATCCCTTGAGGTTCGGGAAGGAGCCTGTGGGGATGAGTGGTGCTTACTCCGTCCTCTTGCCTTTTGCTATGTGTGCCCTGCTCTCCCCAGCCCTCCCTGCTGAAGGCTGCCTGAGCCCCTCAGGCTGCACTCATCCCACCCGGCCTTGGCTGCACTGCTTGTACCCTGCTGGCACCCTGCTCCCAGCCTCTGCCAAAGTGGTGGGAATGGGATCCAGCCACGTGCCCCATGGCTAGCAGGAGCTGGGCTGTGGGGGTGACAGTTCAAGCCCTAGCCCCTCTCAGTGGGCAGCTCTGTGCCTTGGCACACACTTTCACCTCTTGTGCCATGCTGGCATGTATGTGTGCTGGTCCCATCACTGCTGCACTAACCCTTCTGCTTGCTGACTGCGGTTTTTGTCTGTACGCAGGGGGAGTACGATAAGGGGGTGCATCTCTGAGAGCCGCGGCCTTGGGGCTCTTAGTTGGACACCTCTTAGGCAGTGGACCTCACCTTGTGTTATTACCTTCTGCTCCATCCACCGCCTCGTCCTGGATGCATCACAGGGACCTGTGGGCCCTCGACTGTGGGCGGGGTCTCACCGGATGGCCGGGGCAGGCGTAATTGAGGCGGGGCAGGGGGAATGTTGGAGGAGCACCAGGCACCCCTTCGGCCAGGCCAGGGTGGCCTTATAATGCTGTCCTGTGTTGTGCTCCATTTGTTTGTCCCCGTCTGCGTTATCTGACGCTCTCCATGCTTCCCAGGAAAGGGAGCAGGGACCTGAGCCCATGGTCGCCACTGTGATGGCCAGGGCTATAGGGAAGGGGTTGTGATGTGGTGGCAGTTCTGTAGTGGTCACCTTGGACCATGGGAGACAGGAGACTCCGGGGACCTCCGTGGGGGAACACCGTGCCCCAGCTGCTGTGGGGAGAGAGAGCATCAGCTCCTTTGGCTTTGCAGCACCCACCCAGGCATAGCCTGGCCAGTGCAAGACCCCCCTCCTAGCCCCAGGGCTCAGGATCTGCCCAGAGCACCCTCCCTGTGCTCTGAGTCTCTTCTTAGCAGGGAGGGGGCTTGGGGGGTGTGGGGTGGTGGGCNTAAAATCTGTTTGTAAAGCGCTGTGTGGTGTGTTCCTGGCACGGACACCTCCCCTCACCCCTGGCCCGCTCCTGCCTCAGCTCTGCTTGCCACATCTCGCCCCCTTCACTTCCTGCCCTTCACTGCTGCACTCCTTGTCGGCCGCACCAGGAGTCCCGCATGTCTACCTCCGTCCCCGCACGTTCCTCCCCTTCAACCCCGCCCCTTCTCATGATTGCTTTTCAGTTGCTGAGACGCGTCTCTCTTTCTTTCTCTCTCTCCCCACTTCCCGGGCAGCTCGCCCCGAGTGCCAGTCCCTGGCCATCGTGGTTCCCCTGAAGGACGTGGTGGTCGGGGCGGGGGAGCTGGCACTCTTTGAGTGCCTGGTGGCTGGCCCGCCAGACATGGATGTAGACTGGCTTTCCCGGGGCCGGCTGCTCCAGCCCGCCCTGCTCAAATGCAAGATGCATTTTGACGGGCGCAAGTGCAAGCTGCTGCTTACTTCCGTGCATGAGGACGACAGTGGGATCTACACCTGCAAACTCAGCACTGCCAAAGGTAAGCGGCAGTCATGGATCTCTCTGGGGCTGTCTCACTTGGGGCTTGGCTCTAGAGGGGTGCTGGGAGTGCTCAGACCTTGCAGCCTGTGGGTTCAGGGGTCTGGTCCCCCAGAGGAATGTAGCTGTGAGTGCTGGATTTGGGAGCCGAGGAGTGGTTGATGGCCCGGGAGCTGGGTAGCTTTCCCTGGCTGGGAAACCTAAGTGTGTATCAGTCGTCAGGCTCCAGCACAATGAACCCTGCAGTCGTGTCCCAGCCCACGTCTGTGCAGCTCCCAGAAATGCATTGCACTGTGGCTGCACCAGCTAGATGCTGCTTTGGAGCCCAACTGTCCCTGCTCTTTGGCTCCAGACATTCTGGACAACCAGCTCCAGTATCAACCTGTCTCTGCTGGCCTGAGAAGTGGCAGGGGCTTCAAGGCTGCCCACCCTCTCCCACTAAGACATCACTGGTGGCAGCTGACGAAGAACAGCAGGACCTGGCCTCTGTCCCATGGCTCCAACACACCCCTGTGCCTATTCATGCTGCCTGGGGCCTCTGTGCCCCACAGTGGGGCAAGGACAGAAGTCCCCTTCCATTCCTATCTGCCTGGGTAGCTCCTTTGCAGTAAACCAGGCTGGGGTGGGTGCAGGAAGCAACAGCGTTTCTAGCATCCTATGGTTGGTGCCCATGCATGCTTTCATGGAGGAGGCTGTCTGCCTGTGGTGATTTGAGGGGAGCAGAAGTGTTGGGTGCAGTGAGGTGGGGTTGTGCCTGAACATGGTGTCGATCCCTACCCGACGTGGGCAATAACACCATCATCGCAAAGTGATCCCTACTGCAAACTGCCTCATCTGGAGTATCCAGCCTTTGCCCATCCCCATGTTGCCTGCTTCAGCATCACCACCCTGTCCCATGGGGCTAGGCCAGCTGTGACCCTCTGCTCTATAGGGGAGGATAACGTATCCTCCCACCCTGCTTCGCTGCTGGCATCTGTTCGCTGTGAAGAGAGGAAACCGTTATCTCTACCAGCAGATGCCCAGCTCTGGGCATGGGGACCTCACACACATTTGTTACACTTCCAGTGTGTACATGGCCGGGCTCAGCCCCACTGGGTGTGGGATATACTCACCTACAACCATGCTGGTAGCAGGAGCTTGCAGCTGGGGAAGTCACGGGCTGCCTCCTGCCCTGCACATGTCTCACGCAGGGCTCACCCCTGCCCACTCTCCTTACAGACGAGCTGACCTGCAGTGCCCGGCTGACAGTGCAGCCCTCTGTGCAGCCACTATTCACCCGCAAGCTGGAGGATGTGGATGTAGTGGAAGGGCGGACGGCACGTTTTGACTGCATGATCAGTGGGACTCCTGCCCCAGCAGTCACTTGGACCCATTTTGGTAACTCCTGAGCCCAGAGAGTGTGCCCAGGGCTCTGAAGAGAGGTGTCTCCTCATCCCCTTGAGGGCTGCACCCAAACACTTGTGCTCAGCCAGGGCTGGGATGGGTGCTGGTGCTGATGCTGGTATGTATCTCCGTGCAGGCCACCCAGTACAGGAGGGGGAGAACGTGCGGATTCAGCATGATGGTGGGCTGCACTCGCTGGTCATTGTGCATGTGGGCAGTGAAGATGAGGGGCGGTATATGGTGACTGCCAAGAATGCCCACGGCCAAGTGGAATGTTCTGCTGAGCTGTATGTGGAAGAGCCACGACCGTCTGCCACTTCTCAGATGTAAGAGTTGGAGGTCTCAAAGATCTGTATTCCCCACCTGCTTACTCCCCTGCTGGGATCTAGGAGACAATGGGCTGGTACAAAGCCTGGGGTCAGGGCTTGGCTGGGAATACTCTGTTCCTGCTACAAGCATGTGTGGGCTCTTGCAGCTCCAAGCTGGAGAAGATGCCATCCATCCCAGAGGAGCCAGAGCAGGTGGAAACTGAGACAGAGTGCTTCACCATGCCCGATTTCCTGAAGCCACTGCACAACCTGGATGTGGTGGAGTCAAAGGAGGCCGTGCTGGAGTGTCAGGTGGCTGGGCTGCCCTATCCCTCCATCACTTGGTTCCACAATGGTTCCCGCATCGACAGCACTGATGACCGCAAGATGATGCAGTGTAGGGCTCTACACCACCCTTCTTGCCCCCTTAGGGTCTTTCTGCCCAGGGTAGAGGAAGGGAGGGGAAACCCCAGGAGAAGGCATCAACCCCTAGATCTTCATGCCCCATGGGGCAGAGAGGAGAGTTCTGTGCTGCTTACCTATGTCCCCCTGTTCCTCTTATAGATAAGGATGTCCATCGCCTGGTGTTCACAGCCGTCAGTCATGCTCACGCTGGTGTCTATAAAAGTGTCATTGCCAACAAAGTGGGGAAGGCCACGTGCTATGCACACCTCTATGTCACTGGTAAGCAGCAGTGTGTACAACCTGGGCTGTGTGGCCACATGCTGCCGCCCTGCCAGGCTGTGCTCTGAAGCTGGTCAGTGGCTCTATGGTGAGGTCCTAGAGTGATAAGATTACAGTGCAGCTCAAATTAGAGGAGATCTCAGTGGGTCTCTAATTCAGCCTAATAGTGGAGTTATTTGTGCAGTCCTCACCTTGTGGAGACAGGACCTTTTCCTGAACCATCAGGTCCCACATGGGACTTGCT
Organism: Eubucco bourcierii; assembly: GCA_013396675.1. Lineage (NCBI taxonomy): Eukaryota > Metazoa > Chordata > Aves > Piciformes > Ramphastidae > Eubucco > Eubucco bourcierii. The sequence goes on along the minus strand of VWZE01021313.1, from coordinate 253,587 downwards.
GTGAGTACCAGCGCCATAGGGATTGCCAGACTGAACCCTTGCAGGAGAGCCAGTGAGGGTCACTGGACCCATTCATTCCCTCTAGCTGGCATCTCCTGGGGCAGACACTCTGAGGAGCTCCAGAGTAGCCATGCTTACACCCCTGCCTGCTTTCCCATGCAGATGTGGTGCCAACACCCCCAGATGGGCCACCCGCTGTGGCCTCGGTGACAGGCAGAACCATCACGCTGACCTGGAACAAGCCCAAGTGGCTGGACACTGCCATAGGTGAGGGGACTGGAGCAATGTCGTGGAGCATGGGACAGTCTGATGCCAGGAGCTTACACTGATCTTCTCCTCCTGCAGACCCCAACTCACTGACCTACATAGTGCAAATGCAAGTGCTGGGGACGACACAGTGGCTGGTGCTGGTGGCTGGTGTGCGGGACACCACCTACACGGTGCATGGGCTGACCAAAGGTGCCCAGTACCTCTTCCGTGTCATCACTGCCACCCCTAAGACCAACAGCAAGCCCTCCCCATTTGTGGGGCCCGTGCAGCTCCTGGACCGGGGTGAGAGGGGCAGTGGAGAGGGGATGAACAGCTGAGGTGGAGAGGTCTCTGGGGATGAACAGCTGGGGTGGTGAGCTGTTCAGGGCTGGGCAACGTGGGGTCTGAAGCTGATAATAATAATGCTTGTGTCAGGTCCCTACCTGGAAGAGGCCCCAGTCATTCTGGACAAGCCAGATGTGGTGTACATGGTGGAGGGTCAGCCAGCCTCCATCACCATCACTATCAACCATGTGGAGGCCATTGTCACTTGGAAGAGGTAGAACATAGTGCTGTGCCCACCGTCTGCTTCATGCTCAGCATCACAACACAGGGTGCATAAAAAGAGGGGCTTCTGCACCACCTCCCCATACAACCCATAGTGGGCAGATGGTGCTTCCCTGGGGCTGGTCTTGGGCTTGGCCAAGCATGCAAGGGCTGTGCAGAGCTGGATGGAGGAGNGTTTTTTTTTTTTTTTTTTTTTGGCTGGTTGGTTGGTTGTTTTTTTTGTTGGCGGGTGGTGGTGCTGTCCATGGGGTGCTAAGGGTTGAGAGCTGTTTTGAAGGCAGAGCTAGCAGTGGTGTGGGACCACTTTGTGGGAGGTGCCATGTGGGAACTGGGGCTGTCCGTGGGTCAGGAGGTGGCTGTGGGCCTGTGGGATAGAAACTATCAATGCACCAATGGGTCTGGGGCTGCCTGTGGGGCTGTGATGTGGCAGCTGGTGTGCCCACAGGGGCGGGCAGGCGCTGGGAGAGCAGGTGGGCGCATACGAGGTGACAATGCCGGATGACGACCAGCACTGCCTGCAGCTGCTGTGTGTGGGCCAAGAGGCTGTGGGGCTGCTGGCCTGCGAGGTGAGCAACCACCATGGCACTGCCTGCTGCACCCTCCACCTCTGCCTTGCAGGTAGGTGCCCTCACGGGGGTGGCATTGCCCTGTGGTGCTCCAAGCCAATGTGCTGGGGGGAGGAGGGCGTTACCCTTCAGGGTGACACTGCTCCATGGTGTCTCATGCCCCATAGCATTGCACAGCACCTCAAACCCATGTCTGGTCTAGGTAGAAATGTCCCATGTGCCCCACTACCATGTGCATGGGGTCACAGTTCCCTGTGTTGTCCCTCAGCCATGCACCATGAGTGTCCCATGCCTGTATATAATGAGTTAGCACGGCCCCTCCAGCATCCTATATCTAAGAGCCACTGGGGACAGCTCCACAAAAACCCATAGAAATTGTCATGGGTGAGACTACCCTACAGTACCCCATATCCATATGTAACAGGAAGATGCAACTCCACAGTGCCTATGCCCACATGTCATGAGTATCACTGCCCCATGATGCCCCTCGCAGTGAATGACCACCCCATGGTGCTGCAGCACATGTTATTAGTGGCCTGCCCTGTAGTGTCCCCCTTGGGGTGGCACTGCCCCATGGTGCTACATGTTCCTATACCGTGGTCTGGCACTTCCTTGCAGTGGCCCACAGCTGTTCACCTGGTGTCAGTAGTCATGGGGCAGCACTACTCCATGGTCCCTCATGCCCTGTCTCTTGGCAGAGGCACCATGCTTTGAGTCCATCATGGAAGACATAGATGCCCAAGAAGGGGAGACATCGCGCTTCGTAGTGGTGGTGGAGGGGAAACCGCTGCCAGGCATTATGTGGTACAAGGTGGGCTGGGACCCCTCCACCTCCTTCCTGACCCACAGTCCCCCCAGAACTACACTCTCCACTGCCTCACTTGGGTTGCATACTGAGGCTTGGGCTTGTATTCACTTTTGGTGATGCATGTCCCATTGATGTGGAATGGGTGGTGGGTGCTGGTTGGTAATGGGACAAGACACCCCTGACACCTCTGCCACTCCCAGGATGGGGAGCTGCTGGAGGAGAGCAGCCACCTGAGCTTCGTGTATGAGGACAATGAGTGCTCGCTGGTAGTGCTGGGTGCTGTTGAGTCTGACAGCGGTGTGTACACCTGCATGGCCAAAAACCTGGCTGGAGAGGTCTCCTGCAAGGCAGAATTGGTGGTGCGGGCAGGTATGGACAGGTGGTCCTCTTGTCCCCTGGGAGCAGAGCCTTGTTCCCAGCTTGTCCCCCACCGGCACCTTTCCTTCCCCCAGCCCAGCCCGCTGCTGATGCTGCCATGGAGGAAGAGGCACTGCACAAGGCACGACGCCTGACTGACTACTACAATGTGCATGAAGAGATTGGGAGGTACAGGGGCTTTCAGCATGGTCAGAGAAGCACCTTGGGTACAACAGGGACAAGGGGTGCTAGAGCCAGGTTGCATCCTGCATCTCTGACCCATGGGTCTCAGCTCCATGACACAGCAGATTCTGATGTGCTGGGGCTGCTCTTAGACATTGTGGGATGCTCCAGTGTCAGCTCAGGGTGGAAAGCCAGGACAGCTGGAACAAAGCCAGACCTGGGGTCTCTCCATGGATGGTCTTGGGGGGCTGCTGAGGCTGTGGTCAGTTCCCTGCAGAGCAGATGCCTACCCCAGCTGCTTGGGAGGTGTCCTGCTTGCCTGCCTTCTTATCTCTCCTTGCCCCCATTGCTACATTGCAGGGGAGCTTTCTCCTACTTGCGAAGAGTGACAGAGAAGAGCAGCCAGCTGGACTTTGCTGCCAAGTTCATCCCCGGGAGGACCAAAGCCAAGCAGTCAGCACGGAGGGAATTGCGCATCCTCTCACAGCTAGACCACGAGCGCATTGTCTTCTTCCACGATGCCTTTGAGAAGAAGAATGCCATCATCATGATCATGGAGCTGTATCCTCTGGGTGCTGCTCCAGTAGCATGTGGTGCAGGGGATGAAAGGAGGCTTTTGGGGACAATGGGTGGTCAGAGCAGTTGTGGAGTAGCTGCATACCCAGGAGGGTGCAGGACATGGTAAGGTGTGGAGTTTCTATGCTCCTTAACTGCGAGCCAGCTGTGCCAAGGAAGAACTGCTGGACAGGATGGCAAGGAAGCCTTCGGTGTGTGAGTCTGAGGTGGGTGAACCCTAGCAGGGGCAAAGTGATGAGGGAGCTAGGGAGCCTGGAGACATAGGGATCTGTCCCAGCCCAGGGATGTGCAATACCCATTGTATCAGGCTGCAAAGGGGGCTACACCCCACAGCCTCCTCTGCACAGGGCTATTGTGGTGGTGACACCATCCCCACTCTATCTGTCGCAGGTCCGGTCTTACATTCGGCAGGTTCTGGAGGGCATCTGCTACCTGCATCAGCACAAAGTCCTGCACCTGGACATTAAAGTGAGTGCAAGGCTCTCTGGTCTCTTCCTGCCCTGTCCCTGCAGGGCCATGTTCCTGTGGCTTCAAAAGGAGCTTTGTCCTACTAATAGGGGACACCCCTTCCCTGGAGGGAACCCCTGCCTCATGCCAAGCTCCCCTCTGCCCCACACTGTCTTGTAGCCAGAAAACCTCCTCATGGCGGATTCAAGCAACGAGCAGGTCCGGATCTGTGACTTTGGCAACGCACAGGAGCTGACACCTGAGGAGCCACAGTACTGCAAGTACGGCACCCCTGAGTTTGTGGGCCCTGAGATCGTCAACCAGAGCCCCATCTCCAGTGTCACTGACATCTGGTAAGGGCAACCTGGGTGTGGATGGTGGGCTCCCTGCTATAGCAGGAGGGACTGGGCACCCCAGACTGGCTCATACTGTGCAGTAACTGTGCTCCCTTCTCTGCAGGCCTGTGGGGGTTATCACCTACCTCTGGTAAGTGTCCTGGTGGGCCTCTATGGGAGGGATACCCTTCCTGCCCCCTTGCTGGTTGTAGTGCTGGACTGCAGCCAGGCACATCACTCCTTTCAGACTCCTCCTCCCTGGCCACTTGAGCCTCTACTCTCTCCAAGGCACTGGGGCTGAGGTTCTGGATCCCATCCTGAGTCCCACATACCTGCTATGCTGTTCCCATGTCTCAGTTGCCTGATGACTGTGTTCTTTCCTTGGCAGCCTGACAGGGATCTCCCCCTTTGTGGGTGAGAATGACAAAACAACACTAATGAACATCCGCAACTACAACGTGGCTTTTGAGGAGAGGATGTTCCAGGGGCTCACTCGGGAAGCCAAGGGCTTTGTCATCAAAGTTCTGGTCAACGACAAGCTGTGAGTGCTGCAAGGTCCTCAGCCCCTGCCTCTGGCATGACCACTGTGCTTGGGGAGGGTGGGGACCCTTGTGCATTTTGGTCCCTGATGGCTGCATAGCCCTGGTAGGGTGGAGCACAGGCAGCCAGACCCTCCTGCCCTTCCTTGGCCTGGCCAAAGCCTCCCAGGTAAGGCAGGTCAGATGGTTCTCATCTAGTGGTGTTGGTTCACAGGAGACCCACTGCAGAGCAGACCCTGGAGCATCCTTGGTTCAAGGTGAGCCTGGGCAGCGACCCAGTTCCCAGTAGCAGAGGGGTTTCCCTGAGCCTGCAGCAGGCTCTGTGGGCACTACTGTCTCTTTGCTCCACAGACGCTGGCCAAGGGAAAGATCATCAGCACTGACCATCTGAAGCTCTTCCTCTCCCGTCGGAAATGGCAGGTGAAGGCAGGAGCTGGGGAGGGAGCGGGCTAGGTAGAGCTGTGTCCTGGGCAGGATGGCATGATGTTCACTGGGCAAGATGATGCTATCCTAGCCACTTGGGCCTGATCCAGTCCTCTCTACTGGCTGTAGCGCTCGCAGATCAGCTACAAGTGCAACATGGTACTGCGGCCAATCCCAGAGCTGCTAGAGGACACGTCCAACCACCTCTCCATTGCCGTGCCCCGGCATCTCAAACAGTCACCTGCACTGTCATCCTCCTCGGATTCAGATGACCTGGATGAGCTGCCTTTCATCCCCATGCCACACCAGGTGGAGTTCTCTGGCTCCCGCATGTCTCTCAATGAGATCCCCACAGACGATGAGGCCATTGGGCCATCTGAGGGGTTACAGCTGGAAGGTGTCGCAATGGGGGATGTCTCCACCATGGAGTGGCAGAGCCAGGCCTCAGGAAAGCCCGGGGTGGCCCTAGGCAAACGGCCGAGGGGCTCTGGGCTGAGGCAGCCATGCACAGAGTCAGAGGCACCTGGCTCCTCTGATGAAGAAGCCCCTGAAACTCAAAAGAGGTCAGAGTACCCTCGCAAAGCCATGAGGAAGGGTTCCAGCCTGGAATCTCCAGGGAGTGCCCAGCGGGGACAGCTGAAGAGAGGCAGCTCAGCTGACAATGCCCTGCTGGTCCGTCAGCCTCCAGGGACTGATGAGGGGGCTGAGGCTGGCCAGAACCCCCGCCGGGCCCTGGCCAAGGCAGCTTCCATGGAGCTGCCACGGCGGAAGGTGGTCTGGGGGGAGGATGATCATGCTCAGCGCCTGGAGCTGATGCGCCAGCGGCTGCTGAGGGGCAGCTCTGGGGACAGCAAGGTCAGTGGCCTGCGGGGTCCCCTTCTGGAAACCTTGGGGGTCAGTTCTGACAAGAAGGTCCCACGGCCAACCCGGTTGGAGCCGCGGGCATCAGCAGTGCCACAGCTTGTGCGAGCAGCCTCCAGTGAGGCCACTTCTCCACGCCTCCTCCCCAGCGAGTGCCGGCTGCAGAAGAGCAGCTCCTTCAGCCATGGGGATGCCGAGCCTGTTGTCCGACACCGCCGCTCTGGTGCACCCCTGGAGATCCCAATGGCCCACCTGGAGTCCCAGCAGCTCAAGGAGTCCCCCTCGCTCTCAGCCCTCTCTGATGCCCGGCCCCCTGTGTCACCAGACATCCCTGGCTTGCAAACACCCCCAGCAGGAGAGACGGCCCTATCCCAGGTCCCTGCTGCCAAGGCCACCTTGGGGAGGAGGCACATCTCTGAGGAGCATGGCCAGTCTGCAGCTAGTGTGGCTGCCACCACCACGGGAACTAAGCTCAAGGCCAGAAGTCAGGAGAAGACACCCATCAAAGTGGCTGGAACCAGCGGGGAAGGGGTTGCGAGGACAGAAGCACTCACCCCACCACAGCCCCTGGCCCCCAGGACCCAAGGTCCCCAAGCTTCTTCCTATGCCAAGGTCATGCAAGCCTTGGGTGCTATGCCAGGTGGGGAAGCAGCCACTGAGGAAACCCCCCAGCCCACACCAGCTACCCCAATTGAACCACCTCCATCAGCACCATCATTGAGGAAGGGGACAAAGCCCACCGGCTCCTCCAGTTCGCTGATTATCCAGGACATTGACTCAGAGGAAGTCTTTGAGGCCAAGTTCAAGCGGGGCCGGGAGTCATCGCTCAGCCGAGGGCTGAAGCTCCTTACCCGCTCCCGCTCTGAGGACCGGCACCTGGCTGGGCCCCCGGCCCCTGATGAGGGCATCTATCGTCCCACACCAGTCGGTGTGCCGCTAGAGCTGCGCAGAGATCGACCCACTGGGCTGGCAGCCAAGTCCAAGTCAGTGCAGGACCTGCATGAGGCGGAGAAGGACAGGGGCTTTCTACGGAGGATGTCTGTTCTTCTCAAGCGGACTCCACCTGCTGAGAGGAAGAAGAGCAAGGGGGAGGATGGAAGTAGTGAGACCCTGTCTGGTGGTCGCCGCTTCTCCTGGACCTTGGCCTTGGGCAGCTCCAAGGAGCGGAGGGACTCAGAGAGCCTCAAGTCAGAGCCAGGGGGTGTTGGGGAGAAGGAGTCGCCAGCAGTGGCTGTGCGGAGAAAGATCAGTGCAACAGTCGAGAGGGTCTCAGCTCGGCTTCGCAGCCTGTCAGATGAGCAGCTGGAAGGCGAGGGGCCTCCAGAGCTCCGCCGAGCCAGCTCTGAGGGAGAAAGCTTGCAGCCAGGGTCCCACCCGGCACCTGCACCCTCCTCTGAGTCTCTGCGCTCAGAGACCAGCACTCGCTCCTCTGCCTCTGCCAAAGGTGAGTGATGAAGGGGGGTTCTCATCAGCACCCTATTGCCCAGCTGTCCTGGCTTGGCTGTGTTCTCAACCAGCCTGGCTGCTCACAGGTAGGGGTGACAGCCAGAAGCGGACCCGCTGGGAGCGTTGGGGGCTCTCACGGAGCAAGAAGGAGAAGGTGACATCACAGCCCAGCATCCCCTCCAGCCTGCTGTGGGAAGAGGAACCTGCTGCTGGTCGACCACACACACACAGTGAGTCGGGTAGGTATGGCTCCAGGATAGGATGGTGGGTGCTCGTTTTTGTCCCAGCCTGAACTCCTCTGTGCTTTCCAGATTTCCCCCCCATTTTCCACATCAAGCTAAAGGACCAGGTGCTGCTGGAGGGTGAGGCGCTGACCCTCTGCTGCCTGCCTGCTGGCAGCCCAACCCCCAGGATTCTCTGGATGAAAGGTGGGCAGCACACTGCCTGTGCTACCTGAGTGTGTAGGCAGCAGGGCAAGAAACTGTATCATCCCTCTTCTCTGCTCCCTGCTACAGACAAGAAGTCCCTGCAGCCAGATAGTGCACTGAATGTCATCTCCTGCAAGGATGGCCGGCAGATGCTCACCATCACCAAGGTCTCCAGGAAGGACGCAGGGCTCTACGAATGTGCAGCTGCCAACATCCTGGGCACAGCCATAAGCTCTTGCACACTGGCTGTGGCACGTAAGGAGGCAGGGAGGGGACCTCATGGGTGATAGGTGCAGCTCCATGAGGTGAGAGCATGTACCAGTCATAAATTCCAGGGCTGGGGACTGGTTGGGGCATGTCACGTTATCTCCAAGCTCCACTCTCCACATCTGCAAGCGACTGGGATTTTTGAGTGGGGCAGACTGATCTTGCCAGGCACTGTCAGCATCTCTGAGGCTACAGGTTGTGCTGCCCTCATACTGCAATAGCTCAGCCCTGCATCTAGCTGGGCAAACGGCCCACCCTGCCTGTCCCTTTGCAGGGCTCCCTGGGCGGCCGGGCACCCCAGAGATCCCTCAGAAGTACAAGAACACGGTGCTGGTGCTGTGGAAGCCTGCGGAGAGCAAAGCCCCCTGCACCTACACGTTGGAGCGCAGGCTGGATGGTATGTAGGGCTGCCTCCCATCTCCCAGGAAGAGCAGCCAGAAAGTTTGGCTCAGGGACACCAAGCCAAGGAAGAAGTGCCTGAAGTCCTTGCTGCCCCCAGGGGTTTGTTTGTGTCCTGAGTCAGGGATGGGGGATAAGGTGCTGCCACTGGCCTGCCCTCAACTCATCTTACCCCTCATGATGACAGGGGAGCACGAGTGGAAGATTGTCAGCACCGGCATCAGTGACTGCTACTTCAATGTGACGGAGCTGCCCCCTGGGAGTGCTGCCAAGTTTCGAGTGGCCTGTGTGAACAAGGCCGGGCAGGGGCCCTATAGCACCCCCTCAGGCAAGGTGCATCTTGAGGCAGCAGGTGAGTGAGCCCTGTCCTGCAGGGTGTGGGGCAGCTGTGTGGCCTCTGGGATGCTCTGGCATTCCTTGAGTCCTCTGGGGTTTTCCCCTCAGGGCTTTGAAGAATGGGGTGTCACTTGCACCCTTCTCCTGGATTACTCCCACCATGGCTCATATCTCCCTTTGCTCCCTGTAGATGCCCGAGCTGCCCCAGCCAAGGACAGTGCTGTCCCTGTCCCTGAGAAGATGGCTTCCAGCCGGTCAACCCAAACACCCACAGGGCAGCTGGAGGCACCAGACACAGGCGCCCCTCCCATCACACCCATCACACCACCCCGCAAGCACAAGGGAGAAGGACAGAAGGCAGATGGGATGGCACAGATGGACACCCCTTCAGGGGTTCCCCAGCCCCCTGCACCCCAAGAGGGATTGGAGCAGCCAGATCCTGAACTCCCACCCAACATCACTGTCTGCATGCCCCCTGAGCTGATGTTCACCCCACCTCGGACTGCTGCCTCACCCCACACAGACACCCCCACCCAGGGCTCTCCTGCACTCCCCACAGACTCACCACCCCCAGTCCTGGCTCTGTCTTCTTCCAAATTGTCTCCCAGTTCCCCAATGTTGACCACCTCCAACTCAGCCCCTGTGTTGCCTCTTGCTACCAACACCACACCTGCATGGAAGATGCCCCCCTACATGGTCACTTCTTTCGTCTCCATGCCCCCTGCACCGCCTCCTGCCCCATCCTCCAAGACACTGCAAGCCGAAAGCGGGGTCCCAGGGGCAAAAGACAGCATGGCGCTGCGGCAAGGGGTCCCCCAGAAGCCATACACCTTCCTGGATGAGAAAGCAAGGTGAGTAGCAGTGAGACGGAATGTTCTGCCAGGGTTGTCCTCCCCCACAGCACCCACACCATGGATGCTGATCACCATCCTGTGCCACAGGGGCCGTTTTGGAGTGATCCGGCTGTGCAAAGAGAATGCCACTGGGAAGCACTTCATGGCCAAGATTGTGCCCTATGAGGCAGAGCGGAAGCAGAGTGTGCTGCAGGAGTATGAGATCCTCAAGGCGCTGCACCATGAGCGCATCATGGCCCTGCACGAGGCATACATCACCCCCCGATACCTGGTACTCATCTGTGAGAACTGTGCTGGCAAAGAGATCCTCTACAGCATTGTAGACAGGTAAGGGCAGATGTGGGGCTGCCAGGGACAGCTGTCAGCACAGGGCTGCCCACTGATGCCGCTTGCCCCCAGGTTTCGCTACTCAGAGGACGATGTGGTGAACTACGTGCTGCAGCTCCTGCAGGGCCTTGAATATTTGCATGGTCGCCGCATAGTACACCTTGACATCAAGCCAGACAATGTACTCATCTTGGGCATGAATGCCCTCAAGATCATTGATTTTGGCAGCGCCCAGACATACAACCCCCTTGTGCTGCGGCAGCTGGGGCGGCGTGTCGGCACCTTGGAGTACATGTGTGAGTGGGGCACCAGGGGTTCAGCAGCATGAGGACAGGGACAGATCTAGGAAACGCTTGTGCCCAAGGTGTGCATGTATGCCTGTGTGCTGTAGGTCTTGAGAATACAGAGGAACTGAGATGTCCTTCAGGATGCTGAGGGGTCTTTGGGGTGCTAGGTGTGTTTGCTGAGGGTTTCTGTAGAGGTGCTGGACTCAGTGGGAGACTTTGGGTAAACAGGGCAGTTGAGGTATCTTTGCTAGGTTTTGTCAGGGTAATAGCCAAGGTGTCAGGGAGGGGTGATGGGGGTGTGTGCACTGGTGGGGTAGCTGGACTGGGTGCTGGGGATGCTGTGGGGGCTGGGCTACTCAGTGCATATAACAGACATGCTCTTCTGCCTGCAGCACCAGAGGTGGTGAAGGGGGATCCGGTGGGCTCTGCAGCAGATGTCTGGGGTGTTGGCGTCCTCACCTACATCATGTAAGAGAAGAGGTTGGGGGAACAAGCACCCTGAGGTGTAATCAGCCTCGCCCAGGGCTCAGTGCCATAGGGGACAGCAGGCTGGTGGTAGGCTGGAGGATGCTATGGTCCTGCAGACCCTTCCCAGCTGAACATGGGGATTAAGACAACCTGAGCAGATGTCGCTGTCCCAAACCAGGGATGGGTGGGTAGAGATTTCTGGGTGCTCTCAAACTGCTGCTTCTGAGCCTGTGTCACCCTCTCCACTCTTGCAGGCTCAGCGGGCGGTCACCATTCTTTGAACTGGATCCCATTGAGACAGAGAATCGCATCCTGGCAGGACGCTTTGATGCATTCAAGCTGTACCCCAATGTCTCACAGAGCGCTGCCCTCTTCATCCGAAAGGTCCTTGCTGTCCACCCCTGGTAAGTGCTCAGTGCACCACAGGAGAACACGTGACTCTGAACTGTGCCTGCAACCAGGCCAGAAGGGCAGTTGCCTGCCCCATGGGATGCTTCTGTACATCAGTGGGACCCCAGGCTCCATCCCTGCTCCTGTACAGGGCTGGAATCTTCTATGCCCAGGGCTCACATTCTGTCCTTGCTCTTGGAAAGGGCTGGGATGCCCTGGGTCTTGCAGAGCAGGTGTGGTGGCTAGGTTTGGGGAGTGCAGCAGTGGTGGGACCATTGCAGCTGCTGACAGAGAGCCATCCCTACCCCAGGAGTCGTCCCACAGTGAAGGACTGCTTTGCCAATGCCTGGCTCCAGGATGCCTACCTGATGAAGCTGCGGCGCCAGACTCTGACATTCACCACCAATCGCCTCAAGGAGTTCCTGGTGGACCATCAGCGGCGCCGTGGCGAGGCTGTCACCAAGCACAAGGTCTTACTCCGCTCCTACCAGGGCGGTCAGCCACCGGGGCCACAGTAGGTGGTGCCTCGGCCACAGCCGTGAAAAGCCAAGGAGCCAGAGGAACATTCCAGGGGCCGTGGGATGGGGCGGCCAAGGAGTAGATAGGATGAACCCACGGACCTCACATGCCTCCACCAGGGATGCTGGTGGCTGGCGTTATTTCGGCAGTTCTGACAGAGAGGCAAGGTGCTGCCCCAGCCAGCCCAGCAGCAGGGTTTGGCAGTGGGCGAGCAGTAGGAAGCCTTGCTATGGAGGGAAAGTGAATGTAGCAGAGGGTCAGGAGAAGGATGGGATGGAGACATACAGACAGGGGGACAAGGAAAGCTCTAGATGGGAATGGGAGAGACACCAGCACACTGGCCAGCCCTGGCCACAAGGATTCCATCAACTGTGTGCCTTATGCTGCATCCTGCAGCTGCCCCTGGCCATGATGCACGGGTCCCTGTGCTCCCTCCAGTTTGCATGCCGGTGCCCGAGGACTGAGACTGCTCCAGCATTTCCTGCAGAGAGGAGCCCACTTACAGTCCTGCCATAGTCCCTGGCCATCCAGCACACCCCCTGTACTCATGGCTGGGAGCAGGGACCTCCAAACTCTTCTCTCTGCCCCCCACCTTCTGTTCGTCCCAGCTCTGGTCCTGGCAAGCAGGTTTGTGGCCCCAGGACCGATGCCAGTGCCTTGCTGGGGGCTGTTGGCTGTGCCCCATGCTGGGGTGGGGGACTGGCTGGCACCCCTTCTTTGCAGGGAGGCACCTATGTGCCATGCACACCTCCTGCACCTGCTCAGGCCCATGCTGCTCGTGCTCTGCCTGTCCAGCTCTGGCCCTCACCCTGCACTCTGCTGCCACTCCACCTGTCCTCAGGTCCACACACACAACCTTCCGTGTCACCTCCCACCTGACTCCCTGATCCTGCTTTGCCAAGCCCAGTAGCGGCTCCTTACCCTCTCCCCTCTGGCAGCAAGGTGCCAGTGTGGCTGGGTGATCTGGGCAGGGGTCTGGGGCAGAAGTTAGGCACCCGCCTTCCAAGCTGCTGTAGCAATAGGGCTTTATTTATTGACTTTGGGGAAAAGGTGTCTGCCTGTCCCCATCTGCGTCCCCATCAATGTCCTTGTCCCCTTCCCTCTGCCGGGCTCCAGAGTTGCCAATGTCCCTGTGTTTTGGAGCAAGCGATGTGCCAGAGCAGCAATAAAGAACCTGAGCAGCAGCTCCCATCTCTGTGCCTTGCTGGGAGGGGATGGGGAGGTGGGTAAAGCAGCCCCTGGCTGTCCCCGAGGACTGGGCACCATGAAAAGGTCCTGTCCCAAAATCCAGAAGCCTAACGCCAGGAAGGTTTCTAAATGGCGATGGGCTAGGAAGGGTGTCGGAAAACCAGGGCAAGAGCCCTGAGAGCCGCGAAGAGGTGCAGGGAGGGCTGGCTCACGGGGGGACTGGCTCCACGGAGCCAGTTTTCACGCCGAGTGCTGGCCGGCCAGGTGGCAGCGGCAAGGACAGCAGGGACCTGCCCTCTTAGCTCGAGACCCACTGTCCACAGGAGGCTGGGTCGTCGGTGTTGCTGTACCCAGATGCCGGTGCCCGCCGACCGCTTCAACTCATCCGCGGCGCAGTCTCCCGCCCCAAGCTGCTCATACGTACAAGCTCCAACGCTCGTACTCAGCGGCTCTCTGGCACGCGCAACCGCCCCCGGCCCTTTCCTATCCCCGGCCGGTTCTTGCGCAGGCACCTTGCCTCGCCTCCCTCCGCTGCCGCGCCCTCTGGCGGCCGTGGGCACCGCCCGGCGCGGTGACGCGATTTTGTGGAGCGAGAGCCCTGCGTGGTGACGTGTCACAGCTACGTGTGCGGAAGTTGCGGTGGGGCACGGGCTGGCGGGGCCGGGGCTGGCGGGCCCGGCGGAGGGAAGACGCGATGCCGCTGAAGGCGGTGATCCTCATCGGGGGTCCGCAGAAGGGTAAGTACGCCGGGCCCGCAGGGCGTCCCGGTGACGCCAGGCCCCATCGATCCAGTTCTGCTTCGTTCCGCAGGGACCCGATTCCGACCGTTGTCCTTCGAGGTGCCCAAGCCGCTCTTCCCTGTGGCCGGGGTGCCCATGGTGCAGCACCACATCGAGGCCTGTGCCAAGGTACGAGGCGGGCCGGGAGGCCAGGGCTACGCCCGGGAACCAGGGCCACTCTCCTCACTCAGCCCCTACTCTGTCTCAAGGTTCCTGGCATGAAGGAAATCCTGCTGATGGGCTTCTACCAGCCGCATGAGGCCCTCAGCCGCTTCTTGGTGTCTGCGCAACAGGAGTTCAAGATCCCCATCAGGTGGGCAGGAGTCCTCACACCCCCAAGGGCAGAGCCTAGATCAGCCCCTCACCCACTTACCCCAGGCTGGCAACCCCCAGACAGTACCAGGCAATAGACAGGTGAGCCCTGTCCAAACACAGCTGGCATCTCACATTAAATAGTTCTGCCAAATTTTCCTTGCCCTGGCTGGTTCCTGCACCAGAGATGCCTCTCCAGATCAGTCCAAGGTGCCATGGCCTCCTTTCCCTGTGCCAATGTCCATGTGAACCTCATTGCTGCATGGTGGGATTATAGCTCTTCAGACCCTTCCAGCCCTTCCCTGCTCTACTGCTAGTTGGTGGTGCCAGGCCCTCACTTCCTTAAGTCCTCACTTTTCCCTGCTTGGCTCACAGGTACCTACAGGAGTACGCAGCACTGGGCACAGGTGGTGGCATCTATCACTTCCGAGACCAGATCCTCTCAGGTGGTGCTGAGGCCTTCTTTGTCCTCAACGCAGACGTGTGCTCAGAGTTCCCCTTGCAGGAGATGCTGGAGTTCCGGCAGCAGCACGGGGATGCACACAGCTTTGTCATTCTGGGTACCACAGTGAGTGGCAGTACTGGAGAGCAGCAGTGCTTTGCCGTGGGCTTGGCAAGAAGCCAGCGGCTCCTAGGGTGCAAGCTCTGAGTTTCATCAGCTTTGCATGCCTACTGCTCCACCATTGCTAATACATCCTCACTCTGCAGGCCAACAGGACACAAGCACTGAATTATGGCTGTATCGTGGCCAACGCAAACACACAGGAGGTACTGAAGGGCTTCAGGGAGCCAGGCAGAGTGTGGACAGCATGTACTGTGCCACTGGCATGGGTGCAGACTCCCAGCGTGTGTCAAGAGGGTGTGATGCCAGGCATGGGCCCTGGGACTCACATGTTTTCCCTTACTTCCAGGTCCAGCACTATGTGGAGAAGCCCAGCACATTTGTTAGTGAGATCATCAACTGTGGCATTTATTTGCTCACACCTGCCATCTTCCAGCACATTGGTGAGGTCTTCCAGAGGAACCAGCAGGAGCTAGTGCTGTGAGTCCCTTGNTCATCCTCCATTCTATCTCTGTCTTTTCCTCTGCCATCGCTCACTTGTCTTCTGGTCCTGCACCAGCTGTCCTTACCTTGGGTAAGTCTCCCTCTGTGTCTGCACTGGCTGCTCTCCGGGCTGGATTGTCCCTAGGGGTATGCATGTTTTTCTCCCTGATCCAGGCTGCTCTGCAGGGCTGCTTTTTCCTCTGCTCACCTCCTGGGCAGCTTTAGACTCTCCCTCTCTCTTCCTCTTGTCCCGTCCCATCCCATCCTCATTCAGCTCCAGACAAGGGGCTGAGCAAGCTTTTCACCTGGGAACGCTCCGCTCCCCCCTCCAGCACTTCACACCAGCCAGCCTGTCATGTGACATCTCTGCCACTGCTGAAGCAAAAATCCAGCTGTGCAGGGGCTGTCAGCCAGTACACCTGCCAGGACTGGGTGGGGCTCTTGCACCATCATCTTCTGCCTCAGAGCTTATTTCAGCTGGCAAAGCCCCATTCCTCTGTTGCTTTGGACTCAGGGAGGCTGGGGTTGTCCCCACCTTTGGCAAGAAGTGCATGGCTAGGTAGAAGTCTAGGATCATGAAAGCCCCTGCATTTGGGGAGAGTCTCTTCTGGTGGCTCTGGCTGAGTCTGTGACTGAGGTGGGTGTCTTAATGGGTCTCTTGCTTGCAGAGAGGAGAACTCTAATGGCTGGCAGCGTGCAGAAGTGATCCGGCTAGAGCAGGATGTTTTCACAGCACTGGCTGGGAGTGGCAAACTCTACGTCTACAAAACTGACGGTTTCTGGAGCCAGATCAAGTCAGCTGGGTAAGGGCTGGGTCTAAAGTTGGCAGATCAAGTAACCCAGGAATGGGAGAAGAGAGCCCCCAGGCAGGACTCTGAGAATGGGTGGGGGAGATGCTGAATTCAGATCCTTCTCTGCTCTGGTAGTGCTGGAGAGGCAATAACCATGTTTTGCTCATCCTCCTGCAGCTCTGCGATCTATGCCAGCCGCCTTTACCTGAATCAGTACAGCAAAAGCCACCCAGAGAGGCTGGCCCAGAACAAACCTGAAGGACCTATCATCCGAGGTACCTCTCTGGCACCCCACTTCTACAGTGAGGGCTGCCTGAGGAAACAGTGGGCCCATGGGCAGAAACCTCCCCTGTGGTGGAAGGCAAGTACTGCAAGCTGCCTCCCCTGATGCATCTGCCTTACGTTCTAGGCAATGTGTACATCCACCCAACAGCCTCTGTTGACAGCACTGCAGTGGTAAGTGCAGGCCTCAGGTACCCTGCACCAGGGAGATACTCAGGGTACTGAGAGCACCCTTGTGCTTAATCTTATGGCCTCTCTCTGTCCTTATAGCTGGGCCCCAATGTCTCAATTGGGGAGGGGGTGACGGTAGGAGCTGGTGTGCGCGTGCGAGAGTCCATCGTCCTGCATGGTGCCTCACTCCACGTAAGGAGGGTTTGCCCGAGGTTGTAGGTGTCAGGTTCTACCTGTTGAAGGGAGGCAGCAGAACCCTTCATCCCCCTCTTCTTCACTGCAGGACCACACCTGTGTCCTCAATACCATTGTGGGCTGGGACAGCACCATTGGGCGCTGGGCCCGAGTTGAAGGAACACCCAGTGACCCCAACCCCAATGATCCCTATGCCAAGATTGACAGCGAGACCCTGTTCCGGGATGGGCGTCTCACACCATCCATCACAATCCTGGGTATGTCCCACCCACCCCAACCCAGGGGGACAGAGTTTCTCCCCTCCTACTTACCCTCTCACACACTCTTTCCACAGGCTGCAGTGTCACTATCCCTGCTGAGGTTGTTATTCTCAACTCCATTGTCCTTCCTCACAAGGAGCTGAGCCGCAGCTACAAAAACCAGATTATTCTCTAAGTCAGCAGCTCACTGGGTTTGGGGTGCGGGGGGGTGTACCGACCCCACCCACTTCCTGGTGTGCTGTAGAGCAAGAGACTGGGCTAAGGCTTCAGCACCTTGGAAGTTCTCAACACCCCTGGAGGGGTAGATGCAGGCCAGGAACCCTACAAAGTGCCTGACTCCTATCCCTGACAGACATTAAAGCTGGTGAGCATCAGCCTTGTGTGCTGCTTCTCTTGCAGCCCAGGGACCAACCCTGGGGCAAACTGAAGGCTTTGGTGACAGCATGTGAACCTGACACTAGGCTGTGCACCTGTGCAAGGAACCTTCGGCAGAAGTTGTTGAAGAAGATCTTGCTGTCTGCAACATCTTGGTTCCAGAGTTAGGTATTTCTCCATCAAACAGCACTACCACCACCACCTTGCAAGCCCTCAACAGACTGTTCCTGCATCAGTTGTCTGCAGCTTCCTTAAAGGTCTTGATCCATGTCACAGGCCAAGGAACTTCAAGCATGCATGTCCTGCATAGGCAGCTTAACTTGCAGTAGCCAGCTGAGTATCCCAATTTCATCAGTGTGATTACAACAGCCTTAGCTGGGCTCCTTCCTGCTGCTGGGAAAACAGCACAGCACAAGGCTGTCCTGGCACACAAGGGCTGGAGTAGATAGGCAGGCTGCTGGCCCTGGGGAAAGCTGCAAAAGCACCTATTGCGCCACCACCCCTGCACCACCAAGGGCTCAAAATCAGCCAGGAGAGCTGTGAGCCCTACCAAGCCTGCTCCCATCTAGCCAAAACCTGCACAGGCTTCCTAGGCAGGGCTTGGGGTGCCAGCAGCAGGCATCTGCCCCTCTGGGGCCAACAGCCTTTTCCACACCCTCATGGGTATAGATTTGGGTTGGGAGAAGTGAGATGTGTAGTGAGCCCTCTTGCACCAGCCACATCCACAGGACACCAGAGCAATCGATTTGTATTTATGCAGGTAGCAGATACCTCCCACCTTAGTTTTAAAAAAACAAACCCTAATTTTGCTGAAGGCAACTCTCTGTTGCTGCTGGCACAGACTGTGGTAACCAACAGTGCCTTTTACCTGCTTATGTTTCCATCTTCACCTCTAGTTTTAGACTTCTGTGCTAAAGCTTAGCACTCCACCAAGGCACCACATTAGGGACTCTATCCATCCAGTACCACCCCAGCTTGATAGATTTAAGGTAAATCCTTGCTCCCAGCCCTGTGCCTTCAGTGTGCCAGTTCCCCTGTGGTCCTGGGTGGGGATTAGCTGTTCCCTGGCTTTAAGCACATTAAAAACTCCTTCAGTTTTGCCTCTGCCTTGGATGTGCTAATTTTGTTGCCCTCTGGTGAGCAGCCCAGCATTGGGGGAAACTCTGCCAAAATATTTGTTTCAGGCTTGTACACTAGTTTTCTTCTGCATCTTATATACAGCCAGGCTTTTAGTATGGACAGAGGTTTGTCAGCTGCTGAGCATGGCTCCAGAACTTTTTTCAGCCCTATTGTGTAATACTCCTTTACCCTAAGCTCTCCCTCTAGGGACTGTCCCCTGAGCAGTTGATATGCCCTTCCTGGGCCCCTGCTCCACTACAGCCTCATCCAGCTTCCAGCTCTTTTGGGGCAGAGCTGTGCATCCCAGCCCTGCTTGGGTTTTGCTGCAGCAGCACTGGAGCTGGAGGAGAGGAAGGAGTTAAAGGGGCCCCCGTTGAAGTGCCAGGAAGTCTGGAAACGCTTTAAAAGTTGTCCTGCAGCATCTCCAATTACTTGAGGCCAACACTGGGCTGAAAGAGGGCCCGCCTACGTACTCGGATGCAGGGCAGAGACAAAGGCTTCGGCTATCCCATCCTTGCATAGAAAAAGATGTAAAGATGTTTGGGGAGCACTGCTTACCCTTGATGTCAGTACAGTTCATCTGCTGCCCAGCCAGGCTCCATCACATCGGTGAACCCCAAACCCTGGCACCAGCTGTGAGGGACTAACAAGCAGCCACAGCCAGGCTTTTTTTGCTGCAAACATTTAATACAAACCAGGCCACACATACGACTCTGGAGCACTATCCCAGTCACCGTAGTTGGACAGAGCCAGCCCTGCTTTCCCAACACCAGGGAAGTGAAGCAGGGCTCAGAGCTCAGCACCACTACCAGGATTTGGTTCTCCAGTGCCATCTCGGTGCCCCCTGGGAGCTGGTGCTATAGGCTACACCAGAGAAGGGAAGAACTGGCCCACTTTCTTCAGGGCTGGCCCCTGCCTGTATGGGGAGAGATAAGTCAGGGCAAAGTGAGCTCTTCTGCCCCTCCCCCCCACCCCACCCCGCCCAGTACTTACCGGGGACGGGGTGCTGTGTCCACGGGGCTCTGCAGGGTGCTGGGGAGACAGCAGATGCCAACTGAGCTCAGGTGGCCTGGTTTGGGCTCTGGGGAGGTGATGGGGTGGAAGAACAGCTCTGCAGGACAAAGTGGGGATGACTGTTGTTGTACCCCCAGCCCAATCCTGGACACCCACGACTCTAGCAGCCACAGGGCAAGCGAAGGGGCAGAGGCTGGGGCTCCTGTTCCTCACCATTTTCACCCCCCAGGGCAGCTGCTACTGGCACTTGGTTCTCCTGTTTCACCCCCACGAAGCCTTTCCAGAAGTCAGGTGGCAAGGAGAGGAGCCGAGCCACCACCTGCACAGAGAGGGATGGAGGGTGGGGATGGTAGCAGCACCCAGACACACTCCATATCTCAGAGACCCCCTCACCTTGCATTGCCGTGGTGTGTCCTCCATGATGACAAGTGGTGTGGGGTTGGCTGAGCTGTGTCCCACCAGTGTGGGACCAAACACACGGGACAGGTTGAAGACATCCATCTTGCAGTCAAGGCTGTTCGACACTCTGTGAGGTGGGATGGTGTGAGTATGCTGCCCCCACCAAGGGGACCCTCATCCTCAGCCTGGCTTCCCTGCTCTGGGAGGGACATGTCAGAACATGGGGACAGAGGCACAGGAGCCTGTGGTGCGATGAACCCCTCACCTGAGCAGGTGTAGCATGAGGAAGGCCAAAGTGTCCCTGTTGGCTGGGGGCAGCTTGTTCACAAGCTGGCACAGGGCTGTGCTGCAGGCAGCATCATCTGGGATGTCTGCAGCAGCACCGGGGAGAGATGTTAGTGGATGAGCAACCCCTCCCCCATTCCCCCCCTCGGGACACCCACTCACCGGCAGCCTGCAGGAAGGCAGGGTGGAGACTGAAGGTGACCAGCGGCTCCTTGAGCCCCCGCAGAAAGTCCTTGAGCACTCCACACACCACATGGATATCAGACACACTGCTCAGGGCAGGGAGCACACCCCCAGCCTGCAGTAGTCTACGCTTCCACTCGCGCACCAGCTGCTCTGCGCCTGGCACACGGTACAGCCCTGTCTGGAGCACAGGGAGAGAGGCTCAGCCCTCTGCAGGGCACAGCATTGGTGCCCTCACTGCCCCAGTCCCTACCTCAGTCAAGCCTCGCTTCTCCACCTCGGTCACACACTGCACCACCAGCAGAGGCACCAGGGGTGGTGTATGGGGGGCGAAGTCAGCCAGCACACCCTGGGGAAGACAATGCTGACCCATTCTGTTCCTGCTGCCCAGCCCGGTGGCCAGGGCAAGCAGGGCCCCGGCATCCTGGGGCTGACAGTCCAGCAGCCTCATGAGGTAAACACCAAGCACTGCTGTGCCGCAGCTCACCGCATGGGGCCAGGCATGGTGTCGAAGCTGGGGCATGCAAAGGCTGGGGCACTGCTCCCGACACTTGAGGTGCAGCAGCAGCTGACACTGGCGGCACTTGATGGCAGCCTTCCCGAAGCGGATGCGGGAGCCACAGACACCGCAGGGCTCAGGGCGGATCACCTGGAGAGAGAGCTGGGTCAGGACTTTCCCTTCTTGCAGATACCCAGTACCACTCTTTCACTTCCCTCAAGACGGTCCCCATCACCTGCATCTATCCCCTCCTCCACAGGCACAGCCGGGTGAATGGGAGGAGGGAAGAGAGCATTGTAACACCCCTACCCAACCCACTCCCTCTGCCTAGTCCTTTCTCCATACCAGACAAGAGGAAGCAGAGGGGCTGGGACACACCGTTTTGGAGGTGAAGTGGTGCTGGCATGGAGGGAGCCCCCGTGGAGGAGAGGGGAAGGGGGCTGCTGCTGGCTGCCCCCCAGAGCCACCCTCGGTATCAGTCTCCTGCCCCAGGGCATGGCAGATCAGATACTTGCTGGTGTCACACAATGTGGTCGCCTCTGCAGAGAAAAGGCAGTAGAGAGGGTGCTGAAAGGCAAACCACCCCAGCTCCTGACTGGAACATGAGGAGGCTTCCCACCTCCCAGGGAGCTCCTGTGGCATTCCAGCTGCCCTGGGACAATAGTATTTGGCATGTCCAGACGACTACAGTACTCTAGAGGTGGGGTACAAGCACACCCCAGCAGATGCCCTCTCTCCTGTGACAGCATCACACCAAGGCTTGGTCCGGCACCACCCACGGGCACCCTCCCTAAGCCCTTCCCATGACCTGCAGATATGGAGACACAATGTCCTTGGCGAGAGCGGCGTTGTGGCACCAGAGCAGTGGGTAGGAGGCTGGCAGCAGGGCCTGGAGCCTCAGCAGGAGGAGGCACAGAGGGAACACTTGCCTGCCAAGATGAAGGACAGAAAGAACATGTCTGGTTGCTGTCCCACAATGCTCCAACATCTCTCCATGAACTCTGCTCTGCCTGCGCCCTCTTGCCATGGTCCTGCACATCCAGGGATGCTTCCACCATAATTACAGGGGGATACAGGCTGCAGAGCACTGGTCCAGCACAGTCAGGGATGCTGTCCCCTTTGGAACCAGTTTGATACAGGCTGAAAGGTACAGGCACACACTGGGGATGGTTAAACACTTCCAGATCCCACAGCACCCGCAGAACTAAAGGTTGCCATATTGCCTTCTGTTGGGAAAAGCCCACACATCCCATCCCTGTTCAGGAAGCACTGGAGTCCCTACTCACAGCATTGCAGGCTGCCACAGAAGAACGGTGCCGCTTTGCTACCACCACAGGGCCAACCTGAGGTGCCAGGGACACACGCTGGGGATAGAAGATGGGGTGAAAGGTAGGGAGGGACTGCTTCCCCAGCTCTGTCCCCCACCCCAGAGCACCCAAGCTCAGTGGTCTCACCCTGACCCACAGCATTGCTCCCCCCCACAAGGTACCGTAATGACCCATGGAGACTCAGGCCCCCTATTTGGGTTGGAGCCAGCCCTGAACCTGGGGAAGGCTAGGTCAGGCCTGCAATGCAGAGATGTGACTGGAGCAGGGTGTGGGATGTTCACACATAGGGATGAATTATTGAGGAGCCCAGCTGGGCCACAGTGGAGGGTAATGGAGTTTCTATTGATCGCGGGAGGTTTGCTGAGAGATGACGCTCCCAGCCCAACATCAATAAATTAACCTCCCTGCCAGGCTCCTTGCAGCCTCCTCTGCTGGGATGGAGAAGTACCTGGATCCCTCCTAACCCTGTGAGTCACAAGGAGAGAACCCCAGCCTAGGCTGCACGCTGGGACCTATGCAGGCATAGAGTCCCTCAGGAACAGTGCAGGAGGGTAAAGTAGACCCCGGTGGTCTTCACCCACATTGATGCACAGACCCCGCCTCAGCACCAGCCCCCAGGACTGCCACATCCCAACAATTCCCTCATACCTGCCTCTCCTGGGCTTTGCGCTTCAGGGTCCGCACTGATGTCATGTCAGCATCCTGAAAGGCAGCATGGATGCCGGGAACTGGCAGGGCTACACAGGGC
The DNA here is from genome assembly GCA_013396675.1 of Eubucco bourcierii. Classification (NCBI taxonomy): domain Eukaryota; kingdom Metazoa; phylum Chordata; class Aves; order Piciformes; family Ramphastidae; genus Eubucco; species Eubucco bourcierii. The sequence goes on along the minus strand of VWZE01021313.1, from coordinate 230,982 downwards.
CTGGGGGCGCCCTATACATCCATGTTCTATCTCTGACAGAGACAGGGCAGGGCAGCCCACCCCTAAACACAGCTATGCAAAGGGGCTGCCCCACTGCAGGAGTGGGGCAGAACCACTCCTGCACTGCTGAGGAGACACCAAATCCTGGGTCTTGCAGTAGGTCATTTCTTACCGTGTCATCCTCAGTGTGGTCGTAGCTGATGCCTGAATGGGACAGGAGGGACTGGCATGACTCATTCTCTGCAGATGATCTGCAGAGCAAGGTGGGGTTCAGACAGGCCAAAGCAACCACCCCCAGCCAGCACACTCTCAAAGAGCTGCTCCTGGAAATCTATGACTGATGAGTCTGCAGAGCCTGAGCACCCAAATGCCTAGCCAGCTCCTTGAGCCCAGCACAGATGAAGGGTATAGGGGCACAGACAAGCCTGTGGATGCCTGAGGGGCTGGGGCTGGGACAAGGACTGCCAGCCTGCTCACCTCCTGCCTGCTGTCAGGCTCACTCCGAGGTGCCGGCCAGCCAGGGCACTAAGGACAGAGCACTGCTCCTTGCTCAGCATCCCACTGCCCCATGGCTCCTGCATTAGGGACTCAAAGACCAGCTGAAGTTTGCGTTCCTGCAAGTGAAACAGTGTCACAGTGAGCAGGCTGGGGTCCTTCAGCCAGCATGGCAGGGTACCCCTTGGGCCAGCTCCCTCACACCTGCTTCTCCAGTTCAGCCTCTGCCTTGTGCCGCTTCTTCATCTCCACTTCCACCTGATTGCGGGCGTGTTTCAGCTTCACCTCCAGCACCGCCCGCTCCGCTTCGACACGGGTCAGCTGCTCGCGAGCCCGCTGAGCGTCCTGCTGCAGGCGGCAACATCTCCGCCGCGTCGCCTCGAAGCTCTGCACTACCTGGATCAAGTCTGTGTGCAACACAAGCCAGGATTCAGGGGCCGGTCAGCAGCACCGCCTGGCAGAAGAGCCGGCGACGCCAAGGTGCCTCAGGCCAGGGCCTGTGCTCACCCACCTTCCTCCACGCCGCCACTGAGCTCCAAGAGCTGCAGCGTCCGCTCCAGTCGGGCCAAGAGCCGTCCGCAGCGTCGCCGTAGCATCTCGCCGCCGCCCCACGACGGGACGGCGCCCCCGCCGTACCCAGGCAGCGTGGCTCCCCGCTCCCCACCTCTCCCGCCTCACGCTCTCCCACGCACGCTCCCGGGACGGGGCAAGCCCCTGAGGCAAGGAGCCCTCCTTGTCGGCCTATGTGGGCCGGGGGCTGGGGTGGAGCCCCGTCCTGACTCCGCCTCCAGCCGCCACCGGTCCTCGACTCACACAGCCGTGACGGCTCCCTGTGTAGGGGAGTCCTCCTGCCTGCTTCGGGCGTGGGGTGCTCCGGCCTGCGGGGTGCAGGAGTTCCGGGCAGGAGCCCGGAGCATTGCTGGGTGAGGGTCTCCTTTGGGGGCGGAGTGCCCAGGCACCGGAGGTACCTGATGAGAGCACTTGAGGGGCGAAGGCGCAACGGGTGCGAGGTGCTCTGGGGTGCAGGGGCGTCGGGCGGGAGTACCGGGCGCGGGTCGCGCTGCAGGTGCGGGGGGGAAGCGGGAAACGGAGGAGGCAGTGTCCTTGTGAGCTGTCCGCCGCCGCCCGGCCCCGCAGGAAGAGCGGCTGGGGATGGAGGGGACCCCCAGCACCGGGGCTCCCGGCGAGGGCCGTGTCCTGCAGATGGAGCCACCTACCTGCCTTAAAGTCTGGCCGCTGTCCGACGCTGCGGGGCTGCTGGGCTCCCTGGTTTCTATGCCCAGAGGCTCCCCACCGAAGCCCCCTTCCCCTTCCCTGCCCCAGTCTCAGCTCCTGGTGACCCCGTGTTCCCGCGAGGGCTCCGAGTGGGGTTATCAGGGCCCCCAGTGAACGGTAGTTCCCTCTCTTAGGTGCTTGTACCGACCTGCTGCAAATTCCGGTAATAGCAGCGGGGCCGGTGGCAGGGCTGGGCATGCAAGCCCCCGCACACACATACACACCTCCCCGACTGCTTGGAGAAGCAGTTCTGCAACTCGTGAACACAGGCTGCCCCCAACACCCCGATTCCTCTCGAGGGTGGCTGTGAGTCCAACAGGTTCCTCTCCCAGTGCTGGTCACACACAGGAGGCAGGCAGCGGTAGGTGAAGGGCATGAGGAAGCACCCTGACGTCTCAGAGATGTGATTGAGGCACTTGTTGAGAAAATAGCCTGCAATCATGGTAAACTAAAGTCCAGACTGCATGGACCCCTTGGTCCACCTTATCAGGGTTACTACAGGGCTGTGTGGTGCTGGAGACACCAGCAGTGACACTGTCTGTTGGAGTTGTGCTTCCCTGGGCCCAAGGCATCGGGGTGTGATAGGCTGGCAGCACTCTGGCAGAACTGAGCACTATGCTGTGCCAGCACATGGGGAGCAGAGGGTGTTTCTCAGAGAATCTCCTTCTTCCCAAGGTTGAATATGAGTCAGGTTTTGGAGCGACTTTAATTACTGCTGGATCGATATAGGCTCAGCACAGCCAAGCAAAATCCAATCACAACCCTGGGGGCTTGCCTGCTCAGCCCTCCCTGCCTGCTCAGCCCTCCCTGCTTGTGTCTGTAGAGGGACGCTTTCCTCAATTGTGGGTGCTCCCTGGCACCTGACTTGGCACCCATCTCCAGGAGGTGGGACCCCCTCCTGAACATGGAACTGGCACCTACCCAGCTTGCTCAGCCCCAGTAGCGGATGTGCATCTCCTGGGGCAGGGCAGCAGTTGAAGATGCCCCAGCCTTCAAAAGTATAGCCAGAAACACACCCCACACACCCCTGAGACTCTTCCCTTACCTGATGCCAGGAAGGAACAGGTCCATGGTGCCCAGACTCATCTTGCATCTTGGACACAAAGCGAGGAGACCCCAGGAGAACAGTGGCCTCAGTGGTGTGCAAGCAGCCCCTCACGTGCCCAGGGATGGGAGTGGGGCACTTGCCAGTCCCCCTGTGCCCCCCCTCCCACCTTGTCTCCCCCTGCCAAGCCACCCTGACTTGGCCAGGAGCTGCATAAATAGCTGTTTGTGTCTCTGCTCGGCCTCTGCGTGGGAAATAATATTGGCTGATGGAACATAATGCCCTGCTTCACATGTTCAATTTTATCATTTTCTGAGGCAGGCAATCTTCGTTTAAAGCTGAATGGGCTGGGGAATGTTAATGAAGCACTGGCGCTGCTCTGCACCGTGCTTTATCTCTTTGAGAATAATTTGGGTGAGCTCGGAAATAGAGTTCCCAGTCCCAATTCAAGCGGCGGCAGCACCGTGCGTCGATAAAAGTGTAATTCCTGGCCAGCGACTGGCCCTGAATACATGACAACTTAACTCTTGGGGCCCCAGTGAGGTGGTGCTGCCCACAGCTTCCTGCCTGCCTGCACTGAACCTGGCTGCCCTGCATGCCCAGCACCAGCCTGGGTGCTCAACCAGGGCAGGATGTGGTCTATTGCTGCCATTTGCCTGGACCATGGAGCAAGGCATCCAGCCCACAAAGGGGAGACAAGAGGGCAGAAATGAAAGTGGGAGAAAATCACTCTCTCTGGATAGACAGGACCCTACAGATGGATCTGCAGCATTGCCAGCCCTCATGATGCTTGGAGGCAGGGATTCTGCCAGGAGAGAGATCCCCAGAAACTGGGGTCAGAGAATGATGGGGAGAGGGAAGTGAGTAGGAGTCAGGCTGAGGTACCAGGCTGGAGACAAAGGACAGAGGAGACGTCCAAGGAAACAGCCTCATATGAAGATACCATCCAGGAGAGACTGACATGACATGGTGGGTACTCATGGGCTGAGGGCACATTCTTGGTTTGATGGCTGAGTGAGGGGCTCCTTCAGGAAGAGCCATGGGCTTGCTGACTGAGGGAATTGAGGTGAATTTGCAGGAGATATTTGCTGATCCACAGAAGAAGAAACACAGGTTATCAGGAGCAGGCAGTTTGGGCCCTAAAAAGCCTTCAGTGGTCTGCCTGGTTCTGCCCTGAACCTGGCCACAGGACTCCAGCAGCAGCTCTGGCAGCAGCTCCCCAAATAAGGTGACCCTGAGATTCTGCTCTTCCTGTCCCATGTGCAGCTTTCTTGGACTCCAGACATGGTGGATGGGTGTTCCCAGGGCATCAGAGCACTCTCCAAGAAATGCTAACTACATTCTGAACCACCCCACCCCACGGGATGCCTTAGCCCAGTAAGGGGTTTACAGAACTTCTTGGGCATCAGCCTGGACCCCCTTCAAAGGGCTAGTGTGTGGGTGCCAGCACAGACCCAATCCCTAGGAATGAACAAGGAGAGCAGGTTTCCAGGACTGTTAATCAGGGTTGCAAGAGCTGGGATTAATGTGCACTCCAAGGCTCTCCAGTCCCAGCTGTGATCCAGCCCTCTGCTCTCAGCCAGAGCCGCCTCCACGCACTGAATTATCAGCCTGAGTAATTAAGTGGAGAGTTTTGTTTTAATGCAGACATCTGATGCCTTCACACCAAGGAGCACAACAACTGTCGCGGGTGTTTATGCTCTATGCAACACATCTGGCTCACAGGGAGAAAATCCATCTCTGCTGCTGCGCGAGATTAAAGGGAACGCAGCCTGGGTGCAGAAAGAGAAGGACAGTTCGGCAGCCAGCATGGTGGGCAGGATTCATCCCTAAGCATTGCCCTGACAGCTCCTGGAACACCATGGGCAGGAGGCTGTCATCTGGGGCTGTCCAGCAAAGCACACATGCCCTCTGCTCCTCAGCCTGCAAGGCAGCACAAAGCGTTACAAGATGAGGGATAATTACAGACTCAGAGATAAATGGAAATAGGGCAAAATAAACCATGCATTTATTGAGGTAGATGGTGCCTGTCTCACCTGATACCTGCTGCTGATAAGGGAGCTGGCTTTTGGGGGAGGAGGAATGCAGATCTCAAACCAGCCTCTGTGCCATGCAGAAAATTGTTGCTTTGCACAGATTAGGGGATTAGCATCAGTGCAAGGAACTGGAAAGAGGCTGGCGGGGGAAGGAGCTGGGCTGTGAGAAGAGAGGAGATAGCAGGAAGGAGAGAGTGTGCTTCTAGGACCACTGCAGACAGGCCTTATTTAATAGCTTCCTCTGTCACCCCAAAAGTGGGGAGCATGAGGAAATCTTCTAATGCCACAAAATCTTTTCACTCTGCTTGGTCCCTGAACCACTGCTTCTTTGCTCATCATACTCGCTTGGATATTTGAATGGTCTTACAGAGCAGCTTGGCTGGCCAGGAGCCAGAGTGAGCTGTACTTTCACAAGCTTTTTCTCCACCATCTTCCCCTAGCATCTCACAGCTCCACTTTGTGGGCTTTGCTGTCAGCAGCACTCTTTTTCTCACTGCCCAGTGCCAGGAGTGTTCCCATAAGAGAGCTTGCCATTGCCTCTGGCACCTTCAGCCCCTGGTTCCCTGACACCGCTGGAACAAGTGCCTTCCCTTTGGCTGTTCAGGCCAAAAAGAACAGCAAGGACTTCTGGGTGAGGAGAAAGGAGGTTCCAGCTGCGAGTGTAACTGCTGCCTGTGATGCTTCCCAGTGTGAGCATCAAAGGAACCCCACTGGGGTAAAATGTTTTCAGGGAGAAAAGCTCCAGGTGGTTTCCAGCAAAAACTAAATTCTGGGCTGCTCCCTGGCTGAGAAAAGCATTTTTAAATTTGGCCTGGGAGCTCTGAACCTGTCTGGCCCAGGGCCAAATAACCACCACGGTTGAGCAAAGCTCATCTGGCTACCCACGTCATGGAGGGTCTGGGGCTAGTGCAGTTCTCCCTGTCAGGGCTTCCCACAGGAACTGGGCACTGCGAGATGATGCTTGTGGACACAGGGACAGTCGAGGGCCTTTGGCACAATATAGCAATAGAAACGGAGCTGAAGGAGCTCGGGCAAGCGACACGAAACCATCCGGCTTTCAAGGAGCCCTGCGTAATTTGAGACTGTGAAATCTGAGCTGCTGCAGCAGGGGCCGCGCAGCCACCTCCAGGCAAGCAGGCTGATTTATCGCCTGCATGAGCCCAAACTGCCGCCCATGCTGGGCAGAGAGGCAGGACCGGGTCCCCTGCCTGGAGAGTCTTATGGCAGAAGATCAGAAATGCCGTGCAAAGGAGACGCGCGGGAAAGGCCTGAGACATCGCAGCCAGTCGTGCCTGGCTGGGCGTGATCACTGCCCCTGTTCAGTGCTGCTACCCAGCCAGAGCACTACATGTGGAGTCTACCAGAGGAGCAGAAGAGCCCTGAAACTGCAGGACAACTCGGGGCATGTGAAGGTGATGGCCTCGAACGGGTGCAGTGGGGGCACTGGGCTGGCTATGGGCACTGCCCTATGGAGACTGCACCTGGTGCTCCTGGTACAGCCCGTCTGGAAGCCAGGCTATGGAATGGGAGCTGTGGCATGTTCGCCTGAGTTGAGAGAAGAGGGGCTACTTCTGCTGGCACTTTGTACACTGATGTCACAGGCTGCCACCGTACTTTCCTTGTGCCCCAGGGCCACCCCTTCACCCGCCTCCTCAGCTGCACCCAGCCCAGGCAGGGAATGGCTGTCTCTGCCAACTGGAATTAATTCCCTGAGATGCTGTATCAAATGCTTTAATAAAAGCCTGATATATCACACCTCTTGTCTCCTCTCCATCGATTCATTTAGCAATTTTACCCGAAAAAGGCAATCAAGTTGGACTGGGCAGATTTATTCTGTGTGAGCTCTGAGCACATCTTTATTGCTCCCTGTTCCCCTGCCCTCGAGGTCTTCAGACACATTTTTTCTCTTAATATTTGTTATATTATTTTGCTAGAGATGGAGCTCTGTTGATGGGCAGTAATTGCCTGGACTGCCCTGCCTTCCTATGATGAAGATCGGTACCTTACTGGCAGCTGCCTCCCTCCACCCCGCTCTCCCGTCCTTTCTTGGCAACATTATTGACTAGGAAAGTTCATTAACAAGCCTCTTAATGACTGCAGCCGTGCCAGCCCAGCCCATGACTGTAACCTCCCATGGTTTCCTTTGATGGCTGCTTGCAGAAGAACACATTGCAGAGTGTTTGCTGCACCTCTGGAGCTGCATGGGCACCTGAACCACTTCTAAAGCATTGCTGACTCCCCTCACCAGAGTATGATGTCCACACTCATCCACTTTGTCTTCAGGCACCAACCACTTTGGGTAGACTGTGTTGACCATGCAGTGAAGGGGACATATAGGTCACCAGAGGTGGAGAACTTCCGGGGCATCCTTGGAGCACCCTTGAGGCCACCTGGGCCAACGGTGGGGCTATGTGGTGCTGGTATTGGCTCTGCTACCTGCCATCCCAGTGCAGGCAGGCTTGTGAGCCAGGTTGGCACTGAGCCAAGTGTGATGCTGGGATTAGGCTCTGCCTCCTACAAATGAGCTGTTAATTATCATAATCTGGTAATTGAGAAAAATCTAATTATGCAAAGCTAATGGATTTAGAGCTGTGCTGGGGAGCACGGGCCAGGGGAGCACAACTGGGCAGGGCCAGCATCACTGGTCCGTGGCTGCATGTACTATGGGGACTGGCAATGCCTTTTGCTCCACTCTGAGGTCCAACTGGGTGCCCAGCCAGGTGCCAGCATCCACAGGAGAGAGCCCATCTCTCCTTCCCCACTCTAGCCCGACTGGGCCTAGGCATCCCTCCTCCATGTGCCCCGGCATCTTCATGTCTGATTTCCCCATCTTCCCTCCTGGGAGGTTCCTGTGCTAGGTGTGGAGAGATGGATGGGGGAATACAACTTCCCCTCCCAGCCTGGGTATCCTCCCCAGCCCCAGGGATCTGTTTCTGCTTTGCATCTCTGCTCTGCATCTCTGCTCTGTGTCTGCTGTCTGTTTCCAGTGTCAGTGAAACAGTGCTATGGGATCTGCCCAGGCGTGTGTATGCATGGCAAACTTGTTAGGGAAAGGCAACATCCTCTACTAGACCAACAGAGATGATTCAGAATGTGAGATAAGCTTTTGGGCAGAAGGGTGCTTCTCAGTGCTTACAAGCAACTGCTTTCCTCAGTTGTATTGCTGGTCTCATAGAAGGTTTTGCTTTTTCCTGCACACCTTGAGGGCAAAGGATGCTGAACTGTGCCAACCCCGGCACTGCACCAGAGCTCCAGGTCTCAAGGTAGCACAGTGCTGAAGAACATGGCAGAATCCTTGTGGTGGCATACAGGTGGTACCAACACCTGCCACTGCCCTTCGTATGTCCTGACACCTATCCCTGTGCTCTCAGGAACCTGATCTCTTGCAGCTTTTGGGGAACCCAGAGGAGGTACTTGAGCCCATGGGTGTAGGAGGTGTGACAAGAGCAACAGTCAGCAAGTCTGCTCCTTGGCCAGCCTGATGTCTTGGAGCTGTGTTCCAGGGCACATCTTGGAGACCACTCATAGCCTCATTACCAAAGAGCCATTGCTCCCCAAGACACACCTGCCCATGCACCTTTCCTGAGCCTCGGTCCATGTAGCCTTTCATGGGCAGCTCCTGCATGCCCTGGGAGCAGGATTTGAGGAGTTTGTCTACCTCTTCTTCCCTAAGGAGCCCACACTAAGTGCATGGAGATGGTGGAAGTGAGCAGAATTCCAGCTAATTGTCTGCACCCCCTAGGGACAAGCAGTGAGAGTGCCTGGAGCTTTCCAGGATGTCTCAGCATCTGGCTCCAGTTCCTGCAGGATGCAGAGATTGCTAAGTACATCAGTGGTTATGGCACTTAGTGAGCTTCCCACTCAGCGCAGGATGTGGGCAGCACCATGCTGCACTGGTCCCGCCCCGGCACTGGCACATGCTGCTGCAGTGCAGCCCAGTTCACCTGCCTGCTCATCACTGTGCTGGTCATCTGCTCCTCAAACCTCCTCCAGCAACTTCGGTTCAGCTGGGAGAGGCAGAGCTGGGCAGCAGCATGTGGCTTGAGGAAGATCAGAGGCCCCCACCATGCCCCTGGAGTCCTCCTCGTCCCCCAGCAGTCCATTCCAGGGCAGTTTGCCCCAGCAGGCACCCACCATGTGATGCCCTAGCCCCACAACAGCACTCACTCAGCCTAGAGGAGTTTGCCAGGCGCTCCACCCTCCATGGCATCCAGCACATCTTCCAGCACCAACGCTACACCGTCCGCAACCTGCTGTGGCTGATGGCCTTCCTGGGCTCTCTGGCCCTCCTCATCCATGTCTATGCCAAGTGCATCGGCTTGTACTTCCAGTACCCCCACAGCACCCAGCTGGAGGAGGAGACGGCGCTCAACAAGACCTTCCCTGCTGTCACAATCTGCAATCTCAACCCTGCCCGCTTCTCACAGCTCTCTGGACATGACCTGTACTGGGCAGGGGAGATGCTGGGTCTCCTGGATGGTGCTGGCCACCCCGTGGTGCTGGAGACTGTGGAAAGGAGCAGGCTGGAGGCTCTTCTGGGGATGCTGGCTATGAGTGAGGAGAAGAGACGCCCCTTTGACCTGGAGGAGTTTTATGGGCGTGTGGGGCACCAACTGGACCTGGGTGAGATGCTTGTCCACTGCATGTTCAGCGGTGAGGAGTGCAACAGCAGCGACTTCCAGACAGTGAGTGCCCAGTGGTAGATGTTTCAGGGGGCAGGGAGGGCTGGGTGTGGCACCCACAAACTGGGGCACTGCTGGAGTGTTGAGAAGGGGATCCTAGCCTCCAGTGCCTGGGAATCAGGGCAGGGGAAAGCTGACAGGGGCCATTTTTTTCAGGCTGTTAGGACTGCCTGGTTTGATGAGGAGTTTGTCAGGGCTGGGGCAGAGGCCGGTGCAGACCAAGGGTGTGCTGGGCTGGGAATGCTCCATCAGGGTTGGTGTCCTGACTGGGCTCAGGGACTCAGAGAAGATTTGGGGTGGGGTGGCCGAGCCCTAGGGCTCACCCAGGCTGAATCAGTCCAGCAGAGGCAGACTGTGACCTGCAGTGTTGCACCAGCCCCTCCCATGGGCTCTGGCAGAAAGCTAGGTTCCCTAGGGTTTGCAGAGGGAGGGAAGGTAAATTCCTACCTGGAAGGCTACGGAAAAGAGCAAAGCATCTACAGCAGATGGGCCGCATCCAGGCAGTAAGGTAAGTGAGCAGAGTCACAATCCTGCCATGCTGACCAGCATGGGAAGGTTCCTGTCGGTACCAGCACAGGGAGGTGGCTGAGATTGAGTGTTATTTGAGCCAGAATTACAAAGGTCATGAAAGTCCTGGTGATGGATGCCATAAAAGCACTCTTGTCTCAGATGTTTGCCACATTACATGATCCCAGCTTGTCCACAGGCAAGAGAGAACCACAGGACCAGTGCTGGAGTCCAAGGGGCTACCCACACCCCATTGGGCTGGGGAGAGCCAACATGTGAGGGTAGGGCTGTGCAAGGACAGTGTCCCATACTGGGAACCAGCACCTCAACCCTGCCATGCTGATGGGCAGGCTGGGGGGCTACCTGCCCTACCTGCAAACTCCCTGGGATACTGAATGGATGCTCGCTATTGCCACACCAAGATCTCCCAGCTGGCAACTGCTGCTGGCTTGGCAGATGCAGAGCTGCGAGTCGGGAGGGTTCCTAATTTAGTGTGACGGCTCCACTCAACACACTAATGAGAACAAAGCAAGGCTGCTGCGTGGAGCCCTGAGACCAGGTGTCAGGCAGCTGGTGGGTGGCATAGCTACGTGTCGGGAGAGCACCACCGTTGAAGGAAGATCACGCAGGTTCATAGCCACTGCCGGAGTCAGGCTGCTACCACTGTGCCACTCTCCATAATATCTCCACTGCCTGCTGAACCCCCAGTGCCCAGCCAGATACTGCAGGGTTTGGGTGACTGTAAACCCACTGTACCAGAGCCAAGCAGGGATCGTGTGGGGATCCAGGCAGGGCCATGCCCAAGAGGAAGCCATCACCTTCCCTCCTCTCTCCTCTTTGCTCCAGAGTCAATGGCTGAGGATTAGGGCTGTAAACAAGGGGATCAATGGTGCTGATGGGAACATTTCCTGGTAATAGCTTCGGCCTGTAAAACACTGGCAGGGGGAGGAAGGGGAGGCTCTGCTTTCTGTTAACCCTACCTGCAGCCATGCCCTGACTTCTTGGTAACAAGGGCTTGAACTTGGGCTTGAAGAGTCTGCACTGGGTGCCCCAGGCCAGGTGAGGTCTGAGTATTGCTTGGGTAGAGCCTCAAGAAGCGCAATGTCACTAGCTCAAGGGGGTGTCACAGCCCTGGGGATTTGAGTGACCAGATACAGACCAGGCTGCTGTGCCAGGCTTGGGCACGCACCCTGAGCAGAGCAGAGGTGGTGTGTAGCAGCATGCCAGACTGCTGGGCATGAATCAAGGTCAGTGTTTATCAGCAGTGGGATGCTGTACTGGTGATGCCAGGGAAGGCGAGCTGACCTTTGTGCCTGCAGGGCAGCTGGCCTGTACTGTGCAGATATGGCTGCAAAGAGGCAAGTGTCATCCCAAGGAGGAGCTGCCAGCACTGACAGGAGATATTACTGTCATTGTAGAGGGATGCTCAGCCCTGGTCCGTGGTATATTGGAAAGCAGAGACTGCTGCAGGTGGGTGGAATGGTAGGAACAGCTGTATCCTCTGCCTCCTAAGCAGGGCAGTGAGTGCCAACAGCCCTTCCTGGCCCAGACTTTGGATGGGTGAAGAGACTCTTCCTGCTTGTTGCAGGGCAGGGTGCCCAGACAGGTTTCCTTCGCCTTCCTTAGGTATCTCTCTCGGCACCTCCACCAGAGATCCAAGCCCTGCAATCTTCATTACCCTGGGAGGAACAAGTACCCCACCAGGCTGCAGACTCAGGCACCAGCCCTGCCCCAAACTCCACCCCCTGCCCATGTTGCAGATGCCCATCTTACTGTCATTGACCTTGCCACTCACCTCCACCCACAGGCTGCCCTGAGTGTGACAACCACAGCACAAGCCTGGCTATTCCATCACCCCTGCCTTGGCAGATCTCCTTGTCACTGGTGGTACCCCATTCACTATCCTACAGCCACACAGCCCCACCGCTGCATGCCACGTGCTGTCCCTACAGCCTGAACATGACAGCAGGTGCTGAGTGCCTGGCATTTGGGTGGGTGCTTGCATCCCTCAGTGGACACAGTCTGGCCACAGTGCCCTCCATCTTCTGTGATTATGACTAACAGGTAAATACCAGCTTATTTTTATCTGGTCCATTATGAGGCAGCTGTTACTTCCACTTGGAAGAGCAGATGTACCTCCATTTCCTGTCCTGCTGAGGACCAGTGTTAATGTCTCTGAAATTCACCTTTTTTGCTTCCCAGAACCACCATCCCCAGGGCCCAGCACTGGGGGATCACAGACTAATCCTCCTGAAATGAGCTGAGCTGTGATGGACTCAGTGCAGTGGCTCCTGAGACCACCACCTGTGGGCAGGGAGAGCCAGCTGCCTGCTCCAGGCTGGCAGGGTCTGTCTTCTGCTCCCAGCTCAGCCAGGCTGCCCAGAAACAATGGGAGAAGGAGGATGGGGAAGGTACTGGATTGGAGTGGGGATATGCCGCGGGGTTTGCTTGGTACTTCCTTGCTGTGGAGCTGGGGATGGGGAACTTGGAGTACAACGAAGGCAGAATACAACAGCATCAGTGTAACCTGTAGCCAGCAGCACAAGTAATGGGCAGCAGCAGAAATGCCCCTGCTGAGCACTGTCCTTGTAATTAGATCTGTTTCCAGTGGCTTTCCTGGCCGGCGCAGTCCGAGGCACCGTGGAGGGGCTGGCGTGGCAGCCGCAGCCATGCGCTGAGTGATGGTGTGTGTAATAGCAGGGCTGGCGGGTAATAGCAGCCCTGGAGTCCATCAATAACCCCGCTCCCTGATGGATGCTGCCCTCCCCTCTCCTGGCACAGACAGCCATAAGTCACAGCAGTGCTTGCTGCTCTCCCTACCGCGACGGCACCAGTAGCACTGGGGCTTTTGGCAAGACCAGGAGGTGGCTGTGCAGGTCATCCAAGCACCCTCACCTTCACTCCCACCTTCATGCTTCAGACAAGAGCAGATATGTTAATGTTCTATTAATAGTTTTACCTCTTTAAATTATTGATCTGAATTTACAGCCAGAGCTGCTGTCTTAACAACAGGCTTTCCTGGGAATGAGTCTGGGATCCTGCACAGGAGACTGGGGGCAGGGGAGACTTGACCAGGTTGGGAACACAGCAGAGGGCTGGACACTAGGTGCAGCATGGTGTGGGGCTCCCCAGGCACCCTGCTCACTTCTCACCTGAGCTCTTTCAGGATGATGGTCTCAATGCTTTCCTTTATGAATGGTGAATCCAGACCCTTCCTTCTTGACTGGCAGGTGCCGGCAGGCCCCGGGCAGCCAGTGGGGATGGCACCGCTATCTCGGCCACCCAGCCGCTGCCTGTGGGAGCATCTGCGCTCAAACTCATCCCTGTGAATTATTTAAAGCTTCCCGGGGTGCCGCGGGAAGATGATAACATTGTATCTGGGGATGGGTAGGCATCTAAGGATGCAAGGCAGCCGGCGGGGACCTTGCCCGTGTTTGGGGTTTGTGCCGTCCCCGGATGGGACTCTGTGCAGCCAGGTTGGTATTAGGACAAGGTTGACCCCTCCAGAGGGACCGCGAGGCAGGACCTGGTGGAGGAGATGTGACCTACACAGGAAAGGAATGTGTTGCCCCTCCTGTGAGCCTCCAAGGGTGCAGGAGGGCAGGTCACAAAGGCAGGCGAAGGTGATGGGGCCAGGCGAGGTGCCTGGGTGTGGAAGGTGGCACAAAGGCATGGTGGTGGGGAGGGCGGGTGGGAGTGCGCAGGTGGGGGAGCCCCGAGCCCTCTTGAGGCTGATTGCGGATCCGCCTGGCAGGGGATGCGGAACCTGCCGAAATAGCGGATTTAATTATCTCTGTGGAACAGCAGGAAACCAGTGTGCAGGGAGGGGGTGGTGGGTACACGGGGCTGAGGTGTCTCAGAGTGGGGGCAGCAAGGGTTTAATCTAGCAGGGCTGTGCCATGACAGCCATTACTACTTCTGTATCAAGTGTCCACCCCCTGCCTCTGCTGCAGGAGGGCATAACCCCATACTACAGAGCAGTACTCCCACTAAGGGTCCCCATGCGGTGCTGGGGCCCCCATCAGCTGAGCACCCCCCTTTAGCCCCTTCCCCAGCCCCAGCCCTGCTCAGTATGCTGCACACTCCCTCTGGGCACTGGGCAGGAACTCTTCATTTCACACATCGTTTCCTGCTGCCGCTGCAGAGCCACCCGCAGCCCCATCCCTGTCCCCCCCACCCACTGCCTGCCCCCTATCCCCATCCCCTCAGCATCATCCCCTCAGCTGGCCCAGGGTGCACAATGCTGTCCTTGTACCATTAGCACTGGCCACAACCATTAGACCCTCTCCCTTTGTCATCACCTTCTGCTCCCATATGTTCAACATTAATGCCTGGTACCAGGCTCCAACCCCTCTGCACTGCCCCCTTATCATTGCCTGCCATCCCTGTCCACTTGGCTCCTCCAATTCTCCCCTGCCTCTTTGGCCCCTTTCCTTGTTGTGGACACTCCCCACTGCCAGGCCAGCCAAACTACACCTGCCCACTCTGCTCTGAGCCTCATCCAGGCTGTTCTCCAGAGATACAGGCCCTGGCATCTCTGCCATCCTGCATACAAGCCATTCTTTGCTGCCCTGGTTGCTACCGCACAGAGGGGTACCTGGCCCCTGGCATCCCCAGGTCTGGAAGAGTTAACAGGCAGGGGCAGGAGGTGAGGGAGAGGCAGGAGCAACTAGAAGTGATCAATACCATGTGCTGGCACTGGAGCACAAATCGGAGCTCAGAACCATAAATCTCCCTCCCATCACAGGTGATGAGGATGAGAGGGAAGCTTATCTCCTGGCTGTGGCACTGCCAGCACTCCTCCTACACCTACCCAGCTGCCCACTGCCATGTGACTATGCGAAGGCACCTGGGAGCTGCAACCTCCCAAATGCCAGACACCCCATGGCCTCCACAGGGTTGGTGATGGGCCACTAGTGGAGAGGCTGGTGATGCCTAGGCACAAATATAGATGGGCTGCATCTGCGAGGATCACCTTTGTGGGAGTAGGCATACGGCTTCATCCAAGGGCTGGAGACCAGGGTGATGGGCTGGCTCTGGGCGAAACATTCTGTCTTGGCTGAAGTCATCCTGACTCTCTGACTGCTCTGCCAACTGCCTGGGATGAATCACCAGGGTGAGTGAGTCGCTGGTCAGCCCTCTTGGCCCTAGCCATTTTGGCAGCAGGGCTTGCAGCAGCATCCACTGCTCTTCCTCATCCACTCTGCAAAGAAACAGGACTGTTGCTGCTTGGCTTTCTGCAAGGGAAGAGTACTGTGGGGAGCAACCAAAGGCTTGGGAATGGACAGACATCACCAGGAGCTTGGCAGGGTCCCCAAGAGTGACTCCAGTGCTCTGCATGTCATTTTCCAAGCTCGATGCCAGCTGACCCCCATCTGAGCATCAAATGCTCCAGGCTTGGCCCATAGGCATGTGGCAAGCAGCCTGCTGCTGGTGTTTGGCCAGGATCAACTTAATATGTCCAACTTGAGGAAATCCAGCTCAGCCAGTTCTGGAAGCAAGTGTGCCTGGAGCAGCAGGCAGAGAGGCTGTGCTCACGACCTTGTCCCACGTCCCTGGCCATCCTCCAACTACCCCACTATGGCATTGTTCACTGGAGCCGAGGTGAGGCCAGGGCTGCTCTGGCTGCATTTCGCTCACTGCTGGCTTTGTGCCCACAGACTGTTACCCAGAGCAGAACATACCCCAGTTGAGCCAGCCAACATCCCTGAGCTGTGTGGGCAGTGCTGGGCAGTGCCCTGGCCAGGAGGGGACCATTCACTGGGTTCCACCTAGAAATAAGCAGGAGGTAGGTCTGGCTGCTAAGAGCTGTCAGCTGCTATTATCATGCACAAGAGCCTGGGCTGGCATGGGTCATGTGTCGCTAGACCAGCGTGGCATCAGCCGTGAACCAAGGTCCCAAAGTAGTCAGGGGTGGATACCAGGTCACTGTGCTTCCCTGGGATCTCCTAACCAAGACTGCTCAGGAGCAAAGGGCTGTAGAGCCAGCAGCTGAGCTGGGATTGGTTTATTGATCTGGCATCCATAGGGACGACAGCAGGCACAGGCTTGGACTTTGATCAGCCTCCTCAGATGAGGCAGACATTGAAGGCTGCTGTATGGGCAGAGATGGCCTCTCTCCCGGACAGTTTTGGGAAATCCAACTTTTTTCTGCTGGGCATGGCCTGGGCTGGGGGACCTGCTGCCCATAGGAAGTTTGGGCTGGGCTTGAGTGGCCAGAACTGGAATGCCCACCATTTTTGGTTGCACTGACCAGGAATGAAGCTGATCCCCATGGCAGGGGGTGCCATGAGGGTGGACAACCAGGCCCCCTCTCTGTGCTGTTAGCACCGGGACATTCAGCATCCTTTGGAGAAGCAATGGTGTGGGCTGCAGCTGCAACCCAAGGGATCATGGCCAGTGGCAAGGGGGAGTGGTGTGGGGCTGCATGGACTCTAGGCCTATGCTCAGCTCTGCTCTGAAGGTGGAAGGGCAGGAGAGGTGAAGGGAGCAGGGCAGATGTTAGTGCAGCTGCTAAGCAGGGGTGACAGGTGGGATAAACGAGCCCTGGCTCTCCAGGGGCCAGTAAATTGGAATCAATATGAAGCAGGAATAATTTATTTGTTTGATATAGCCTGTTAATTAACTTGTCTGATGTGTCTGATGTGGAGTTGCAGGAACCCCTTCACCTGCTCAGCAGGTACCTCTCCAGCAGGTCTGGGAGTGCCATAAGGGAGTCCCATCCCCACCAATGCAACATCAACAGTGGGGCAGGAGAGGATAGCACATGAGAACTCCTCACAACAGCCTGACTGCCTGCAACAGGGCATGAGGTGGCAAAAGGATCTGCATGGGGACACAGCATGGCTGAGTGTGCACAGCCTCTAGGCTCAGCATCCCCTCTCTGCCATGGGAAGCTGCGGGGAGTAGGGGCTTGGGGCTGCAGGTGCTGGTAGACCTCGTCTCCTGCACCTCCCTGGCTGCTACAGCATTGCTGTGAGCCACATGCCCACTCCACCACCCAATTTTGCCTCTAACAGAGGCCACCTCCACTAGCTGCCTCCACCTTCTCCCACATCTTTTCTGTTCCCAGAACAACTGATGCCTGTCCTGGAAGGGTGGCTGCCTGGGTGCTCATCCACATGTCACCCACACTCCCAGCACGTGTCCTTGGCCATGCGTTGCCTGTCTCCTGCTGGGCTTGCACATGTCCTTGACAGCTCCAGTGGGAAACATTGTGAGCACAGCTGGCTGGAGATGCGTCCCAAGGGGGTGACACCCTCACTGGGGTGCAGAGATATCCTCAGGCCCTGCCAGTGGGGTGCTCACCTGACCCTGCTCCACAGCCCTGCCCTGGCCCCCTGGCCCGAGGCAACACCATCACCTCTCTCTGTTTTTTTTTAAAAGAATAACATTTCTGCTAAATACTTTAATCAGATTAGTAGCAGTGTGTCTGCAGTGCTGTTAAATCAATGCTCCCCAACACATCTCGGCGGCTAGAAATCAATTACTGTTTAAGCCGTGCCTTGGTCCCTGGCCTGCGATCAATATGGGAGATGTATTACTTTCCCAGAGTCTTTCCCACTAAAAACCTTTCATTTGTATAACAGGAGCTCAGGCAAAGTACTGCTTCCCTCCCCTCCCACCTGCTCCCTGAGGACCAAGTAGCCCCATCCCTGTGCCTCATCCCAGCCACGCACTGGGACTAGCTGTGTTGGAGGATGCGTGCCGTCATGTTAGGACATGCCTTGCTCCGTGGGGAGATGTGCAAGACTAGGCCAGCACAAAGGGGTCACTCACACACTAAGGCGGCAGGTTAGAGACCCATGGGCAGAGATTTCTGGAGCCTACATGGCTGCCTGACTCCTGTTGCAGCGTGTCTGGGTACCATGCCTGCCCCAGCGCTTGCTGCCCTGGTTTCTGCCCATCACTGCAACCTCAGACCCAGGCATCCCACAAGGAGGGTACAACTAGTTCCCCTCATGCCCCTGCCCCAGAGCTTTGCCCCTGTGGAATGCTTCTCTTCCCACTGACCATTTTTTCCCCATTCTCTATCCTTGTCCCATAATTTGAAGAGTGAGCTTCATTATTCATGATAAGGATCTTTAATTAGCTGTGAATATTAATGACTTACTCTATAATTAATCATACTTTGCATGCTGGGAATGGGATAGCTCCCACCACTACCATGGCTAAGTGTGGGATGGGGAGACTTGCTCCAGCAGCAGGAGCAGTCCTGGACTCTCACCCCATCCTGGGTGAGATAGAGGCCCAGAGGGAGGTTGCATGGGGTGCTCAACTGAGATCCTGCATATTGGGCAGACACCAGCAGCCTGTCCTGCTGCCTTGAGGTTGGGATTCCCCACCTGCCCCATATGATAGCAGGGAGAAACTGACCCTCCATAAACACACTGGGAGCTTCCAGCTGTGGGTCCAGTCTCCCTCCTCCAGGCTGGGGCTGATGGGTGCTATGAGGCACAGCAGTTTGTTGCTCTTGGCCTGCTCCCTGCCCTTGGTCTTGTTTCAGTAGCAGGGGGCAACCTAGACTATACAGGGATCATATCCCTCTGCTCAGCTTCTAGGGGTGCCTGGCAAGGGATGAAAGTGGTTTTCAAGGCATCATGTCTTCTTCTGTCCTGCATGGTGGGCTGTGGTAGGTTCCATGCTGGGTCCTGCCCAGGGACAGGTGGGTCAGAGAACCCAATGCACAGAGTATGTCTGCTTTTGCTGAATCCCAGTCTCACCCCTACTGCTGAAGCAGACAGGCATCATCCTGCCCACAGCTCCCTGTGCTCTCTGCCCACCTGCAAGCATATCTCCTCTCAACTCCTGCTGGCAGGGAATCTGCATACCTCCAAATCCTGTCTGGTGACCCCAAACATGGCTCTCACATTCCCTGCATAGGGAAGAAATTGAGGCACTGGGGTTGGTAATGCAGGGAGA
Source organism: Eubucco bourcierii (assembly GCA_013396675.1). Classification (NCBI taxonomy): domain Eukaryota; kingdom Metazoa; phylum Chordata; class Aves; order Piciformes; family Ramphastidae; genus Eubucco; species Eubucco bourcierii. Next base: position 212,020 of record VWZE01021313.1, on the reverse strand, counting down.
GTCCCCACACTGGTGTCACACATCTGCCCCCATACTGGCACAACTGAGACATCCCAGGTGCCAGGTGGGAGTGACAGGACTGGGTGCCCCAGCTGCCCCATGCCCCCTGCCTGCCAGAGTCTCCCACCTGCCCATATCAAGCACTCCCTCGAGGGCACAGTTTGCTTAAACAGAGACAGATTTAACTATTTCCATTACAGCAAAATGATGAGGCCCATAAACTTTATGGCTTCATGCGTGCGAGAGCAGCTCTAATGGCCTTCACCATCTGGAGGAGATGGCTCTGTGGGGGACCTGCCGCCCGCCCGTCCATCCATGCACCAAGCCAGCACCTTCCCTGCACCACCACCAGCACATGAGGGTACCACAATGCTGCCAGCTCTCTGTGTGAGGACAGCTCTTTGTGACCCCGTTGTGACCGAGCCGTGGAGCAGATGAGCTAGACGTGGAGGTGACCTGGTTTACACTAGTGCTTGTGGGGTCCACAGCCCTATCTGTACCCACACTGCAGCAGGAAGACCATGCCTAGGTGCCTTGTCATTCCACCTTCTGCCCTGCTGCTCCACAGGGGTGCACCTCCAAATGCCATGGCCTCCAGCGTACTTCTGGCCATTTCTTTGCCAGTGCTGTGTTGTAGGACCGGTCCCTGGTGAGAGCAGGCAGGCTGGCAAGACCGTGTTGTGCACACCCCACTGTCTCTGCATAACCCCTGCCTGATGCCTACTGACTGCTGATTGTGGTGGGGACAGGGGGGTTGGGGAGGCACTAAGTGCTGATGTTGATTAGCCCCTACAAAGGGACTTTGGTGGCAGAGATGCTGCTGGGCTGGCAATCAAGGCAGGGTGCCGGTCCAGGCAGGGTGCTGTGGGCACGTGCTGAGCATATGAAACCATTGCTTCCATGCTGCTAACCCCCGAATATATCACTCCAATGGCAGTATTCCCACCGCACAAAATGCCCTCCATGATCATGGGCAAGATTTACCGTGGGGGAGCAGCAGCAGTGAGTGTGTGGCTGTGTGACCATAACTGGTCAGGGCAGGAGGGCTCTGAGGCTGCCAGCAACCGGCCCTGCACTTCGAGCAAGTACTGCTGGCACGGTGCTGCAGCAGAGGATTAGGTTTGGTGCAGGAGAGCCAAGCGAGATGCTTTGAAGTCTCATGAATATGAATCAGTGGCTTGAGGCAGGAGCGGAGGGTCTACAGCTAATCTCTCCCTTGCCATGGTGACAGGTGTGACAAACAGCATAGAGGCCAGAAGGGGAGGGCAGGGAGCAGGCAGGGGACAAGGGATGGTGCTACCCTGGTGACACTAAGGGCAGCCCTGTCAAAAGTGGGGCACATACTGCACTCGGGGCACTGCAGTGCACTCCAGGGAGCCTCCTCCACCCAGGTTCCTCATCCTGCTGCCCCAGCACGGTGCTGTGCCCATGGATGTTGTCCTCTCACTGGGCTGTGAGCTCCAAAGGTGATGTCCCAGCGACTGACAGTGCCTGACTGGCATGACACTGAAGGTATCCCAACTTGCCACCAGCAGCCAGGCAGGGAATGTGGTGCAATCAGGGCACGACCTCTCTGATTCAGCCTTGTAGGTAGAGAGCAGCCCCGAGGCTCAGCCCTGCTGGATGCTCGGAAGGGGTGCAGGCACAGCTGGAGCTGGGAGACTACATATGGGGAAGGTACCCACTCCCATCCCTGGCTCATTCCATCCCCAGTCCAGCCCTGTATAAGCTGTTAGAGTCTCTGCAGGGCCCACTCACACCCCATCGATCCAGTCCTGGTACCATCTGCTTGGCAGTACTATGACCCTGCCTACTGCACCCAGGCTCCATGGAGATGTCATGTTTGGGTCTGCGCCTCCTGTGACAGGCTGAAGCTCCTGGTGCTCTCCTAGGAGACAGTAACTAGAGCGGACACTCGCTCCTAGCAGGACGTGACTGGGGCTTGCAGGAGAGCCTCAGAGATCAATGTGGAGGTTGTTTTGATGCTCTCCTGGTAGCAGGATAGCAATGGCAGATGCATGCTCAGCCCAGGGGACTGTGCATGGACCAGCACTGGTTGGTAATGCACAGCGGGGCTCGGTGAAACTCTTTGGGTTTGTTTAAGCCACAGGACAGGCTGTCAGCTTCACAACCCTGTGAAGGCTACAGGCAGTGGCAAAGGAACTGCTGCATGCTCAGAGGGGTGCCTGGAGCTGCGCGCTCTCTCTCTCAGCACCCATGGCCAAGGATCCTGTGCCTCTGGGCTGGGGCAGAGCAATGAGAGGGGAATGCCAACCCAGACTGGAGTACTTGCTGGAGGACAGGGGTAGGAAAGTGAAGGCTAGAGCAACTTCATGCCAGGAAGACAGACAAATGCAGAGCAGATGTTTAATTATCAGCACAATGTTCTCGGATCCCTAGAAATCTCTGCATCCAAATGTAGACATTTTACGAGAGCATACGCTTCTGCTGAGAGCTGGAGCTCTAATGCTGTGCCCACAAACTGGTCACTCCACCTTCCCATGGACCATGTATCATCAGGTGTGGTGTGGTTTGTCTCTGCTGTGGATGGAACACCCACGGAGTTGAAGCTGGGCTGAGGACAGTCATCAGGAACTGTGTGCAGCTTTTGAAGATTAAGATCTGCTGCAGACTTGCAGACCCAGAGGCACAGACCTCCATCCCTCTGATTGCATCCTGCTTCACAGGACACGCTGGGATGTAGTGGCCAGCCCCAGTGCCCAGTTAGGAACCTTGCCAAACACAGCATCAGGCAGGGCTAGAAACTGCCTCCTCCTTACATCACATCTCACAACTCATCCCTGCTGGCACAGGAAAATTGTAGACATTTCTTAAAGCCCTTTGAGACCTTGAGGTCTCAGTTTTATACTGTAAGAATTGTTTGGTGCAGATGTGTGTGTCATCCCTGTGGACAGGCTGTCTCTCCCATATCTCACATCCTTCCCATGGCCTTGGCTGTTCTCTGGCATGCCTAGGGCAGATGAAGGACTCTGCCATTGGTAGAGCAGGAGCTAGAGAAGACACAGGCAAGGCACAGGACTCTGAGTTGGCGCAAGCTTTATGCACCACCTTCTCCTTGACTGCTGGAGGAGTTGGAAAGGCTGTGTGCCCTGCCATGGGCCATATGTCACTGTGAATCCCTTAAGACAGGGATGTGTTGTTGGCCCTTTGAGACACATCAGCTGCAGTCAGACATAGGGCTTGTCTCCAGAACAGAGACTAGTTCTCTGTCTGTGGCAGCATCATCCAGGAAAGCACTGGGTGAGGGTAGCCCCAGTTTCCCTGCCTGTGCTTGTGGACCTGTGTGTGCCAAATAAAGGAGTCAGGAAGAAGTGAGTCCAGGCTAGTCCTCACTCATGGGCAGGAGTGAGGGTCAGAGGCAGCAAGCATCAAAGACCTCACTCTGGTAGTGCCATGTGAGACATCTGCAGCCTAGGGGATCCCCCCATGCCAGAGCTATGCTGTAGGAATGAGCCTGGCACAGGGCACACTGGGCTTCCCAGAATACACGCTGCAGTTCTGCAGAGCTGCTGGGGAGATGCCCACACTGAGGGAGGGATTTCCAATACCACATCAGAGATGTCGGCAGTCTCTCCACAACGTGGTCTTCTTATCCCAGCAGCTCTGCCTTCCCTGCTCTGCACTTCCCTAAGGCTGTAAACATTTTGGATTCCCTGCCTTGCCTGCTCAGGCACCTTGCAGATTCAAGGCATGTTGCTGTCTTAAAACCTATCAGGTTTCCTGTCACCTCCCAGGGCCCATGAATCTGTGGGCTGATGGTGGAGCTGGCACTGAGTGACCCTGCAGGGAAATGGCTCTGCACACCCCTCACACCACCTCCAGTTCCTCAGCCCGGGGTTTATAATTGCCCCGGGTTCACAGGAAAATAGTTGTTCTTCCCTGGCTCAGACAGATTGCCCAGGGACATCCCGGGCATTGGGTACCATCTCCAGCTGTAGCTGGTGCTATGCCCTGGCTGCCAGGTCTGCCAGATGGGCATGCAAAGGGCCTATCATCCTACCAGCCAGCATTTTGAGGCTGGGATATTTTTATTGCCATTGTCGTGCCACTTAGACAGGTCAACTGTATCCCTGTCCTGGCAGAGGAGGGAATCAGCAATGCCAAGTGTGCCAGAGTCCTGCAGGGCAGTGGTGAACATGAGCTACACACACAGCTGACAGCCCCAAACTCTCTTAAATCTTCCTTGCACGGACCATGGTTCACCTAAGTAGATTTGATTTGTCAAATATTAAAATTAATTTAGGATTGAGTGGTGGCCTGTGTGCATGCCCTGCTCTCCTGCCTTTCCCTGCGCCGCCACCTCTGCTCCTGTCCCATGCATCATCCCCAGCCCCACATTCTCGCCCCAGCCAGGGTGCCCAGAGCAGGATAAATCATCCTGCTGCCGCGCTCAAAGACGAGCCGATTGCTTGCTCGGCGGCAGTGGATCACAGGGGAAATCACACGGCGTGCCGCCCGCTCCGTGCTGGGGGCGGGGCAGACACCACGCTTAGGCAGAGATTTATTTATTTGATTTTAGTGGGTTGAGGTGGGTTGTTTTTTTTTTTTTTTCATCTCTCAAACGCCCACCAGGGAATTGCAGCCCCTGGAATATTAATGCCACGCAGGACGCCGGCTCGTTAAAATGTCACCTGGCTGTAATTTCTCCTGTGCTCATTATTCCCCGGGGGCGGGGGTGGGGGGTGGAGGGGTGAGCTCCCGTCGCCGTCTGCCTGTGGTCCCGTCGTGCGGGGCTGCCCTGCCCGTCCCCTTTGCCGCAGCACGACCGCTGCTCCATCACATTGCCAAAAAATTTTCCTGGCCCTCTTCCATCACCGCAGCGGTGGGCTGCACTGCCGCCGGCATCTCCTGCTGAGCCAAGCCCCAGAGACTGGTGATGGGAGAGCCCTGTGCCGCTGGCCAGCACCAGCGTGGTGCAAACGTAACCTGATCAGTGTGAGGGAAGGGGGATGCTGATGTGGGGGGTGTGTGTATGGGACAGTCAGAGGGTCGTCTAGCAGGCAATGCCAATGTGCACTGGGGGCAGGGTGGCACAGGGAACAGCTGCCTTAAGGAAACTTTGGCTCAGTTCCTGCAAATTAATGTTTTTTTCCCAAACAGTTTCCCGGCGCTAAGCGCGACGCGGGGAGCAATTATCTTTAGTGTCGATGTTATTACCATAAAAATTGCATTGAGGACTTTTCTCCTCCGATTAGAAAGTTAACGATCATCACTGCCTTCATTGTTCCCCGCACCGTGCTCGCTCTAATAAAGAGTCTGTGCACTTTACTTTTCACTTAGCATGAAAATTACCCAGCTGCTGCTGTGCGCGGCTGTGCAGCCCCCGCGCTCACCTCCCTGTGACAGGGCCCTGGCAGGTACTGGTGGGAGCAACCACTGGCGTACTGGGGACAAATGAGTGACCTTCGGGCTTCCCTGTGCAGTGGGAGACAAGGGTCAGCTCAGGGTGGGAGATGACATTGTTGATGTTGTCCACCCCACATATAAGGCACAGCAGTACCCGAGGGATGCTTTTCTATGTGCCTTCCTCCAGGGATGTGCTGCCAGTGGACCCTGCCCATACCCATCGACTGGGCATTTCCAGCCCCCGGAAACCCAAATCCATGGGTGATCACCTCTACCCCCTTTGCAAGGACTTAGAGCAGTTGGGATGTGTCCAACCTTGCTGTGGCAGCTGCACACCTGATGTGAGCCTCTGCCACAGCTCTTTGTCCGTGGATGAGCTGAAGTCCCCTCCTGGACACTCATGTTACTTCTTGTGGGCAGGGAGTGGGGGGGGTGTGAGCCCTGCTGCTGCCAGCTGCTTGCCTGTCCTGGCACACCTGCAACACAACATCACTGCTCACAATGAGCCGGTGCTGTGCCTTTTTATGGACATCCAGACTTTGTCACTCACCCTTAGTACTGTGATTTTCACAGGGAATATTTGTATCATTTTGCTCAATACCAGCATAGCTCTTTAAATTCTCCAAGTGCTGTAAAAATCTTAGCTAATCTTCAGAGAGCTGGTTTTTCTTTTTTTTTTTTTTTTTTTCTGAAGCTCTTCATTACTCCCTAATTGTTCAAACTTCTCTTCTTTTCCTTCTGATTAAAAGCAGATTTTAAAAGTGCAGTTCAGTTTCTCAGCTATTTTCAAGTCAAATGGATTCCATCCCCCTCTCCATGTATTAATAACCTGTTCTCGTGCATCCCCCAGTGAGCCAGTAAAAGCCCTTCTGAGCAGAGACAAGGTGACAGCAGTGCTCCGAAGGGAGCGATTGGAAGGGGTTACAGCTTGGAGGGAGAGAGATCCATCCATCCAGCTATCTATCATCCACTCTGCTATCATCCATCTACCAGAGAAATAACATTTGCAATTCCACTTTAGCTCTTCCTAATAATTATTTTTTTTTTCCACCTTCCCAACCAGCAAGCAGCAGGAGACATAGGAGTTTGGGGTCCAGGGCTCCCAAACCTGCCTGTGAGGAGGGGTGTAGAAGGGGTTTAGTGGCATGGAGTGAGGAGGCTGTTGTGTCTGACTGAGGCTGTTATGGCGTGGCTGCACTGATGGGGAACTGGATGACAGAAAAGCAGAACTCGGCACTGATCCTCAGCACATCCTGCAGCAGAAAGAAACGTGCTGGGCTGGAGAAACATTTTTCTGAGAAGAATGCAGGATGCAGGGGTTCTAAGGGTGAAAACCAAATGCTGTGTTGCCACAGGCTCTGCCCCTGCCCAGCAGGGTGAGGTTGGTGCCAGTCCTGGTGGCAGCACCCAAGGGTGCAATGTACATCATGGTCCCTGTGACTGGCACCAAGGGGTGGCAGTAATGCAGACTCTCCTGCAGAGCCCGAGCCCTGAGTCTGGCTGGTCTGAAGCAGGAGACAGGACAGAGATGGATTGCAATGCTTACACATCTTCGCAGGAAGGAAATGCCAGGTCCTGCAGGGCTTCATCAGCTGTTGGAGACGGCAGGCAGGGCAGAACTGTGGCCATGCCAAGGAGTGGGTGCCCATTTCCAGTGACTGATGCAAAGGGGAGGAGGGAGAATCCCGGGTGCCACTGCCCAAACTGAGTGCTTTTTCCCTCTCTTTGACACCTTGCCTCCTCTTAGTTACCACCATGCAACCTGCCTGGGGCAGGAACAATAGGCGTGTAAAATACTTGTACTCATCTGGAGGTGCCCGAAGGAGGGTCCAGCGGGTTAGTTGTTGTAGATAATAGTCCTGCTTTCCAGCGGGCTTCAGACCTGTACCCAGGTTAGTTTGCACCATCTTTAAGCCACTTGTTGTTCTTAGACCATCTTAGACCTGCCACTGCCAGTGATGACAAAAATTTTAGAGCTTTTGAGACACCTCTGTAGTCACCAGCATTCCTCAGATTCATGCTAATATACTTTGCAGTTCTGACCTTCGCTGTCTGTCCTCCTGGATGGGCACTCAACAACTCTAGACCTCCAGCTACATCCATGGCAAGTCCAAGATGTCCCCTGTTGCATGCTGGTGAGCTCTCATTCTCTTCAAAGACCTCATCCCCTGCCATGGGTCAGGCCACTCATCACACTTCCTATGGAGCAGTGTGGGGCAACGACAGGGAGGTGATAGGGCTGGGAAATGGGAGAGGCAGAAGAGGTATCAGGGCCTGGCACCAGTATCTGGAAGAGGCTACAGGCAAGGTCCCACATAACAGGCTTAAATTTTCAGGAGAGGTTGGCAGGTTCAGGTCTGTGGTCATGCCATGGTTGGAGAGATATTGGTAGCCCAGGCACCTGGAGAGTCACTATGTGCTGGGGTGCCAATGTACCCTTAGCTGGACTGTCCCGGCAGATGGCAGCAGGGATGCATTGCAGGATGGCAGAGTATGGGGACCTGCCTTGCACCCCGACCTTGGAATAATCTTCAGTAGGATTAAGAGCTTAAACATATCCATGTAATTGCCAGGCTCCTGCTGAGCTGGAGAGAGTATGAGTGCCAGCAGCATGGGGAGGCAGTGCACAGGCATGCCCTGCTCCCTTTTGCTGCCTGCTGATGTCTTCTGCTGCTACTGCCATCACTATGGGCACCACTGGCAACCACCACCCTGAGCATGGATGGCTGGGTGCAAGTAAGAAGAGAGGGTGTTTGACATGGACAAGAATGGTACCTTGGCACCACAAGGGAATGGGCCCTGTAGTGGACTCCAAAGGAGGATGCCAAGCTTGCAGAACGTCAGCTGTGCTGCCCACACCTCCTCATTGTGACCTTAAGCCTTGCGAGTGCCTCTCTGGGTACCCTTTCAGCACCCCTCCGGCACCTACCAGCTCTGCACCCAGGGAAGGACACATGGAGAAGGAGGGTTTTTTAGGATGTTGGGGGCTATGTCCTGCCCAATTGAGCCTGCCTGGACAGATGATCTGAAAGTATTTGTTTCCTTGCATGAGAGGAGCAGGGCACAGGGGTGGCGGTGTCAGGTTTTGTAGGGTGCGCAGCTATCAGAGGACATTCAGGTTTAGCAGAGGTGCCAGAGTGTCCTGGCGGGTGCCTGGCTCCTGGAGGAGCACCCCGGCACTAGGCTAGAGACACCTAGAAAGCCAGCATGGTCTCTGACCAGCTGTCTCAAGGGAGTTCAGCACCCTGATCCCAGTTGTCCGGATGGTATGGGGCTTGGCTCGAAGCGGGGAGCTGACATCCCAGCCCCCTCCCTGTCTGCTTAATGGTCCCTGACATTTAAATGAGATTTAGTGCTCAGCCTGATGCTGAATATTCATGAGCCCACGCGGCCCTGACAGCCCGGCTGGGGCTGCTCTCATGATTAATAATTTGTTTTTTCCTTTACTGTAAACCTCACCTGCACTTGCTGCTTGCTCTGGCACCACCAGCCCCACTGCTGCCCTCAAACACACATGCCCTTGCCCAGTGGGTCCTTCACCTCCCTGACCGCTTTGGAGCACCCACTGTAAAACTGGGCAGCCCACTGGGACCCTGCCAGGGTATGAGCAGTGTCTGCCAAGCACCTCTTCACGTTTCCAAGTGGGCCAAGACCTGTGCACAGAGAGCAAGCATTCTGCCCTGCTCCAGATGAGGAGGCAACCCAGCCTCTGTGGAGGAGCCCCAGGATCCCACACAGGCCACCCCAGTGAGGACTCTGCAACCCACAGCAGTGCTACCTGCCTCCCTGTGCCCCAAGTGAATGGTAGCACATGCCAGTGGTGGTGGGTCCTGGAGCAATTCCAGTTGTCCCCACATAGAAACATCCTGGAGAGAAGCTACCAAATCCTTCAGCTGCTTGTGTGCCAGGTTTCCATCTCTGCTGGCACTGTCCCAGGGGCTGTCAAGGCTACAAAACTCTCTCAGGTGGGCAGGTCGTGCCCATGAGGGCATAACATGGGACCTGCTTTAGGTGCTTTTTGTGTGGTTTGTAGCTGGTGCATATTTTCTCACTGCAAACCCAGGGTAGCAGTGTCCAGCCCTGCCTCTGACACTACCCTTCCTTGTATCCATCCCCAATGTCGCAGCTCCCAGGGCTTTTGCTTCCTGTCTTGCTGCCTGCTGGCTGGGGTGTGGAGGTGTGTGCAGCAGCATGGCCAAGCAGGACCAGCTCCAGGAGGTCCCACGGGACCTGGAGGGAGCCAGGGGCCAGGTTGCTACTTCCCTTCCTGCTTGGCATCTCAGCTCTGACAGCTCTGTGCAAATTGCATAAATATTCATGGCGAATCGAAAGAAATGTGATTGTCCCAGCTGATTACCCATGCCCATCCTGAAGGCTGTAGCTGCTCCCCAGGTACCACTGGCCGAGTGCCCACCTCGTAGTTAGAGGTGGCAGGGGCCCTTGCTCCCCACCTGTAGCGTGGCACCAGGCACAAAGCTGCTGGACCCCACACAGGGCTGGAACAAGGGCAGTGGGATGGGAACATGCTTGTTCTCAGCCCTTTTGCAAGATGAAGTCAACAATGAGGCTTTACCAGGGAAGGTCCCAAGGTTTTTTGAGGATGTCCCACCAGCCTTGCCATCACACCTGTCCTGAGGGTAGCCATGGCATGCCCACTCACCACCAATGTGTCACACTCACTCTGGTGATCCTGGCATGTTCAGCATTGCCTTGTCTCCCCGGTGCTTTGAGCAGACGTGGGCAGGGAGTGGGACAGAAAGGAACCCTGAGAGGCAGACCAGCTGGGATCCCCCTGTGCTGCAGAGATTAATCCCCTGCAGACCTGAGCAAGGTGCTGGGCTAATAGCCTGATTTATTCCTTCCAGGCTCTCTGGAGCACGCGAGGTTCCCCACTGTGTCCTGAACGACCTCATGCATAATACCATGCACAATCCTATTAACGCCGCCCCGCCACGCGCTCTCTGCTTAGCGCCGCCACTCGCCAATGCAATTTGCCCATGATATATGGGAAAAATAATTGAACTATATTTGAAAATATATTGAGAATTACGTCTCACACACAGCGGGATTTATAGGGGTCATATTTCACAAAACCACAGCCCTGCGCACCAAGGAGCCCGGTGTTCCCAGGGAGACACCCATACCGGGGAGACACCCATGGTCATGGAGCATGGGAGCATGCCCAGCACAGCAAATGAGATGAACGGGTCCAAACACTCTTGTGGGGATCAGTGTGCATCCATGGGAGTCAGTGTAGGGCACAAGGGGGTCTGTGCCCTGGGAGTGAGCTGGGGGTACCATGAGAGTGGGTGGTGATTACAGAAGCTCACGTGACAGCTGCAGCCATGGGTGTAGCCATGTGGGCATAGCTGCTGGCAGACAGAGCCAGGCTGAGCTTAATCCACTCCTGATGGGAGAGAGAAAAAGCACCTGGCATCATGCTGCCTGCTCAGCTGCACCACTCAGCTCACCACGCCAGGTGCCCAGTTAGTGAGATTCTGGCACTCCCTGGCCTGCCATGGGGTGTCTTCTTGAGGGGCTGGTGTCTGTCTGCCCAAGCCAGCTCCTATGCTGAAGGAGGAAGAGAAGGGACTGAGGGCTCAGTGCAGAGCTTTGAGACCTGCAACTCTCTAGAGTCCTATCTCTAGTCCCTTTGGCCCTGGTGCTGCCTTTCTTGTCGGGTGGGATTTCCATGCCTGGTTATGGATGTCTGATGTGGTGACAGTGGCTTGGTGCCCAGGAGACACATGCCTTCTCTCCTCATCACCACCTGTCTCCCACAGAATACCTCTGGTCTTTCCTACATGCCCCGAGTGCACCTTCCCCATATCCCCTCCCCCCCCACACGCCCACGTTGCCATGCTGGGCACGTCCTCAATACCATGGGTGCTGCTGGCACAGGTGCCGCAGGGAACATTAATCTTTAATTTCCTGTCAAAGCCTCTTGCCAGAGAAAGCAGAACCTGGCACGAGGGTGCAGCAGATGCCTGCTGTGACTGTGTGGGGAGGGCAGGTTGCCCTGGGGTGTGGGGGGCTCGGCTGGGGCACCCAGCCTTCCTCTACGTTCCACAGCTGTGAAGACCCATGCCCAAGGTGGGCGGGATAGCAATGGCAGCATATGTGTGCCCACCCACAGGGAGGAAGAGGATAAATACAGCAATGCTGTCCAGATGGATAAGGTTCCCTAGGACCACCAACTGCCCTGGCTGTGCAAGGAGCTGACCCTGGGGGAAGCCCATCCTCTCCCTGACCCTGGCTGCCCCTGCAAAGGGACAATGCAAGGATGTCACATCCTTCTGAGCAGCTCCCCGGGCTGGAGGGCCAGTAAGCCTTCATCCCTGTGCCCAATGAAGGCTCTCAGGGCATCACTGGCTGGAGGAAACTCCCAGCGTGCCCTGGGAAAAGAGAACTATAAATAGCTGCCCAGCACAGGGCAGAAAGATACTGTTTGGGAAGCTGCTTTGTGATCAGGACAAAGAAGAGGCGTCTTTGCACTTGTTCTTCATTAGCTGTCTTCCTCTGGCTGGCCGGGCCAGGATGCGCTTGCATCGAACGACAGCAGGATGTAGCTGCCAGTGTCAAGGACACGAACAATAAGGGCTTTAAATAGCAGTGCTGCCTTTGAAACCCGCTTGCCTGCACCACAGACAGAGCCTGTGAAAATCGTGTGATGCAAGAAGCCAAGGGGCATGGGAGCAAGGGTGTCCTCACCACCAGGAAAGGTCCTCCCAGTGGCACAGCTGCTGCCCATGGGCAGGCAATGTTGTGGCCAAGACAGGTGAACTTCTGCCTGGGAGTGGTTTGGGATAACCAGGGCAGATCCATCTGGGCCTCTCCAGCAGCATCCAGAGTGTCAGAGTTCAAAGATCCCCCTGTGCTGTCCTCTGAAGCTCTGGGTGCAGTTATTTAGCAGCACCTCCCCACACTGCCAGAAAGATGCCCTTTGTTTGCCTTTTGCTTTCCTTTCCTTCTGGCTCCAGGGCTCTCATCTCTTCCAGGTGATGAAAGACCCCACAGGGGCCGCCAGTGGCGTCCCTTACCATGCTGAATGCAGAGGCACCTCTTTGCCTCCACCAGGATAAGCCAAACAGCTGAGGGGCGTCCAGCAGTGTTTGTGCGGATTTGGTGGTATGTGAGATGGAGAAAGAAGGTGCTGCGCTGTCACAGGGAGCCCAGGTGCATGCTGTGCTGGTACGGGACGGCCCCGGCTTTGGGCTGGACACGGGGCTGAGTACCCAGGAGCTGTATGTGAGGCTGATGACGAGATTGTAGCTGGCGAGCCACGTGTGGGCACNGGGGGCGGCTGTGCGAATTAGCAGGCCCTTAAATCAACACAGCACTTCAGACAGGAAGGAAATAGGCTTTGCCGACGGCAGGAGCGGCACTTGCTTTGTGCACATTACAGAACATCAGGAAAATGTCAAATTTACATAAAAATGATACAAACTCATTGGAAGAAACATGCATCCAATTATCAGCCCCAGCGCTGGCACGGCTCCGCAGCCAGAGGCTGGCCGGCCAGCTCCCTGCAAGGGATCCAGCCCCAGGGTACGCATTTCATCTCTGGGTGTTTAACATCAAAGCGGCAAACGGCCTGGGCTCCGCTGGCCGCCCTGCTTGCTCGCCCGCCCACTCCCTCCCGCAGGCTGCCCGACCACACCGCTGCCACACGACCGGGACACGCCAAGTGCAACCTGGGGGTTGGCACTGCGTGACCTCAGCTGGGTGCGCGTTTGGTCCTGCTTCTGCGAGGATAGGCTGGGGAAGGGGTTGTGTGGCTGCAGCACTTCCCTATGGCAGTGGCGTAGGGGGAAGGTGAGGGCACCGCTGAGCAGCCCAGAACAGAGGTGGAGAACTTGCTCCTGCAAAACTGCTCAGAGATTCTGCCAGCTTTGTGTTGAGATCCTGTTCCTGGCTCTGTGCCAGGCTGTCCTGATGGCCCCTTCCCTTGTTCCTGCACCAACCTTTCTCAGAGAGCAACCACCAGTTTCCCCAGTACATTTGACGTGGACTTGCTACTGTGGTCCCACAGCTAGGTAGTGTGGCCTGGGCATGAAACCTGCATTTACCCTAGTGGGGGCACACAGGGGAACAGGTGTTGAATGTGGGGACAAGTGCAGGAGTGTCCCAGTAGGTGCCCTCCAGTTGTGCCCGTTCCCTGCCTGTGCTGGCATCTCACACCACTTCCCAGGATTGATGTGCTATCCTGCAGCCCCTTCCCGGCACACTGAATGCTACGTTTCTATCCATGCTGCCTGCCAGGATTGATGTCTCACTGAGTGTAGGCAGCGGCCATAATTTACGCCTAGAAGCTGGGCTCCTGGCTCGTTACTCACTGGGCACCCATGACTTACGAATCTGCCTTATACTGGGACACCTCAACAGGAAGGAATCAGACCAAGGAGGAACACAGATAAATATAGGGCACAAAACACTCTCTCCAAGCATCTCATGAGCTGGCAATGCTGTGCACCTCTGTGCCTCCATCTGTGGCAGTGAGGTGGGAGGTAAGAACACACAGCCCGTGAGGAGAGGTGCTGGGACCCTTGCCAGGGGTGGAGGGTGGCACTGCAGCTGGGATTCCCCCCACTGCACCCACCAGCTGGTGCCCAGGCTGCAGTGCGGGGGAGGCTGACGAGCCGTTAATTACAGGTGCTGCTTGGCTGGTGCAGCGTCTCTGCTGCTCGGCTGGCAGAGCCGTGCGGCGGGTGACACACTCCATGATAAATTGATATCCCGTTTAGCATCAATTTTCCCTTCTCTGGTGGCAGACAGCTGTGCTAATGGGATGGGACAAGTGAAAATGAAATAACAGGCCCTGAGCACACTGGCACGTGCCGCACCATCGGCCCTCCTGCATGGCTGTCACTCGCCGAGAGACAGGCAAGACCCCACACACCCTGGGGTGAGGGAGATGTGAGGCCACCAGGCTGCAGGTAAGGCTACCATCATCCTCCTGGAAGGGTATTCAGTGCTGGTTGCAGGTGGTTTGCTGGGTTGCTGTTATGTGTCCAGGGCAGGTTTGTGACTCACAGTGTGCCAGTGCCTGGTGCCACCACCAAGCTTGGTGCTTGCAGAGCACAGGATGTCTGGGAGAAGCTGCTCTTTGTTCTTCAAGTCAGGCGTTGGGAAGGGCTGGTTGCAGGATTCCCAGCTCTTGGTGGTCAGCATGGAGCTGTCTAGTGTCTGTGTACATGTAGTGTTTACAATGCACTTAGAGCATGGTGCCTCGGCACATTTCTTACTTATAGCACAGCACAAAACAAGGAGCCACAGAAGCATTTGGTTGGCATTTGGTTGGCATTTGGTTGGCATTTGGTTCAGTGCCTGTGCTGTGTTGGGTATTTGCAACACACACAATGCCCAAGCCAGTGTATGCAGTATCCCCAGTGCCTATGCCAGGTTTCGTATATACAATAGCCTGTGGTGCTCTGTACTCGCACTTGCACAGCTCTTTTCAGTGCGCCCAGCACCAGCCACACACACTCATAATCAGGAGTGTATTTGTCAAATTGGTGCCTGCAGTGTGTTTGTGGTCGTGGCGTGTGTAGTGCTCGATGCCCATGGTTTGCTTGATAATTGCAGTGTGCTCAGCACTTAATACCTGTGGCATCGTTGTTTGCACAGCGCTTGCACTCAAGTGCTGGCAGTGCTTGGAACTCGATGTGGGCTCAGGGTGTGGGACCCACTGCAGTAACTCTTTGCAAGTGCCATCAACACTTGTTGTCAACTGTGGTTTTGTGTGTCAAGGACTCGGCAATCCCTGCAGGCAGCACTTCAGGTCCAAGGTGTGTCCAATGCCCATTTGGTTTGGCAATTGCAGTGTAACCAGTGCTTGCATTGGCCTGCACTGGCCTACTCTCTGCCGTGTGCTCAGCATTTTGGTTCCTGTGGTACAATCAATGCTCACAGCAGGGTTCTGGCACTGTGGTCAGTGCTCAGTGCCAGTGCCACGGGCAGTGCTTACTGTGAGTGCCCACAGCATGCTCCTGCTGCCCACACACCCCCTGTTCACTCCCACAGAAGTGGGTGCTTGCTCCTTGCCCCACAACCAGCCTCCAGTACCTCATGCTCTGCTTGTTTACTGTGTGTTTTGTGATTGCAACCCATGGTGTGGTTGGTACAAGCTTCCCGATGCTTTTGCTATTTACAGAGCCTGATGTACAGTGTTAGTGGTGTTTCTGCTATTTAGCCTGTGCTCAGTGCCAGATGCCAGCTCACTTTGGAGTGGCAGCATGCTCCATGCACATAGCTAGCACCAGCTCTGCATTAGCAGTGCCATCAGCCTGTACTTCACCTGCCAAGGCTCACCCTGCAAGTTGCCCAGTCCTCACAGCCACCATGCATCCAGTATTCACAGTGCAGTTTTCCATAACCATTGGTGCCCTCAAGGCTTGACATCAGTCACCTTTTTGCTGATGCTCAGTGCCTGAAGGTGTCTGGTTTACGATGGTCGAGCTCACATTTGGGGTTGATGCTTTCAGAGTTCTCAATGGTTGTATGCTTTCTCTACTTGCAGTGTGCTCAGAATGAAGGTGTTAGACATTGGCAGTGTGCTCCACACTTGGTTCCAGCAGTGTGCCCAAGGTTTGCAGCACATAGGGCATTAAGGGTGCCTGGTTCTGTAGTGCCTGGCATGGCACATATGGTGTGTTTGTTGTTAGTCATGTGCTTTGCAGCAGGCGGTACCAGCCATGCCATCAATGCCTGTGGCCCATGCTGGGGTTGATTAATGCAACGTGCTCAGTAGCCAGCTGCCTGTTGTGCCTTTGGTGTGCTCACCCCACAGCTCACTGCTGGGTTGGATTTCAGTCCCAGGAGCTGGGCTGTGGAGTTCGTATTAGGGTTGCAGGCAGCCTCTTACAGATTCTCACTCTCCTCTCTAGACCTGGTCTGGCCACTGAAGGGCAGGGGCAGTGCTAGATCTGGCTCCCAGCCCTTTAGATCAGCATCCTGGGGAGGGCAGTCAGGGTCCCCCCACCATGCATGATATCGGGGGTGGGGGGGGTGGGGGGTGGGGGTGGGCTGTGGCATTAAGGTTGAAGTTTTAATCACACAGATGTCAGGAAATGGGGAATGATGGTTCCCATGGCAACACTAACTCTGCCCCTTGCCCGCGGCATGCCGGCTGTGCATGCAAGGGGCTGTCATGGGCACCATGTAGCTGAGATACAGCTGCTTGGGGACCCATAACTTCCATTCTCCTGACTTGGGTGCATTTAAAACCTCAGCCCTATTGCTGTGCTGAGGCAGCTCTGCTGGCGGTTTATGGCTCTGTTGTTTTTAGGAAAGGCAAGTGGGAGGCAGTGGGTGAAGTGCTGCAAATGGGGCAGGAGGAACAGGACAGGGCCAGGAGCAGCCACAGGGCATTGCCCAGGCACCAGGTGCCTGTGGCTGCAGGGAATGGGGCAGGACAGGGCCTGCGGGCACAACCAAGTGCAAGGAAGCAGCTGAGCGATGTCTCTTGGAGCATGAAGAGTGGATCCACACGCTCCACTGGCTGGGCATGCTCTCATCCAACTCTTCATGTGTCCCTGGGCCAGGGCTGAGATAGAGGAGCTGTAATTGATTGATAGATAGATAGATAGATAGATAGATAGATAGATAGATAGATAGATAGATAGATAGATAGATAGATGCCAGCCTGGCTGCCCAGTGCAGGTGTTGATAGTGTGTCAGTATTACCAGTGCCCTGCACTGGGGTTGCTCACAGACTGTACCTCTCCAGAGGTGCCAGAGAGACAGGTGGTAGGCTTCTTGCCACTGCTGTGTCAGGCCCAGCCCTGCAGCATCCATCAGCCTTCTGCTTCCATGCCAGTACACGATGGGGCCTGATCTCTGGTGCAAACTCAGAGCTGTTTGGGCTGAGCTGGGGCTTTCATCCTTCCTGCATGCCACAGCAAAGCTGCACCCATCTACATCCTGCCCCTCTGGTGTGGCACAACTCTGAGCATGACACCTTGGCTATGAGATGCCCTCCCAGATGTGCCAGGCGTGCCCATACAACTCTGTTCCACAGCACCCCTACTGGCACGTGTGGCTGTGCATGTCAGCCTTGACGAGCATGCAGGGAGGCTATTTCTGTTAAAGCAGGACAGGGACACACATCCAGTTCTTTAGGGTTGTACATGGTGGTCAGGGTTCACCCCAGCAAGGATCTCAGTGCCCCAGGGGCCTCACACTGCTGGAAGGAGAGTAAATCTCCAGCCTCATTCCACTTCATCCATCTGAGCATCCCATGCCCGTGAGTTAGAAACCAATGGGAGATTGCTGTAGGGACTCATGATCCCCCAAACTCCTTTTCCCTTGGAGGTCTCCTGACCTGGCTCATGATCAGCTCTTTGTTTTCCAGATGCATTTGTTCAGTTGTCTCTTGGGAGGGAGCAAAGCAAGGGGGTGCTTCGCTCACAGCAGGGCCAGGGCAGGCTTGACCATCTCCAGAAGCACTAGCTGGACCATGTCCCAGCCCCAGTGCTGCCCTCTCTAACTGCTGCAGCTACTGTAATGTATTCATCCCAGGGTGCCCTGGAGCAGCTGCAATATCATTATTGGAGTTTATTACACCATTAGCTTCAAAGTTTTATAAACCAACAGACAGGTGACAAGGAGGGCTAATGCTGCAGGCAGGGGGGGCAGTATGGGAATAGTGTTGAGAACTGTCCCAGTAGGGTACTGAGCCCACTTTACTTGCTGTGATGGTACTTTCAGCTCATGGTGCAAGCCCAGCAGCACCCCAAGCATGTGCCCTACCACCAAGCTGCTCAGCATAGCAAAGCCACATGCTGGCCTGCCTGGCTGCCCATCTCAAAATGGCAGAAACCGAGGAAATCAAGCAACTGCAGCAATAAAAGGCTATAAAACCAAAAAGTGTCTCTGCTTGCTGCTGCAACAACTCTCAGGATGCCTTCCCCTTCCTAACAGAGATAAGGACTGAAGGGACCATACTCACACCAGTGCTCTATGCTCAGAACTGGGGCTCCTACTGCTATCCAGGCACTCTCCAATCACTTCTGCAATAGTCTTTCCATTTCCAACCACAGGGAATGGTTTGAGGGTGTGGAGGCTGTTTCCTCCCCTCCTCCAGCTCAAGATAAGAGGGCAACACTAGCTGAGCCTGACTTCCTGCTGGTCATGGACCAGCAAGCATTGCCAAACCTGGAGCCTAGGGAGAGATGCTGCGCTGAGCATCCTCCTTGGGATGTACAACATTGTCTGGGCTGAAATGTTTGCCAGTCAGTCCTGGTGGGAAGGAGGCCCTGTGTTGCTCTTCTCCATGGGTTTGGCAGGCTTTTAGATGTATTTCCTCTCAGTGAGGATGCTTGTGTGGTGCAATCAAGTGGCTGGTTCAGTTTGGGGGTGATTTGCACTAATGGGATCAGAGCAGAACACAGATAGGGGATGCCAGACGCTGCTGCTCCTCTTGCTTTCAGCCTGACAGATTCAAGGTGATACAGCTTTGTGGCTCTTCGGTTGTCCCAGATAGACCTGAGACCAAGTGGATGTCCACCCAGATGGAGAACAGAAGAAAGAGCTACTGTGCACAACGGGACAGCCAACAGCGCTGCTGCCTGTTGCCTCTTCCCAAGCACAGTAATAGGGGTTGGATGAGATGGGGGCATGACTGAGCATCTCTGGATGTCAGGAGGGCAACCAGAAAGGTCTCAGCTGCTCCTCGGGGTTAAATACCATGGAATCAGCCTGGGTCCAGGAAAGACCTTTTCTCCTATGAGCTGGACTGGGATTTGATCCATTACCCCATTGAGAGTCCATGGGATCTAAGTCAGCTTTGATGAAGGCAAACATTATCCTCTCAGCCATAACAGATGCTCTTACAAACAGATCCTCCGGAAACCCACTCCTCAAATTCTTGGAGACAGGACCCTAAAAGTCTCATAAATCCAGCATAATTTTTCTGGCAACGGCAGGTGTCCAGGGTGCGCACAGCTTACAAAAGAGAGTTTGTAATTGAGGTTTTGCGCTTAATGAAGGAATAAATTGAATGGGAGTGTTATCCCTAATTGGGGTGTTGCATTAATTAAGGTATTGCACTTAATTGGGTTAAAGCATTTAATAAAGTATTGTGTTTAATGGAGGTAGTTTACGTAAATAGGGTCAGCGTGTTAATGGGGTGCTGCATCACTGATGCATCAGCCAGCCTTGGCTGACATGTCATCTGCTGCTGTGGGCTAAACAGGTGATCAGCTCCCTACCAGTTGGGGAGCCCAGCCTGGCCCAGCTACCAGGGCCATCGGCAAGGCTGGACTGTAGTGCTGAAGCTGCCATCTTCCCCATCTCAGTGTGGTGCAGATGGTAATGGTGTTCATAGCAATTGCTTTGCTTCCTGCTCTGGTGAATATAGTTCCCTCCCACCATTCCCAGATCCATCATTGTCCCGTGGGTGCAGGAGGATAGTGTGGACCTTTTGGTGGGTGAGCCACCCATAGCCACCCCACACCTGGTTCCACAACAGGCAGTGGTGTCCAGCATGCTCATCACACAGTCAACAGCCCCACTCTCCCATAACTGGTCTTGACATCTTGTCATCCCACATCTCCCCACAGCCAAGGCACTCACCACTCTCACTGTGGAGTCCAACCTGCTGGGCAGGCACCAAGAACATGCTGGGGAGGCTGGGGTAGGAGACTGCTTGTTAAACCGACAAGTTTGCAAGAGTCTCTGAGGATCTGACCAGTGCAAGGAAGACCCAAGCACTGTGGCCATCTGGGATCTACAGTCACGTTTCCTTCAATTAGATCAAAATTACGATCACCCCAAACCCACTTCCCTCTGTGTGCAGGGCTGCAGCCAGCACTGGCTCCAGAGCCTGCGGAACTGGCAAGGAAGAAGAGGCAGCCAGCTCACAGGCTTAAGCTGGTGGCAGAATTGCCCAGCAATCACAATCCAGGTCCCAGCCAGCTTCGAATAGCAAATCATCAGGTGGGGGATGTTTGCTGTGAGTGTCCCCTCAGGCAAGTCCCCACTGCCTGCCTGGAAGTGCAGCTGTCCCATCATCCATATGTTCCACCCAGCCAGGCTGTCTCCAGTGTGGACCCTTTGTTGCCCCCAGCCTGATCATCTGTGCCAGTGCAGAGGATCTGCAGCCCTGAAGAATGGTTGAGAGGGTAGGCTCACCACAGTGCCACAGGTACAGCAGGTAGTCTGTCCATCAGCTCAGTGACAAGCCAAGGAAACCTCAAACAAACCCTCACAGAGGTTGGCCTGGGAATAGAAACAAATAGAGTCTGTCTCAGAGGAGTGAACTATCATGAGGATGCTGAAGGGCACCACAGCAGGATCAGTCCCACCAAATACTTCTCCAAGCTGTGGGCTAGCTTCCCCTGCATGGAGACTTTATGTAACCCCTGCTATTTTCTACAGTGTCAGAGCCCTGATATCTTAGAAAGACCCCTCCTTCCCTGCTTACAGCAGTTGTTTTGTCTATGGATTCAGCCTCTTAGTGTACTCTGCTCTCATCCAAACCCCCAGTGCCTCCAACCAGTCTCCGGCACTGCTCTGTTATTGCCATCCTCTCTATTCTTTCCAATTAGTCTGGATTTTTCTTGACGTGCATTCCTGGACCAGGCATAGGGCTCCCACCGAGGCCTTGCCATCGGCAAGTGCTTCAGATGCCTTGTGAACGATACTCCTTATCACGCAGCCCTGAGCAACATCCTCCTGTCCACCAACCCCAGTGCAGTTGCAGTGCACCCAGACATCCCGTATTACACTGGCAGATCCCATATCCCAAATGAATGAGGCTCCTCCTGTTTTTTTCCCAGGCTCCCAGTTGTTCTTGCAAGTAGATACCTAGCTCCTGGGCATTTCGAAGTCCATTTTCTGCACTCATTGATAACCGCACCTGCACACTGCATCCTGCCTGGGGAGCCTGGTCCTCTGCATTTTGCGTTTATCTGCCCAAGTCTGTCTTGGGTGTTGGTGTTAAACCCAGACAAATTGATGCTGCTGCCCACTGCTGAGCTCGGGCTTTGCCTTGCCCTCCTGCTTGCTTGGCAGTCTTGCCCTCTAGCCACTCACCCTCCACTTGCTGGGCAGATTTGCTTCCCGCCCCAGCTCAGCTCTTGGCGCTTGTCCTTTTGAATTGGATCTGATTGTTTTCAGGCCATTTCTCCGATTTGTCAACATCATTTTGAATTCCAGTCCTGTCTTTCCTGGCGCTCACAGCCTCCCCCCATCATCTGAGCGCAGTGTGTGGGCCCCGTGCCAAACCCCCACCACTCAGCATCCCTTTGGGCTGGAGGTGCAGAGGCAAGCAGGGGGCACCCCTGTTTCCCTTGGTTGGATCTCACATTCTCTGAGCCTTCTTGCACAGTGGCTAGTAAAGCTGGCACTCTGGAGTCTGGGACATCAGGTTTCTCCTGGTTGTTAGCATTCGACCCTAGAGATGGACGTGGGAGCAGCAAAGGACACACAGGCTCTGCAGCTGCTTCTGGCCTTGTGGAAGGGCAGCCAAGCCCAACTGCACAGTGTAGTCCCTTCTGACAGCCTTGTGGCTGCTGTGCACAGGCATGCCATGCTCAACCACAGGTGGGAGGCTTCAGTGAAGAACAGTGAGATGGAGTCGTGCTGCCAATTGGCACCACTGACTGTTCTCAGCTGGTGCTGTGCTCACAGCCTAGTCTGGTCCCAGGAGAAAACAGTTCCTGGAGTTCTGCTGCCTCCCTTTTCAGCAGTGCTGCTTCCTTGTTCCCTGCCCCTCCAAAGAAGCGTGTCTCCCAAGTGTGACTTCTGCTCTGGTGCTGATGGTCACAAACCCACAGACTTTCCTTACGCTTGCCAAGTGGCCAGTAGGACCACGGAACTGCAGAGGCTTCCCCTGCCTGCCCCTAGAGGCAAGAGAGGAACAAGGAGAGGACACATCTCTGGTCACGCAGGAGGGGACTATGCTGCGTGAGGAGAAATGTCCCCAACTAGGATGCCAGTTTCTAATGGAGCCAAAGATGCTCAGAGAGAAACTGGTTTCTGTGGTCCCATGGTGTGGGGACCAGGGCGGCGCAGGGAGCCTTGCAAGAAGCAGCCCTACCCCATGCTGTAACTGTCCAGCACCAGAGGACATTTGGCTTCTGCCAGTTTCATGCTCACACATTTCAGTTTGCACTGTACTTCAGGATCTGGTCTTACAGGGTGGACCTGCTTGGCAAATCAATTGTACTTTCATGACTTTCACCACCATAGCACTGAAAAAAACAGGCAGGGATTTCACACAAGGCTCTGCAGAGCAAAGACCCAACACAAGTCATTGCCTTGCGCTGCAGAATCTCCTTGCCACAGGATCAAGCCCCTGCTGCCCACAGTCTTCATAGTGTCATACATCCCCCAAACAGAAGCAGTCTGGGGTTTGTGGCTATGTGGCTGGGACCACCCGTGGTGGTGGCTGTGTTCAGGTTGCCTGTCCAGCCCGCTGCCCGCTGTGCCTCTCCAAGCAGGGGACACAGGGCTGGCACATGCGCACCTCATCTACTGGTCAGGGTGAAGCGGGCAGCTGGGGCTGTGCGTGCTTGCTGCCGGAGGCAGCCTATCATGCTGTATTGACCCACACAGAGGCAGGAACATGTGTGCCATGCACAAATCGATGGGAAGATTGAAGATGTGTGTGCACTTGCCGGACGACTGGGGAAAGATTTGCCGTTGGCATTGACAGCACAGTGAAGGTCACACTGACCTGCGGAGCAGTCCCCAGGGAGAGGGGAGGGAGACCTCTTGTCGAGCTTCATAGGCAGATGTCTCGTCACTTGTCCTCTGGGGACCCTGTCCTCCCGGCAAGGCATACACCTTCCCAGCAGAGCTGTGTCTCCTGTGGGAAGTACCCGGTGCTGGGCTCATTCTGGAAGTAGAGAACTGGTGTTTCCCCCATCTCTGTGCTGTTAGGCAGGGTCGCAGAGGGTTGCTTGACTTGTGGGTGAGGGGTCTGACTCAGCCTTTTTAGCAGAAAGCTGGGAAACTGAGGCAAGAAGCTGGGAGAGACCATGACTTGCTCGCAGAAGGTGCTGTCTATGGGAGCAGCCAGATCCAGGTTCCGTGTAGCTGGATGGTTGGTGCCATAGGGTGAACCCATAACCTCCTCACAGCTTGGAGCATGCCACGCCATGCGGGCAAAGCCCAAGTGTTGCAGGCAGGACGGGGACGGGGCAGTAGTCTTCCCCGCTTCCTGGCAGCGTGAGATGCAGTGCTGCCGCGGAAGTTGGGTCCTCCGTGGGGCCGTGCACAGGGGCAAATTCGTGTGCTGCGGAGGGAGTAGAGCCGAGCCCGAGAGAGGGAGGGTGACCCCGGCTCAGCCTTTCCGAAACAGTCGGTCTCTATCTGAGGTGACCCGCACTTCTTGTTCGCCGGCGTGTAGCAGGCGCAGTGGGGACGGCGCAGGGTGGGGGTAGAAATGAGTCTGGGGGAGCTCAGCCCAGGCGCACGGCAGGCGCAGTGGGGAACGGGATGCGGACACGGGGGGTGGTTGGCGATGCTGCCGCCCTCCCGGCTACGGAGCACGCAGGAGCACAGAGTGAAGGGCGCGGGGACGGGCACCTCTGGCGCCCCATCTCCAGTCCCGCTCCCGAAGAGGCTTTCCGGCCGGGGCTCGGCGGGGCTGTGTCCGGAACCAGGGCCGGCGGGGCTCGGCGGGCCGTGGCAGGGAGGCAGTTAACGGCCAGGGAGTCGCCGAGGCAGGAGGAGTCCGCAGGCGGGCGAGCAGGAGGGGGCCGCCGGGCGA